>VXBO01010635.1:25470-38049 GCA_013400135.1 Rhinoptilus africanus | reverse complement strand
GTTACTACATTGTTGATTCCTTCTTTGACCATTCTGTCCTGATTCAGGCATTTCTATTTGACAGACTTAAATCAGTATATGTATTTATGTGCATGTGTTTTCTCAAGCAAACTGTTCAGCAACTTTTTCAGTGGGGGTTTTTTGTATTTGTTTCACTTTAGTTTTTTTTTTTTTTTTTTCAACAGCAATACAGTAAACATTTTTAAAGTAGTTTTTTTTACAGTTACATTATCATTCACCATCAGAAACTCATAGATAGTTCTTCCGGGCCAAAAAGGGCTTCATAGATAATTGTTAAGTAATCAGATACCCTGCAGGCAGCAGTGACAAAAAATATTTTTTTCCACTTTACATGCTTATAAAAATGTGCAGTGTCAAATTCACTCACAGTCAAGGAAAAGCTTTAAGTTCTTTACCTTTATTACCACAGTAGTTTCCATACTTTTGTTTCAAGATGGTTTTTGAACTAACTCTTTCAGGATATTTTCAAAAATTTTCTTGACCCCTAGATGGAAGTCTCTGAACCATGAAAGAAGTTTTCAATGAAAAAAGTTGTCATACCTGAGAAGTATGATTGTACTGGGGGAATGAAAAGAGAAAGAAAAAGAATGAGACCAAATGGAATTTAGGTAGTGAACATTATTGTACAATACCCTTTAGTCAAACACAGCTATTTCGGATTAATGATGTTCTTAAAATTTCCTGTAAAACACCGTCAGTCTCTGTTTAACATTGCTGACCTGTGAAACAGCTATTTCACAAAATCCATTTGCTTCTGACAACTTCATTCCTCTCTGTCCTGTTTTTCTACTTTTTAAGAAGAGAAGAGAGAAGGAATAGATGGTGGGAGGGAAAATATGAAAATAGTAGAGGCAAAAGGCAGAAATAAAAGAATGGAGATATAATGAGGAAGGAAGCAGATGGAGAAGGAAAATTGCTAGTTTTTTACAAAATGTTGCATGCAGTCATTATATGCTTCTTTGGGTAAAAAATGTGAGAGCAATAAGATACAGAAAGAGATTTTCTTGGGTAACTTTTAATGATGAGAATGATGTTTTGTGAATGGTTTTTGAAGTTTAATTACCTACCCTTTCAGAAAGTGATATGGTCAACATTAATATTAACAATATTTAGCAAACTAGTATGAAAAAGCTACTTCCACTTAAGGCCAATTGTAGGAAAAAGAAAAGGACAGCAGGCAAACATAGGAGTCAACAGTGTAAACACAAGCAGACAAGTTCTATGGTTTTCATGGATAAATTTTGTGTGAACTATAACCCTGTATCTCACTTTTTCCAGATAGAAATTAAATCTTTATGGTTTATTGGTAAAGAAAGTAATTCCATATTAAGGCACTAAAAAAGAAGACAACAGCAAATAGAGGCTGACAGATGATTCAAATGTAAAATTAAAAAAAATAAATTTGCTCTTCAGTCACCTTTTTTTGTGTTGATTGGAGGTCCTTTTGGATAGCGGTCATACAGTGGGTATAGAAAAAAATGAATAGGTTCTATACTGGCATTGAAGGCTGGCTTGCAAACAGGGAAATATGCTGGATACATAGAAAAAAAATGTTTTAAACATTGCTTCACCAACAATTTAATACATGAAACAGTAATTTGGAGGTAACATGGAAGATATATATGTGGCATGCAAACATACAGTTTACACTAGAGCAAAGAAGAGCATGTGCTGCTTGAGACTTGAGATCTCATTTTCACTGCACTGGTCTTTTGGCTATTGAATCTTTTTAACCTTTCCCACACAGTATTTTTTGTTTAATTTACTGCTTACATATGATATACATGTGACATACATATGATACACAAATGATACATATATAAGCTATTTTTGGAAAGATTTTTTACAGTCCTTGACTATGTCTTACAGTACCACAAGGTGATGTTTCCATATGGGGATACTGGCAGAGCACAGTTGGTAAGCAGAATTTGTTGCTTTTGTTTCATTCTTTTAGTATCACCTCTAGTGATGACACTGACTTCCTTCAGTGGAAATGATTTTCAACCAAAATGAAAGAGATTTTTTAGGAAATGGAGTGTCAAGCTGTGTTTTAAAAAACATAAGCCAAATTTGCTGCTGGGTCAGCTTCAGATTTTCTATATGATGAAGGAATCTGGGGCTGAAATTTAAGTGATTGCAAATATGTTTCAGAGGCAGAAGTAGAAGAGAAAGGACAGAAAATGGCAAAAGATAGAATCAGAGAGTTAGTAGTGACAAAAAAACCCTGCAAATGAACACAGAGAAACAGAGAAAAATATATAACACCAGGTACTTCAAACTCTGGCAGCCAATTCCATTGTAACATGATTTTTATTCTTTTTTTCCACTTCTAATGTCTGAGTTTATGATGTCAGAAAGGGTTCAAATTTTAATAAAATTTCAATAAAATTTCCTCCCAAGTCAGAATCTAGCTTTTAAATTCATCTTTTCTGTATGCTAAAAAGCCTCCCACAAAGTTGAAACTGAAATGTCTTGCTGCTATAGACTGAATATATTCTCTTCCATACACACTTACACTTCACTCCTCTTACTTTCCATGTTTTCTTTCTTTCTCTTGCTTAGATATTGGCTAGTAAGAATATATATTTTTTATTAATATAAAGACAGAAAGAGGGGCTAGAATACCCATTCTGTCTGCAAGGTATCAGAAAATATTCAGTGGCTTGCTCCAATCCCTTTTTACTCCTTTTGTCTATCACCTTGTAATAGTCCAACAACCTAATGTCTGTCATGAAGAAGGAAAAGATGAACACAACTCCCTAGAGTGAAGCTTTGTGTTGAGTAGTGATGGAAAACCACGGGAAGATCATGAAGCATAGACTTTTTCCTTTTAAAAACAAGCCAGGGAAAGTGAATCAAGAGCTCTCCAGGATTCAATTCTCTCACCTGACTGAACAGACAGCTGCTGCCACACCAAGCTGAACTGGCAAGTGCTTCTTTAATTACTCAGCCCTTCCAGAAGGCAACACTTCAGCAGTGATGAAGAGGCACAATTTCCAGGGTTCCAGTGGGAATTGTTTTCAGCTCCTCAGAAGATTTATAGGAAGTGTTCTACCAACATTAGACTATATTTAAGAAACATTTTCCTGTCTGAATGCATGTTGAACCATTAAAAAGTCAACTTTCTCACTTTCTTCTCACTGTTGCTAAAAATATCTCCTCTGAGAAGTCTATGGAGTACATGGAAAAATGTATACTGTCAGTCCTCTTGCAGATTTCTGTATGACAAACTTTAATCCTACAAACAGTAGGTTGATTTCTCTTAACTACCTTGCATAGAAGATGCCTGAAGACTTTAAGCTGTTTGAAGGTCACAGGATGCGGGCAAAAAACCCTCCATTTTTTAAATAAGCAATCTGAAAGGATGTTTTAACGCAGATTTGGACAGTTTTGTGTGCAGACATAAGTCATTCTTTGATACAATTAAGTAAATCTCTTAGTGTAGACCTCTAATGGAAGTCTAAGAAGACATCATCTCTTCTCCTTACTTTCAGCAGATATCAACAATAAAATTTCAGTTTCCAGCTTTGTCTGCCCTGAAAGAGTTTGAGAATTTGTTTCAAATATTTCCAATGCTCATCACCTTGGTATTAAGGTATCAGTACTTAAAGAGGATTTTTTTATCTGATTGTTGTAAAGCTTTTTATAAATACTAGCAAAAAAGAAAAAAAAAAAACTTTTGGAGTAAGGATAACAACTGAATTTCCTCTTTTTTTTTTTTTGATTGTTTGAAAGAAGAAGTGCTTGAATAAGTGCCTATCCTAAACGTTTTCTTATCCACAATACTGTGCCTTAATATATGCCAATCTAGTATCTGAGCCCACTGTTAATTTTCTCTCTCTGAGTCGTTGAAAAAAAGCAAGTCTTCTTTTGTAAAAATGGGTATCTTTAAATTCTTCCTGGAAGAGGAATTTCCAAAAATTTTAAAGAGGAAAACAATTGGGAAAACAACTACATTTCCTAAAATTCAGTGAACAGGGTTTGTTTTTTTTTTTTTTAATCTTTTTCATTATAGGGTCTAGTCAACTTGGAGGGAAATTTCCATAATACATTTTTTTTCTTTTGCTTATTTTTATAATTGATTTCTATTAATCAATTATATAACAGAAATATAAACATATCAATTCATCTTTCAAGTATTTTTTTTCTAAAAAAATCAGCAATGATTTTCATTCTTTTGTTTCCTTCACTATTATACTCTAATAGTAAATCTTACTTTTCAATTGGCCTAGTGGTGAGGTCATGAACTGCTAGTTACTTCTGACTATGTTTTTAACATTTGAAATGGAAGGAAGCCACTGTCCAAAGGCTCCTGTGAGTTGTATATTAATTTCCCCTATGAAAAATTTCCTATAACATTGTGTATAATTTAATCTTGTCTCTGTATTAGGAGGAATGCAGGAATATTAACTCATTCCTCAACGTGTGAAACAAAGTAAACCATGCAGAAACTGAGTTACATAAATTAAATTCTGTTGCCTCTCTTTATTAAGAAGAGATTGCCTACTAAGACTGAGCGAAACATTTTGGTGAGTCTTACATCACTCTGTATGGGGATTTAACTATTGCTGAAATAAATATTCTCATCACTTTTGAATAGCGGGGATAAAGGTGGTTATGAAAGGAAAGAACACACGTAGGCTGAGTTCGCAGAAGCAAGAAAAAAAAGTATTTTACCAATGTTTATTAAATAAATTACTTAACCAAGAAAAGAGAGACTGAATAGTAGCCTAATTCACTCTACATGACTTTTACTTTTTAGGCTCAGTAGTGTTCTTGTTTCACAGTTTTTCTTCACTTTTTTCTGTTCTTTCAGTTGTGTGGATATTGCTTAGTAGATACAAATGTGTTTATATTGNNNTGTGTTTATAGTGAAATCATACCTATTCTCATCTTTTCCTCTGTTCTCTTACATGGAGAGATTGCTCAAATCTTTTCATGCACTTTCTGAAGACTATGTATTCCACTTATATGCTCAAAAAATGAATCCCACTCAATATCTTCATTCATTTTCATTGCTCTCCTAAATTCATTCTGTCTGTGGTCTTGATATATGTTATATTACATTTTTATGCTATATCAACACCAGTAGATCAATGATTCTTTTTTTATTCTGAAGATTTCCTCTTCTCTATCACAAGAAAAGTAAGCTATTGTACCTATCACCTAAATACCTTAGAATAACATTGGTTTCTAACAAATGAAAAAAATATGTTACTGTATTGTTTTTCCTTTAACGTACTGTTTAAATTTGGAACACCAATTACTGCAGTCCATTTTACAGCACACTAAAGTAAATCAATGTTGGGTTTTTTTTCCTTTTTTATTCTTTTATATATAAGAACATACTTTTAGCACCTTCCACCAAATTTAAATGGGAAAAGAGTGTGCAAGAGTAATTATATAGTACTCAGCTGTCATCAAACCAACTAACTAGTTCTTAATATTCTTCTGTACATATAAAAAATGCACATACTTCTACTGATGAATTTCTATTATCATCATTAGGAAGTGTAAAGTAATCAATACAAGAGCAAACACTTATGATTCAGTGAGTTGTAAATACCACAGATTTTCTAAACAATAAAAACCACAAAGAAACCAACCCAAAACCATCTTTTAATGCTTCAAATGAAAATTGTTAATGATTTTATAGTGTGGAGAAATTTTAATAGAAACAGAATCCATTTATAAAATTATGTAATATTTACTCTATCCTCTTGTTGAAATAGTGTTGCAGATCATTTTTTGCTGAAAAAACACTCCTGGGTTGAGTATAAAGTGATTTGTAAATACATCTGTTTTATTATTTGTAGAAAATAAGAAATGGTTTGGATTTTTAGTTATGTTGTTTCCACAATATATTTGTAGCATCTTTTCAGTTTCTGGTTCTCAAATTCATCTTATATTCTCTTGCAAAAAGGTGCCTGAATATCAAAGAAATAACAATATACTTGGGAAAGTGAATAAAATTAAAAGAGATAATTATTTGACTGTCTGGAGGTTTAGATATTGAAACTGCAGTTTGCAGTGAGGATAGGAATCAAACCCAAGAATATGTTGGGATGAGTTTTATACAGTGGAAGTCACACTTGATCCTGATACATCTACACATGACCTGGGTAGACACGGTCTAGCTGTAGTTTTGATGCCATGTAACATGTCAGCATGATACTGAGCTCAAAACTCCACTAGCAGGGCTATACAACTAAATATAGTTGTCTGTTTTTTCACAGTGCAGGCAAAGGGGCATAGATGAACCTGCAGCAAGGTGGAAAGACCTGGCTTAAATCTGCAGTCCCTAACAGACAGATTGTGAGTAACTTAGTGAAGTAGAAAACAGAAAGTTTGAAATGTCTAAATGCTTAGGAAAATAGCTATTTGATAGCTCAGTTGATGACTCATTGTCCACCTGTATCAAAAAGTCAAATAATCCGTAATAGCTGATGACTTCAGTGACGGGAACAAGCTGTAAGTTTCAGTAAATGTAATGTGCTCTGAAACCTAACTATTGCCACAGCCTAGAGGTATTTTCTGGTTAAACCAACTAACAATAGATTTGCTGAGATTGAAGAAATTCTAGAAAATCACCTACCTTTAAAGTCTTGTTTGATTGCAGAATGTTCCTTCACAGAAAAAAACCCCAACCAAATAACCAACCAACCAACCAACCAAAACAAAACAAAACAAAAAAACCCCAACAAACAAAAAAACCCAAATTCTTAAATGTTATATATTATGAAACAAACAGATGAAGTATTGTGAAAGCAAAGAATTTTATGCATTGATTGGTTGTTATGTAACGCATAAAATGTACTAACTGAAAAGTAGTTAGTGGCTTAGACTGATTCTTAGCTGTCTTTGAGTTGGGCCCATACACTGTACATTGTCTTTTCTGTAGATGCTGCAACTAAAATTGTCAAAGAATCACAATGGCATGATGAAATCTTTTCAATCAATTTCAAGTTCAAGAAGAAGCAACAAGGTGCAGAGCACTTAAAGTCAGGTCTTTTACTACAATGAAAAGCCGTCATAATTTCCTTCATTGATTACTCAAGGACAAGTGCTGGATGAAGGGAAATAGGTGTATCAGAAAAGATTTTAGCATGATAATTATCATGATAAAAAAGAAAATAATGCAAAACTTCCTACCTAGTTTGCATATAAAGCCTTAGAGTAAATGAATAATATTAGAATCTCTCCATACATTGTTTAATTTCAAAGAAGAAAAAAATAATTTATTATTTGAGTTTTTCTTCAAAGGCCAAAATGACTTCAAAAGGAATTTAATGCAGGGCCTTTTGGTTTTTGTAATTACATAGCAACATTATCACTTAAAAGGTTAAAACTGCAGAAAAGCTCAGTGAAGTACTGATTTCCCAGGGCTTATTATCGCAAACGTAATACATAAAGCAAAGACAGAGCCAAAAAACTCTACTGTGTATCACATGTGATTCACAATTATTAATAACCTGGTATTGCAACTGGAGCTGTATCTCTTGCCTAAATGCAGAAAATATTTGCCTAATAAACATCTTTCCATAAGCTTAAGATAAGTCTGGCCTTAGCTTAAGACCAGCTGTTTGCTAAAAGACATTATATAGGCAGTAAAGTGAATTTCTGATACTCACTTTCTATTGAATAATGTAGTCATTAGAGCTGGCACCAAAGAAAACCATGAGAAAATCCTAAAAGTCTTTTGTAGAGTAATTTCAAGTTCCCAGTAGAACACTTAGAACAAGAAAGGAAATATTAGACCTTTATTTTTTGTTTTGTGTGTATGTTCATCAAGGACAATGGATGACTGACTTACCTGTTTGCTTCCTATGATGAATTAACAAGACTGGCGGATGAGGGGAGATCAGTAGGTGTTGCCTGTCTTTACTTAAAAAGGCTTTTGACATGGTCTCCTGTAGCATCCTTCTTGTAGGTAGACTGGCACATTATGGTGTAGACAGATGGGTGAGATGGATGAGAAACAAGTTGGATAGTCAGTCTCAAAGAACATTCTTCCTCTGGCTTAAGGCCAGTTACAGGTTGAGTTTCTTCAAGATATGCATTGGGACATATCCTGTTTAACATCTTTATCAATGAACTAGAGGATGAGATGGAGTACACTCTCATTTGGTTTATGGGTGACATCATACTGGGGCGAATCCAGGGCAAGGTTGCCTTTGAGAGGGACCTGCATAGGGAATAACCTGACAGGAACTTCTTGAAAATTCCCACACCTGTGATGAACTAGACCCTGCAACAATATAGGCTACAGTCTGAACTGGTGAGGGCCAGTTGTGCTGAAAAAGGCCAGCGGGGCTTTGGGTCAACAGCAAGATAAACGTGAGCTAACAGTGGGTCCTGGCAGCAAAAGATGGTCAACAGTGCCCTGGGCCACATGAAGAGAGGCACAGCTGGTGGATCAAACAAAATGATTTTTCTTCTTTACGTGGCACTCATCGGACCACATATGAATTATTGTATCCAGTTCAGGTGTCCCCAGTACAAGAGAGACAATGACAAACTGGAGCAAGCTCAGTGGAAGGCACCAAGCTGGACAAGGGCTGAGGAACATTCCCTACAAGAAGAGACTGGTGGAGGTGGGTTTATTCAGCCTGGCTGAGAGACAGCTTCAGGGGGACCTAACAGCTGCCTGTGGGGAGGTCATGGAGAAGCCAGACTCTTCACTAAGGAATGTGGCACATGGATTAGAGACCGCAGACATGAATTGAGAAAAAGACATTAATTCTGGATACAACTAAAATCTTGTTCCCTTTGAAAACAGTCAAGTAGAGGAGAAGGCTTCCAGAGAGGTTGTGCAGTCCCCATTGCTGGAACCTTTCAAAGCCCTGAGACCTGGTCTGATCCCAGACCTGACCCTAATTTGGGCAGGATGTTGGGCAAGATTACCTCTTCAGATTCCTTCCAACATGAATTCGCCAATGATTATACATTAACAAAGACTATTGTCGTGGGTTGATCTTGGCCAGCAGATCTTGTTCATATCTGAGTTGATCTTGGCCAGACCACCTGCACAGCTAGTATTTCACTCTCTCCCCTCAGCAGGATGGAAGGAGAGAACAGGAAGAGCGAGAAAGCAGGAAGGCATGAAAACTCATGGACTGAGATGAAGAGAGATTAATAGGTGACATTAAACTGTGCACGCAAGCAAATCAAGGAAGGAATTAATTCATTGCTTCACCATCAGTAGGCAGGTGTTTCACTACTTCCTGGAAAGCAGAGCCTCAAGACACCTAATGGTTACTTGGGAAAACAAATGCCGTAACGACAAATGTACTCCCTTCCTCCTCCTCTCCTTGAGCTGTATTGCTGAGCATGGTGTATATGGTATGGAATATCCTTTTGTTCAGTTTGGGACAGCTGTTCTGGCTGTGTCTCTTTCCAACTTCTTGCACACCTCCAACCTACTTGCTGAGGGACAGAGTGGGAAAAATGATGGGCCTAGAGGCTGCGCAATAAATGCCTAGCAACAGTCAAAACATCACTGTGTTACCAACACTGTTTTAGTCACAAGTCTAAAATGCAGCACCATATAGGCTGCTGTGAAAAAAATTGTCATTATCCCAGCCAGATCCAGTACAAATATCTGCAAAAAATCACAGCAATATGCTGAGGTTCCCCATAATCTCAGTGTGTACCACAATTACGAACATCCCTGGGAACTGTGAGTTATTGGTGTCTTGTCCAACATATCACTACGACTTCCACTGAATAAACTCTTACGCAATGTGTAGGTGTCCTGGAAGTAACCATGAAAACTTTTCTCATATACAACCATCCTAAAGTCTGCAAGGTATCTTCCTTTGAAGTGAATCATATGGAGTAAGAGCAGTAATTTTACAGCCTAAGAATTACTGCCTTTGCTTTCTAGATTTCTTACTTCAGCAAAATGTCAGTATGCCTAAATTGATAGAAACCTCTGAGTTCTACCTCAGAATCATTAATATCTCAGTGGAAAGCAATTTACAACTATTGGCTTCAAATATTACCCTAAAGAAAGAAGTGGTGGCATTGACTGTATAAGAGTGGATGATTTCCTTATTGTGTTATCCATTATATTGTCTGGTTAAAAAGAATCACCAGATGTGCAAATCAAGATTTCTCATGAAATATAACCAAAAAGTAAGTGTACTGAAGTAGAACTAATAAAGCAGGAAAATCTTGCACGGATCAAGTTGCTATAGGCAAATATGTAATAAAAAACATAAAATCCTGGAGACTGAGTGAAATATGTTACTGCAATGGGTAGACCAGTTTCTTGCCCCAAAGTGTTTCAGTTTTGCAAAGAAAGCATAAGAATAGATTAAGAATTTGTATTATAGAGAAAGAGAGTGCTTATTGGTTATTCTTATAAATGTGAAGTTCAATGATATCAAGACTTCAAGAAGTAGATGAAGATCATTTAAGTTTTGTAAAACTAAGAGTCATAATTAGAAATGTACTTTTGACTGAAATAGATCGATGGCCATTTAATGCCTGAATAATAGCTGGTACAGAAAGATCTAATATACTTCCTTTATGGTTAACTGATATTATACCTTTAATTGTTTTACGTTAACTTCCTGAAATATTTTGAGATGTCTATTTTGTCTACTGTTCTATCCTTTACATAATCAAAACATTAATATAAAGTCAATAGCAGTTAGGATGATGATGAACTATGGAGTTTGCTTTGTTTGTTTGTTTGTGGGGGTTTTTTTATCCATTCTGTAATAAAAAATCCTGTTATAATGTAGAATCAGCTGCGGTGGACAGAAAGAAAGAGACCACTGGATCTCACTATACAGAGGGCTAGCCTGACTTTCAATATAAACAAGAGGTTCTTGGTTCTGCAGTGAGTATTTCTGACAATTCAGAGCTTCTCAGTCTGTCTGCTCTGCCTTTCTTCATAGTTAATAGAAAATGTAACCTGCTTTTAGAGAAAAGCCCTTAGCAGACACTAAATTGACCATCCAACTGCTGTGCTACTGTTTCTTACAGCATAAAAGAGAGGTATAGGTCATAATGCCCAATTCATTCTATCTTGCAATGGGAATTTGAAAGCTAGTTATGTTTAATTTCACCTCATGGGAGCAATTGACGGAGTGAAGTTGTTTTCAGTGATGGCCAGTGATAGGACAAGGAGTAATGGATGCAAATTGGAGCATAGGAGATTCAAGAGGAATATCAGGAAGAATTTTTTTACTGTGAGAGTGACAGAGCACTGGAACAGGCTGCCCAGAGAGGTTGTGGAGTCTCCTTCACTGGAGACATTCAAAACCCGCCTGGACGCGTTCCTGGGTGATGTGCTCTAGGTGACCCTGCTCTGGCAGGGGGGTTGGACTAGATGATCTTTCGAGGTCCCTTCCAACCCTATGATTCTATGATTCTATGATTCTGTGATTCTATGAATTACTATTTGAGAATCTGCTTTCAACTTCCTGAATAAAATTCCTCCAAATTATGGACACATCCAGCAGTTTGTACATGATGACAATACAAAATAAGTAGTGAAAAAGTGAGATAATATGATAGTTATATTGAAGGCTGGAAGCATGACGCAGTTATTCGTGTCACTTTTTATCTAGCTCAAATCATTCAGTTAATCTCTGACCCTGCAAAGTGGTCCATCTGGCTGGAAGGCACTGTGCCCTTGCAGAGCCCTGCTGAAGTCAATGGAGTTCACATGCCAGGAGCAGCTTGCAGGGCAGGGCTAATTCTATAAATTAATAACTGGGTTCCATTACACAAGCATCTGTGTCAGGTTTCCCTTAAGTAGTCCAACCCAGCTCCATTATTGTTTTATAATTAAATGATCTTTTTCCAGCTGTAACAATTTGCACAAATCTCAGAGTAGCACTTTCTGCACAGATCTGCGGAATGCAACACTGAGAGCTTCTCCAAAATGCTTGACATATGCATAAAGCATATGGCACAGTTCTATAATTGTGTTATGTAGCAGGAACCTTACAAATTTTCAAAGATCAGGAAGTAGGGGAGGCAATAACTTAAACATTGCAAAGCCTTTAATAGATAAGTGCTAGAAAACAAACAGTAATATTAATAGAAATTAATGCCAATGTAATGTAAGAGGGAAGGTGAAGTGATCTTGGGCAACTAATTTTGAGACTACTATTTTTCCTGATTTAAAGAAATGCAATCTATATCATTTTATTTTCCTCTTGATTTCACAGTACGGTGCTTTATGTTCCGTTTTCCAGAAGAAAGTTACAATCTATAGAAAATTCCTATATTTAAGTGTACTATTAAGAATGAACATTATTTGTGTTACTGAAAATGCTTAATAGACCCAAGAGAGTTTGCAATAACACTTGTTCATATTTAGAAAGAATGCATGGGTTGGGGTTCAGCTGCAGTAATGCTAGTAGATCCTCTTGTGGCCTGTGATTCTGACTGTGTAGCCACCCAACAGCCTCAGGTTGGATCAGCCTAGACAGATAGAGTCTAAATCTTTGGGCCTTCACCTCAAGTAACTCTTTTACCTAGTATTCGCCTGTTCATGAGATAACACACTTCAGTCTCTTCACATTCCACACCCCGCCC
>VXBO01010635.1:0-25460 GCA_013400135.1 Rhinoptilus africanus | reverse complement strand
CCCCCCCCCCCCCCCCCATCATTGGAGGACAGTCACTCTATCAGTATAACTGCAACTGTTACTTTTTTGAATAAAAACCAAGTACCCTCAGAAAACCAGTTTAACTGGCATCTCTGTCCCATGCTAAACACTGTAGAGCTTCTCCATGTGCTCCATATGGGACATAAAGAGTTCCACAGAGTTTACTATCACTGACAATAAGGAGATGGAAAAGAAAAGAGAGAAAACCGCCAAAGAATAGAGCTTTTTTTTTGTCACCATGATAACAGACACAGAGCTCTTTTTACACTCAAGTTGTCAACCCTTGCTAAAAGCACAGTATTTTATGATAGTAATATGCTATTAACATGACAAAACAAAGACCATGTGTGAAGGTAGAACTTACAATAAATAATGGTTAGTTAATAAAGTGATAATATTTAACACAGAAAAAATGTAGTGCTGCACACAGATTTTCTTGGGGAAAAAAAGCTCCTGATTTGAAATATGTTTTGTAATGTCTACTACAATTAAGAAAAGAAGATATGTTGCAATCACAGTAGATAATTCCATGAAAATATTTGGTCTGCAAAAATAAGGAAAGCAAATCAAATGGTAAAGTTGTTACCAATGTGACAGGTAATGTCACTATGCCACTGAAGAGATCTAGGATGTACTTGAATTGCTTGTGAATCGCAATGGTCTTGAGTTGCTGTGAAAAATTTTGTTCTTCATGTCCCCAGAAAGTGTGTGGTGACACCCTGTGTAGCAAACTATGTTAGAGCTGGCCTAAAGCATTGTCCTTTGTAGCTGTAATTACCACAGCAGGTACTGCCTAAAGGGGAATGGACACTTTATTGGAGGCTACAGGAACATGCAGTATAACCATAATCTGCTCTACTCATTTGTAGAAAATCTTTATGACTGCAATGAGGGACACAGTACTTTACTCTGAGTTTTTATGGCTATCTTAATCAATATATTATATTGCCAAAGAAGTTGTCCAGGCCTTAAATGGAACACCATGAGTGTAAGAATCCATGAATGGAGAAATCTCATCTGCTTTCAGATCCACAGGCACAATCTTAATCACATATTATTAAAAACAGAAATTTTGATTTCTGTTTATTAACATGAAAGAAGTAGTTGCTGTTTACATCTAGAAGGCATTTTAAGATGAGTATTTTCTAGTACAATTTAAACTAACTCACCTCATTAAATGATTTTTGTAAGGTTCTTTTTTGAGATTATCAGGACTGCTAGCACTGCTGGACAATGACTAAAAGCAATTTACTGCTATTTAGACATAAATTATAAATTATAGTTGTTTGATCAGTCAAGAAACTCCTTTCATAAGTCACCAAAATCTTACAGACATGATATATAATCAGATTTAAATTAAAAAAATAATTTCAAATTCATTTCTAAATATGTTTTCCAGTATACTGTCTCTCAGTTTCTTGACTGAAAAAAAATAATGACCGAAACCTCTAACTTCTCAGCATATTTACTCTCACAGAAGTTCTTTCAGATGTAGAGGGTAGTATTCAATAGTAGTAATTGTTAGTCCATGTAACCGCAATCAGCAGAAGTAGTTATGGCACTGCAATTTGAAATATCCTATCTTAAACTTTTTTTTCTGAAAACTCCTGGCTTATTACTTCCTGTGCTTTACATTCCACAATTCTGTTCTGTTGCTTTTGCAAGTACGAAATTGTATGTTTTAGTAGTTTCCACAAGATCTCATTCCAATCCTATCTTGTTCTATTCAGGCACTCTTTTTGATTAAAAAGGTTTCAGTGGATTTAAACTGTACTGCTGAAATCATTTGAACTTCACAAAAGGCTGGACTTGTATCTTCACAGTTGTTTCCACTAAAAGAATTTTAAAACATGAGGTAGTTTCAAGTCAGCATTGCATGAAAAAAGGGAATTTAAGGTTCTTAAAATTTTGAAAGAAAATCATGTATAATATCTAATATCTTAGAAACATACATAGTTGTTTTTATGCCTTATCTTGAGGGAAAAAAAAGTATCTAATATAATATACTAAAACCCTGAGGAGAATCAAGGAAGTTGCAGTACATGACAATGTAGAATCAACTAAAGTCATGTTTCTTGAGTCAGTATTGTCTTAGTATGCTAGCACAGAGTTCAAAGAATTGTGCTGCTGGAGTAGCAGAGAAAATAAGGGTGAAATTAATTACTAGTCTGAACAAAGTAAATTACAAAATGCAGACAAACTTTATTAGAGGCAAGATTTCAGCCAAAACCTAAAGACTCAATGTGTCTCCTGTAATCAATATATTGCATGTTTTAGCATCTTTCTGTCATTGCGAAACCTAGTTTGAACAGTCAGATTCTGCCTGTCTCTACCCAAAATTTCAGTAGTAACATGGGGACACATTCTAAAGCAAGCCCACCAGGGTTTATATCACAGATAGCTCCATTAACTGTAGAGAAGCCACTGTAGCTATACCTCAGCTAAAGAAAGGAGGCATCTTTTCTTTTACAGCAAGTGTCATGTAATATATTTCCCTCTCTCTTTTTCCTATTTCAGGCACAAGTGCACATGCATACACCCACACATTTTATATGCCTTCGGACAGAGACACGAATAACTGTAGGAACTGTTTATGTGTCAATGTAATTATATAAAATATCTTATAAAAAAACCTGTGACTTTTCTGTGCAAAAATATTAATATTGTTAACAAGAAAACATGCATTGCTCTAAAGTGCATACTCCTTTCTGCATTTTTCAAAAGTGAATATGTATATCTGTTAAACAGCAAAGAGAAAGAAAGCTTGTAACAACACATAAAAATGCTATTTCTAATCACATTTTGATAAAATAAAAAAATGTATATTTCATCTTTCCACAAAATACAACATAAATTTAATTTGCTTTCTTCCAGGTTAAAGTATATATTCTGTGATGCAATTATGGCACAACTCCTGACTGTAAAGGACTGATATAAATTCAGCATTCAATACTCGCTTCCTGATAAAGTCAGCTATTATATGACTAATCCATACACTAGGTTCTCAACATTAGCAGTAATAATGAATGCTCCAAAAATGTCATTATATTCATTTATAACAAACTTCTGCAGCTTACATCTGCCATAATTAATAAAAGCATTTTCAGTTCCAATACATTTCTCAGTGTTTAATCCTGTATATGGAAAGTCGTTGTTTACAGTAGAAGATGGCTGTATGCCACACAAGAGGAGGGAAATGCTTTTCTTCATCTCTTTGAACAATTAGAAAAAGAACAATTTGATTATTGACAAAAATGCCAAAACAGTTATAATTACATTATAAGCATATTGCTAGATTGATGTTATCATAGAATGGGTTAGGTTGGAAGGGAAAGACCTTAAAGACCATCTAGTTCCAACCTCCCTGCCAGGGATATCTCCCACTAGACCGGGCTACTCAAAGCCCCATCCAGCCTGGCCTTGAACACTTCGAGGGACGGGACAGCCACAGCTTCCCTGGGCAACCTGTTCCATTGTTTCATCACCCTCACGGTAAAGAATGTCTTCCTAATACCTAGTCTAAATCTACCCATTTTCAGTTTAAAACTCCTATCATTATACTCCATGGCAAGAAGTCTCTCCCCATCTTTCCTATAGGCCCTCTTTACGTACTGGAAGGCCACTATAAGGTCTACCTGAAGCCTTCTCTTCTCCAGACTGAACAACCCCAAGTCTCTCAGCTTTTCTTCATGGGAGAGATATTCCATGCCTCTGATCATTTTTCTGACCCTCCTCGAGATCCGCTGTAACAGGTCCATGTCCTTTTTGTGCTGGGGGCTCTATATCTGAATGCAGTACTCTGTGTGGTGTCTCACAAAAATACCACTCATTACAGCCTCGAGGCGCTCATAAGGGCATTTTTAAGGCTTAATACCTTGACCACCCTGATGAGAAGCCATGTAACTATCTGGAAGCAATTCAGAGGTCTAAAATGAACTCCACCCCTCTAAGTAATATCCCTGTCTATACAATGCCAAATAGAATGAATTGTCTCTCCAGATTTCATGGCATCAGCATGTCATTTCACGAAATTATCAAAGGAAAATAAATATAGTCTGACTGTGCTTTCATTTTGGCAGTGTTTATTTCAAGAGACTCCTTCAAAAATTGGTTATATAAAAAACTTATTAACTTTGTGTCAATATGATCAAAGCAGACATATCAGCAAAGGTTAGGTTACATTCTTAAACTTCTCCTATCAGGAAATACTATAAAAAAAATAATCAAGAATTATCTATTAAAGATTCTTTGCATTAAGCATATCAAAGAATCTGTACTGCAACATAAACAGCTGAATTTCTTTTCTGTTTTAACATGCTGCCATATGATAATATTTTCATAGCTACTGGTAGATAGGGGTAAGTTGCTGTTCATACTTTAAATGTTTCCATTATAAATCCTGTTTTACAAGTGAATTAACTATGGCAGGCCACTTTAATAAGCATCAGACTGAAGCTATGGGCCCTACTCATTTCAGTTACACAGCATGTAACTCATGTTCCCATTTGCTTTGAATAATAAAGCTACGTAATCCAGCTATCCGTTAGAGTACACAAGCGTGGTAGTCTCCCATCCAGATAATTACGTGCAACTCAAATTACATTCCATTAACATGCTGGCTAGCTGATCACAGAGAATGGGGTGTATTCAGCCAGAAAGGGTAGCAGCAGTCCAAATGAACAACTTTAATATATTCAAAGACGAAGTAGAGCCAAGGCACTGAGGCTGGCATATTAAAGTGAGTAACTTACAGTGAGAAATCACAACTTTTCTCCTGAAGTTATTTAATTCACTTCCTTACTACTTTTAGGGGTAGATGTAACGGAAGTTCAAAGAAACTACCTGTGACAAGATTCAAACCTGTCAGATGGTTACAGACTCCTGCTAGTGGCAACACAGACTGGACAGAATTCTTGCATTTACTTTGGTCTCAAACTTGTATACAAGATCTTGGATAATGATGCCTAGTCCAATAAGGACTCAATGACAGTGAAATATTTATTTTCCGCTATGCAAGCTTTTAAAAAATAAATTCCAGAGTGCTGAGGCGGGGGGCAATGAGGGGGGAGGAGAAGAAACAATTGTTGACATCAATTAATGTCACACTCCACAATTACAGAAAACTCAGATAAAATTTATTAAATTCTATAAATACAGAAGAGCTTCTTTAAAAAATATAGAAAAGATAAGTTGAAATCATAACTAAAATGTATGTTAAAAGTCAGAAGATTTTTCATCTGAAATAAAAGTTTTGTTAAAATCAGCATGTTTCAAAGGAATGTGTCAATTTAACAATATGTTGGAGAAAAAGCCAAAGCAAACTGTTTCAGATTTATCATTTCATCTTTATAAAGGAAAAGTACAATCTCTTTTTTTACAATATTACTATATTAATTTTGTTCTGAACATCAAAGCACTATTTTCTTCTTTTTATGTCAATGAATAAAGACTCATTAGGAACAAGGTACGATTGCCAGTCCTCCAAATCCTGGCAGAATGTAAAGGAGGAAAGAGCCTTTTGCCCTCACTCAGTGCCCCCTTGCAGCTTGCCTTTCTTATTCAAGATCAGATTAATCTAATTTCATTTTAGCCACCTAAAGTAAGTTGTTCAGCCTGTGCTCATCTTCAATAGTCAATAGGCTCTACAACAATAATCATTGTAGTTATTTTGAGACAGGTTAAAGTATAGTGATCTCTCTGAGGGACTCTTGTGCTGTGGAACTATGTCTACCTTACAATTTACCTTCTAAGATCAATACAAAACCCCTGCAATCCCAAACAGTAAGTTACGTTTTTTGGACATATTGTCTTAAAAATAATTACATGAATTCTAGCTTACTAGTTAGCCCTTCAGTGAAAAGATAAGTACAATAATTTAACAAAAGAATTCCTTATGTACACAATAGTTCATTTTAATAATAAAAATATTGAAGAATTACTGATTTTGGCAACACAATGTATTAAAAACTTCTGAACATTATGTTTCTAGTTTGTTCTTTCATTTTCTGGAATCCGAATTGATGCTTAAAGGCATTTAATCTTCTTTTCATGTGGGTTTTAAAATGTTCTTTCTCTTATTTAAGCAGTATTTCCCTTTTAAAATTTGTTCTCTGAGCTAGTTTCAGTATATGAGATATAATATATTCCATACAAATAGGATAAACACCTGAGAACAGGAGGCAAATATTTCATAGAGAGGGAAGAGACATTCAGTACTGAAGACCCATAGTCACTCTGTATCTAAAAGGTACTACTGTAAAAGTATCGCTGGATTGTTTCACAGTAACAACTTAGGAAACTGGGGTAAAATGGATCAATATAGGGTAATGAACCCTATACCTTCCTCTTTACAACCCTATCAATAAAGAACCACTTTTTGTCTGGGCTATTACATGTGACAAAAATATACAGTGGTTTAAAAGTAAAATTCAGTGTGGAAGAAATAGCATTACCCTGACTTACGATGAGAAACGTTCTAGATAGATACAACAGTTATAAAAACTGACAGCTTGGCTTCACGTTTGGCAGATATCATTCAGTTTCTGACTATGTCCAAGAAGTAAACTTCTTTTCCATGTATAACATAGATGGAGATATTTCAGGGGCTTTAGATTCCTTTAATCTTTATAAAACAGTTTTGTTACAGTATTGAAGGTGGTAACATTTCTGCATAGCTTCCCAATCTGGCACTTTATATTTTGTGTCAAAGGTATAAGGAAACTATAGGATGTCAGATAAAATGAAGCTTTCTAGAAGTTTGAGGTTCTATGAAGTCATCAGCTTACCAAAGGAAGAAGTTCTGCTTCAGAGGGTTCAATAGATGAGCATTACTTTGAATCAACCTGTAAAATTTCTAAAGATCGTATGTCTGATCTGTTCTGATTCAACCTTTTTGCTGTCTGTAAGTCAAATATTGAATGTATTTCTCATCTGAAAAACTGAGGTAACCTGGGAGAATTCATTGCTGTCTAGACATCTGGAAACTCTAAATCTTCCAATTTCAGTGATAAATTAGGTTGCAGAGGGACTAAAACATCCATTTATCAAAAATCCTATTCACGTAGTAATCCCCAAACAGATACAAGTGGATCTATATTCAATAAAATACTACATTTAAAGCAATGGTGGAACAGAGGTCAAATGTAATAGAAAATGCTTCTCTTTTAAAGTCTTGGTCTATATGTTTGTTTATACCCCAAAATCCTCTAGAGAAGGTTTTGTTTGAAAGTTTAAAATGCTTGAAAGTTTAAAATGCTAAATATAGTCAAGCATATCTCTCTCCAATTGCATGAGTATGCTACAGCTTTCTTGCTGGAGACAGAAAGAAAAGAACATAAAAGCAAAATGAATTCACAGAACGCTTTTATTATTGACCAACAACAGGAAATAACAAAGTTAATCTATTACAGTAAACTCGGAAATTGTCTGTATTATATTTTCTGTATGATGTAAGGATCTCTTGGAGTTAGATACAGTGATTTAGCTATCTATTAAAATAAGACTACAAATGGGACAATCTAGAGGAAATTAAAGAAAGTCAGTCTTTCATAATGTAGCTATTCAAACCAGCAAAGACAATAATGCCTCCATCATCAGTGGGGATAAACCTAGTTGTCTGGTTTCATTCAGGTTAGAATGGGATGAAAAGAGGTCTAAAAATTCTCCCACCTCTGGCTAGAGAAGAGGTTTGAAGGAGCAGGAAGAGCCTGCACAGTCTGAAACTGTAAAAAACTCTTGAACAGGCACATATACACAGAGGGAGGACAATAAAATGGCAGCAAGGGGTTCCGCAATTTTTTCTTTGACTGATTTGTTTCTTTTCTCTGTCAGATAGATGAAACTAGCATGAAGGATTTTGAGAGGGGTAGCTAATACCCTGCATCTACACTTTTCATGTTTTTAACCTGTATTCCTAAATACTTTGTGCCTTTGAGCACAGAAAAAATAATATTTTGTTTTGAAATGTTGTTTTATTGTCAGTAAAAAGCAAATTTTCACTCCCCTACACCAGAGGAAATATGAGATACAAGGTAACTTTCATTCAGATGGAATTTCCATATGAAATACCTATTGAGTCATTTCGGATTAGCTAAAACCAGATTTAGAGTAACTGCAACTGGTTTTATGTTAATTTTCCATGTATGTTTTCTCTAAGATAGTTGGAAAGAGTCATTCGATGGGATTTCAGTTCAGCAGTTGTTATGCTTTGCTGAACCAATATTTTTTTGATTTGTTAGGACCAGTTACTAACCAGTCTTATGCCCCAAGGCCACAAACTTTTGCTTCAATTTATGCTTGAATTACAGAAAAAAAAAAGAATCACAGAACCAGTTTTACTTTGCTTCTGATCTGCAAACTGGATCATAACAACTTCCTTCTGAGGCATTTCAGTGACCCTTGGACCATTCAACTGTCTGGGGATTCAGCCCCTTCCCTCTGTTACCCCACCTCACCTCCTCAGAGCAGAAGGACCGCTTCTTACACAGCCTCTTTTTCTGCTGGCTGTATGAGGTGTGTTAGCTACATCTGAATTTCCCTCTGGTCTTCCAGTGGAAGGCAGAAGATTCAACCTTAGGACCCAGAGACGACACTGGAAGAGTAGGCAGAATACCAGAGAAAAAGAGTAGAGGCTGGTAGGTTTAAATGATTTTAAGGATATTGTTAGCAAGGATTTTATGTATTAATTTGAATTATAAGTGTTAATATTATTGTAAATTGGCTAATTGTTTCATTATTAGACTGCAACAAGATTCATTGGACTAGAACAAACCCGTGGCTTCAAATATATGGTTTGTTCTCTTTTGGACACAGCATTATTTTTAGTATTCACAGCATAGCAGGGTCATCTGTTTTCTTGTATCAGTTCTTCTGACACTACTGAGTCTGCAGCAAATTCAATCTTGCAAATTCTTTTGTGAAAAACCTCCACAATGTAATGTTTGGATAAAAGTTAACTTTTCTTATTCTTTGGGTTCTTTTGTTGTTATTATCAAATAATAGGCTGAAGAACTGTGAGGGGGAGAGGACAAAGTCCAGAGCAGGGACAGGTGTCAAAGACTTGGCAATACAAAACAAATTATCAGGAAAGGTTTGGAGTAACACTCAGAAACTTCAACTGCTTAATAACCAAAGTTTGGAGATGCTGCCAGTGTATCCCAGTGACAAATGTAAGCAGACCCATGACCATCCTGGCAAGGCCTACTTACCCATCAGCTGCTAAGAAAATGTTTTTTTTCCTTCAGGAAAATTCAGCAACCCCAAAAGTGTTGATCTGTGCTTCTCTACCAAACAGCTCGCATTGTAATTAACTTCTAAATGATGACAGTGTGTTGTGGGTTGACCCCAGCCAACAAATGAACACCCACACAGTTGCTCACTTACTCCTGTCTGCTGCAAGGTGGGAAAAAATGGAAAGAAGAGAACGAGGCTTGTGGGTCAAGTTGAATAAATGAAGCAAAAGCCACATGCGCAAGCAAAGCAAAAAGAGGAATTCATTTGCTACTTCCAATCAGCAGGCGATGTCCAGCCACTTCCTGTAAATGGACAGGATTATGGACAAATACCATAAACAAGAACATCCCCCTTTCCATTTCCTTTCCTTAGCTGTGCACAATGTCAAATGGTGCAGGATATTTCTTTGTTCCCTTTGTGTCAGCGGTCCCAGCTGTGTCCCCTGCCATCCTCTCCCAATCTCTTGCCCACTCTTAGCCGACTCTCTGTGGTGGCATAGTGGGAAAAAGAGAAAGCCTTGATTGTATGCAAGCACTGTTCAGCACTAGCCAAAATGCTAGTGAGTTAGCAAGACTGATTTAGCCACAAATACAAAACACAGCACCATACAGGATGCTATGAAGAAAGCTAACTCCAATCCATCCAGATGCAGTACACAGTGTCATGTTTTTTAAAAAAAGGGATGGTGCATTGTTTACTTCTGCCCATGACACTCCTGAATCTATGAAAACCTGAGAGCCAATGCATTTCCTGACTCAGGTCTCCTGGTACAGTGTATATTCGTGGTAGTCTCAAATCTTAACTTTAAAGTTTTCACTGCTTTTCTGTAATAAGGCAAGTATTTAAGCTACCCAGACACACTTTAAGAATTATAACTAGGAAACTTGCTTGGAAAAGTTCGTATCCTCCTCAATTCTGTAATGAGGATACCAGCTTTACAGCGATCATGACTTCTGGTAATGCAATTTCTCCAAATGCTTGAAAGTGTTTTGCAAGTTAAGCTTAGTAACTTTTATATTAGTTTTATTTTGATGTTTAATTTTACTGCAAGTTTACCAATGGAATGAATGGCATTTAGGTATGCTGCAGGCTGGTGTTCTGTTCTTTACAACATCTAAGAAACTGATTTTATATCCCTGAAACATTCAAGTAATAGATAAGAATGTACGTAATGTGCACATCAAGAAATATGGACAGATTTCAGGAATGGCCTTCAAGCAAATCGAAGTCTGTCTAAAAGTTTCATACTGCAATTACACTTATTTATCTACAAACAGCTTAACAGAACCAGACTTTTTTTTTTTGTAGTTATGTTTTCTCACACACACAAAAATTTTCACTGAAGTGGAAAGTACTCTTAAGTGACTTCTGAGATGGACAGACTACGTATGCCTTCAAGCTGTGCAAACTAGTATAACACTGAACTTTGGAAGCAGTGTATTTTTATCTGAAAAATTCACTACGTCTCATCCTTAGACACCTCATCAACACTCCACTGCTCATGCCCTATAGGCACAAGAGAATACCACAAAACTTTTCTACTATTTTTTTTTTTTTTTATCAAAAGGCCATAGGTTTTATTATACTACAATTTTTAAAAGCTCCTAGACCCAACATGAAATTCATATTTCTATACACCTAATTGCTCAGACAAACCAATCATCTTGAATAAAATTGAAATAGTTTTTCATCAGTCACCAATCCCAGTTGCTTAGACATAACACCAAAATACTTTCAATTGCATCATAAACTAAATAACCATATAAGTACTTCCCTTAAGACACTGCCAGCAGACATACTTAAGAAGATAGGAAAGGTGACTGTCTCGAAGTAGTGTGGGAAGAAGCAGTCGACAAGCAATATAGGCATCTGTCATACTAGTTCAGTAAAGACATGTGCTTGGGCTTTGAGTTTTGTAACTGTGGAAACATATTATTGCAAAAGCTATACCTAAAATAAAGTATCAAGAAGGATAATGCTTATGGAGGTAATATACCTATACCCCTTGTGGTGGTGCAACTCCCCCCCACTTCAGGCCACGAGGTATTTGGTGTGATTTCCTCCCAATCTGGGCCACATAATAATACAATGGATCAGAACATAACGTAATGGCCTAATATGAAAGAAAGAAAATGTGGAGAGCAACAGCCCAGGACACAATAGTGTGCTTGGTCCCCATGGCTCCTCCTAGGGCTGGAGCATCTCTCCTACAAAGACAGGCTGAGAGAGTTGGGGTTGTTCAGCCTGGAGAAAAGGAGGCTCCAGGGAGACCTTATAGCGGCCTTCCGGTACCCGAAGGGGGCCTATAAGAAAGATGGGGAGGGGCTGTTTGCAAGGGCATGTACTGATAGCATGAGGGCCAATGGTTTTAAACTAGAGCAGGGTAGGTTTACATTACACATTAGGATTAAATTCTTTACAATGAGAGTAGTGAAACAGAGGACCAAGTTGCCCAGAGAGGTGGTGGAGGCCTCATCCCTGGAGACATTCAAGGCCAGGCTGGATGAGCAACCTGACCTAGTTGAAGATGTCCCTGCTCACTGCAGGGGGTTGGACTAGATGACCTTTAAAGGTCCCTTCCAACCCAACACCTTCTATGATTCTATGATAATAACTATAATTGATCACTCCTCACAAAACATGGACTGTGGCCACAGAGAAGGGGGATACCAGGACACCAAGATCTAGCAAGTTCTGGGCTTGCACAACAGGTGCACAACCCAGCAGTCTGAGCTGGGCCGTAGTGGAAAAGTACCTGACAAAAGTCAATTACCTCAGATCCTACAAGTAGCAATTCTAGTAAAGCCCTTTGAGCTCTTCTGGATCACAGTGGGCTGTGGCCAGTATCTCCCCTGAGTTGGGACGCCACTCAGCCTGACACCTTGAGGACCAGAAGACCAGGGCTTCCTCTCCAGCCTCAACTACTGTCCATTGAAGAACACAGATGCATTGTGAGTATTAAACCCTAAACTCAAGAAAGGGAAATTTTGACTATAGGCTACCCTCTCTTCCATCCACCTCTCCACCTATGTTTATGTTATACACATTAGCTTTATGGATGTGGATGTTTTTCCATTTGTCCGTGCACACATAAGAGGTAAAAGTGGTACCTCTTGGCTCATTAGAGCTGCCTGCTATTAAGAAATTCCTGATTCCAGGAATCAGAGACCTGTATATGTGTGTGTGTGCCCTCTTATATGCTTTGTTTATGTGTATAAATATTAATTTGATATCTGTGCTTTTGCCCATATGTATATATATTGATTTGCAATACCTCACAATAAGTTAGTTTGAATTTTACCATCTTCATATCTGTAATTTTATTGCTGTTCAATTATTTTTTATATCACTTTGTAAACCTCTAAACCAGTTAATGATTAAGTGCTGCTAAAATTCCACCTCTTGATCTGCCTTAAATCACTAATAAATTTTAAATCACTGTTAAATCACAGCCATGTCAAATATTTCCAACCACAACACCCCTGAAATGCAGGACTTGTCCCTTTGTACATTAGCAAGAAATCCACAAAGAAATTCAGATGCAACTGCTCTGTAGACCCTGCAATGAGAAAAGTAGGCAAAGGAAAAAAAACAAGTGCTAACAATAGGGATTGAGTCTTGCTCAGCATGTTCCTAGAACCAATTAGCAAGATTTCCATTATATTTGGATGCAGTTTAATTAAATTATGCAACAAGAACAATCAGCTGTCTCCACGAATTAATAGATTATTTTTGTTTTGAAATGTATCCAGTGTTATCCTCAGATGCATATGTAGCTATTGCAATGCAGTCTGAGTTACATAGCACTGTACAAATATTGCCTTTTCATGCATAGCTCATAAATCACATGAAACTACTGATAGCTCCACCTACAGTACTTAATGTTTTGCACTGGAAGTTAATTAAAGCAGTCCATTCAAAATGTTTAACTGTTTAAATATAAATTACATCTTGTGCACTATAACCATTGTAAGTCTTTTAGTCCATCTGTTCTTTCCTCTTAGTTTCTACATAATATGAGAAATATGCTGACATACCACTTTTCACACAGCATCTGCCTTAACCACCCTAGTGAAATGGTCCTCAAATATTCGCTGAGCTAACTGTAGCTTGACAAAAGCACAGATACATCAGAATTGAAAGCTTTTACTGCATTTTATGTGCCAGACTGGGACACACAATATCACTTGTTGGTTTGACAAAGATCTCTTTTTTCCCTAACTTCAGTAAACCATAATTTCACAGGGCATCGATTCCTCCCTTATAGAATGAAAATAATATATTCCTTTCTCTTCCCTGTTTGCTGCAATAAAAGTATTAGTAAAAACCATATCTTACTGTTCTCATTCAAATGCAGTACATATTGGCCTTTGTTAGACCTCTTAGTGTTATTGCATTCAAAAACCAGCATGACCTACTATTTGAACATCAAAGTTAATTTAATTCAATATTTCTTTTTATGCAGCAAAGTGGTATATAAAATGTTTTGCAATCAAGTTAAATTAAAATTCAATACAAGAAGAGACAAAATTAGAGATTATTTTTAACATTTTTAGCCATATTTTGGCATTCACGACCAAAGCTGTAGTGTGGAGAAATTTAATTTAATTGGCATGTTGTATTCCATTTGAGTTTGGAGAGGAAAGCAAAAGAGGGAAGATATCTCCAAGTGAGGAACGATGAATTCATTCATATATTTTAAAGAAAATGCTCTATAAACCAAAACAGGTGGTATTTATTTTCTGGCATTTTTTTTTTTAAATATATAACTAAGGATTGTAACCTTTTGTTTTGAAATTACAGTTTTGTGTCAAAAACTAGTTCCAAAACTTCTCTAGTGAGTGATACCAGAAATAAATTTTAAAAAATAGCTATTTGCAGAGCTCCATCACTCACAAGTTAAAAAACCACATTCCAAGAATTTATTGTTTTTTTCTTGAGTACTGCAGAACCTAGGACCTTATTGATAGCTCTCGGTTGTTATTAATTATGTTTACTAATTCTGATCTCTAGTATTGTAAAATGGCTACATGTTCATTCAAGATTGAGTGGGGAGAGGGAAATAGAGAATATTTTTTAAAATCTTCCTCCTTCTGGGATTTGTACAGCAAATTAACCTTTGAGTGGTCTCTGCTTCAGAATGTCAGTCAAGATAAAAGATTCAGTTTGAGTCTCATATATTTCACATCATGCTAACATTAATGTTTTGAGTCATTTTGCTGTACATTTATTTATTGGTGCACAGATGTGTTCTGTTTGCTTGAAATTTTCAAAAGCACTCAGTGCTGGCTCTTATCACTTCTAGGTCTCTTCCATTAGTGCACACAGTCTAATTTCAATGTAAGCTGTGGCTTTTTCCCATTCCCTGTTCACTTCAATGCCAATGCCGAGTTCTACCTGCTATAGGTAATTATTTTTATTAAAGCAAACAAACTATATTGAAAAGGTTAAAATATCTGAGTTTTTTTCTTTTTTGTTTAACTGTATGTTTTATTATACCAGTGAAGTTTTTAGTAAAATACCAGACAATGATCAACATGAAGCATTCACCATATGCCGATCTTTAGTTCCAGCTGGGAACTTCATTATTCTGATTCAACAAATCTCCAAAACACATGACAGAGAATACCTTGTCAAAGATTATCTATCAAAGTCCCATGGACACAGCAATGCCAGACTGCCCTACAGTCAGTTTTTAATTTTTAACTGTTTGTCTAATTCCTCTGTATACTCTCGGGAAATGCTTTGAAGAGCCTATTGGCTTGAACTTCTTTAAAGAGCTGCTTTGCTTTACTAGCCTTATTTGAAATATTCACCATTAGCTTAATTGAAATATATACGCATGTATAAATCGAGAATATTAGTTTCAGAATTTTTTTTAGAGAAAGATCATGCAAATGAATAATAATAGCATGCAGAAGTTCAGCCTCTCCGTCTCTCATTCAGTTTTTTTTGAAGGGAGTAATGTAGATGCAAGTAATTAGGAGATTAAAGGAAGATGTAGCTGAAGATATGTAAAACTGTGTATACATACGTAAGACAGAGAAATTTAGAGTTCGAGAGAGACGGGGGATGTCATCCTACTTACTAACCATACCAAAATATTTCAATGAAATTTTATTAGAATTTCAAAGCATAACTTTTAAGGAAAAAAGATAAAAACAAAGTTTCATTTTCCAAAAATGCAGCTCCACATCAGAACTGCTGCTCAGCCTGAGCCACGAGATGACCCACAGCAGCAGAGAGCTGCTTTGATTTCAGTGACCTGTCTTAGTTCTGGCAAGGGGGTGACTGTTTTGTAGTCCAGCTGCAAAGTGCACCAATGAAGCAAGAGGCAACAATGGTTAAGCTTTAAGCTCAGAATCACTAGTGGAATCTTTGTGCCAGTCTGCAGAGGTTATGAAGTGGATTTTTAGATACAGGCAGTGTTTTATTATAGCTCTAACATCACAAGACAGAGTTATCTTGTTGCTCTTTCCAAACTGACCTTCCAGACATACAGAATGTGATTTTCATCAATCTTTCAGGGCTCGCCTTAACCTTTCTAAAAAGCACTTTTCCTGCTGCCTGATAATATGAATTAGCAACATATCCACTTGCACAAAGCTGGAGCATGGCCTGAAGACATTATAAATTTAATAATCAGCCTCTTTCAAATCGTCCCATCACCTCTACTTGACGTGAACCCAAAAGTCATCTCTTTCAATTCCCCCATCTCCCTCCATAGGCACACTCATTCATGTCAATATACAGAAAGAGACAGCAAGCAGAAGCTTATTCCAAATGTAGACTTAGAAGTTCACTCCGGCAAAGATGGATGATTAGAATTGTCACTTGATATGAAGAAGAAACAGAGGGGGTTTTTTTGGCTAGTATCAGCCTAAGTAACCTGATTAAATGACTGCCATGGAGTAGCAATGGTTTCTGAGTTTTGATTAGACTTTGGGCTAGGGTTAAGGTTGGGTTGGGTTTTTTTGATCAGGAGCCAATGTGCTAGGTTTAAACCTGATGCTTAGGAGTTCACAGTATAACATGTGAGCCTGGCCGAACTGTTCATTAATTGCTATTGCATGATCAAGTCCATCACTAGAAGTTAGAATTCATAACGCTTAAAAGGTGAGAGCTAATTGTGAATGCTTACACAGCTTCCCAGGCTGGCTGTACAGGGTGGTGCCTGGAAAGCGTTGTCACCATTGGTATATAGTATATGTCAACAAAGGCCATGGAGACAGGCAGCAAAAAGTGCATGCAAGAAAAACTGTGTTTAGATTTTCTGGACAGATTTATCTACAGATAACATTTTCAAGGGGAGATAACTTTGGAAGCATTCTGAAGTGCTTTGGTTAAAAACTCAACTTTGAAACCATTCTGGTGTAAATTGAATTAGAGATCAGATTGCCAGCCTTGTCCTCATTATAAGTACCAGAATTACACCTCAGTTCATTATTTTAATAAGACCATCTAAGATTTCTGCTTGAAAACCTTTTGAATAATTCAGAAACAAACCAAAAAAAAATGTTAAAACTTCTCTGTGGCTATACACATACTTACCCCTGCACAATAATGCTGGCTCAGGCACATTTTTTCATATAAATAAAAAATCCATAGAAAGCCTGAAAACCTGCAGTCTCCTGAAGCATTTGATATACCATTCCAGTCTGAGTAACTGATTGACAATGAAGATACAGGAAAATAAGTTACAAGTTGACAGAAAAGCACACCAGTAGAAAAAAGAAAAGTGCTGTTTTGGAACCTGATTAATGGGAATCTTCCCAGTGTCTCCCTCTGTAATTCAGAGAGCAATGTTGCATCACACCCTGAGTGCCCCTTTGGCTGCTCTGCATGAGATTCTAATGGCAAAACATGAGTCGGTTCACAAAAGAGCACCAATCAGGCTTGGCACAATTCTTCCTGTACTTATCATTTCAAAACACAAAAGGGTAATAGAGATGAAGCAATCTGTTTTCAACAATCTGATGTTATGGAGACAAAGATTCCATGTTCACCACAGTAATTCCCAAAGTGAAATTTTTTAGAACCTCACTGAAGGGTAATCCATACTTTCTGTATTAAGACATTACTGAGTTTTTAACAAGCAAAACATGAGTTATGAAACAGCAGTAAACTAAAAGCCATATTTGCATATCTGTTACAGCATGGAACAAGGATCATTGGGACGTGCAGCTGATGGTAAAAAGAACTTGTTGTCTGAATTACGGAGAGGTAGATATATTGTTAAGAAATTTAGTTTTTAAATCAGTAACTTCCACAATGAAACACTGGAAGAAGCTGGTTCAAGTTATGAGGAGTTAAATGTAAAAATAAGCAAAGTTCAGTAGTGTTTTGAAATAACAGTGGACTTCCCTAGTTCTTTCCCCTAATTTGTCTAAATGTTTATCAACTGTTTTTGAAAAAATAGCTTTGGATTAAAAGTATATTTGCTGCTGTGAGATCATAAGCATTTTTACCGTTTTAAATATTTTTAACCAGATTGTTCTAAGTAACTTCTCTTTTTGCCTGTTATAATAAAGGAACATTTTTTGTCTTTCCTTATTTTCAGTAGTTGGAAATACTGCACTGCAGTTCTAGTGCTATCATTTTCATACGCTAACTAACACCATGTATACTATAAGGACTCATTCTATCAGAATATATTTGGGACAAAACTAGTGAAAAAAAATGAAATCTAATGAAAACAAAACAGAAAGTCCAATTTTCACTTTGAAAATATTACTATTCCTAAGCAATATTCTGGACTTGCCAAAATTACTGTGACAGCAAAACAAAGCTTGAGAAATTGTTTCGGAAATGTCTGCCTTTGAGTCCAACATTACAGATGCTAAAACATTAGTTTTATCAGGGAAAGAGAGATTTTCTTCAGGTGGGTATAGATTTTATTGTACTTTTTAGCTTGATAAATAAGAATTTCTTGGTCAAAAATCATTCAAGAAGCAGTATTTACTCAGCACATTGTTGCTATTAAAAATGAAAAAAAAATACATTTTTTGTAATATTTAGTAGCAAAGTCTAGGAAGTATAATAATATAGACATGACATTTTACCTTTACAAACAATCTCTATCAGTCTGGTACACAAACGTAACCTAATAGAAAGTGTAAAACTTCAAAAATAGAGATGTCTTGCACAGTATTTCTTGTATAGTACGGAAATACCAGCCCACTGAACTCTGTGACAAGGGAAGGTCAGTTGAATTCTTCATTCAGCAGTTTAAATTATGCAATACAAATTCAACACCTTACACAAAAAAACCCCTTTATTTTACATAAGGTGGAACAGAACTGCAATGGTTAGATGTCAGAAAACTAATAGGCCAGATATGAAGACATTAGGCTGCTTAATAAGGATTGTCTTTCTCAATCCTCCTTTTGCTATTAGCAACAGTCATTGCCAAAATGGGATTCACTTTCAGATGTTTCTGGTTATGTTCAGCATTATGTTCCCTGTTAACTCACACTGCTCTGATGTGAAATGATGTTCTCTGCAGGAGTTCTCATTTTTTCCAAACTACAGCTCTGTAGTATTTTTCTGTCTTTTTAGTACTGTAATTTTGCTTTATTGTAAAATGAGTGCTATATGTACTGATCTTGGATGGGGAGTCAAGGACTGCTTCATTCAAAACGCATTTTGCTTACATCAAGCCCCACAGAACTGATTTCTTTTGCAATTCAAGATTTGGCTACGTGATCAGAATGTTTTGCTAAGTAGATATGGAATAAACCAGACAATAATAAAGTTTCATTTGCACTAGAAACAGTGCAATAAATTTCACTTTAAAGAACTCCCTTCCACTATACGAAGGTGGATGTTTTCTCTAAGATGTGCAATAAGCTGCACATAAAGAATGTGACCTGAGGTGTCTCCTTTCCGCTGTGATTTGACCCTTGAGGGGCATAGAGGGTCAAATCACAGTGAAGGTACTTTTCACAGTTTTAAAGGTAATGGAGTTCCACCTCTTCTGTATCTTCCTCTTGACTGAGAAATGAAGCATTATCAGTCTCTGGACAGAACATCAGGACTTGTGGATTGAACAACCTGTCCTGTTTACCACTAAAGAGGCTCTGGGCTGGAGTGCTCTAGTGTATGAGCAACCATGGGTTGTGCCAAATAACATGGAAAAATAAATTTAATGTCCTAGGGTCTGCATTCTTTATTTGGACGCTAAGCCTGCCTAAGAGCCCTGATATGCATTTACTTTTTTTGAGATTTTGAGCAGCTCTTGATGTAGGTTGTGTCACTGGAAGTGTCTGTAGTGAAGGACAAAGGGATGCTTCTCAGATTCTTTGTCTTCGAGCCTGCACTAACCATTGCCCATCCCATCTTCACACAGGATTTAAAGCCATTTGAGCAAACAGGATAGAGGTACATTGTTTCCAAGAGGTTACCAGGGCTAAAAAATCTGGGACCGTGGGGCATGAGTAGAAATTGCCTTTTCTATGGTAAAGGCATGAATATCTATGGGTAGAAATCAAAGATAGTAGGGTAAAGTTCCGGATGGTCAGACAGTTAGAGTGCATTGATTTTATTGGGAGCTTTAAGCATGAAAGATCTGATTCTTGGAAATGACAAGCACTTACAACTCAATGTGAAGCCAATAAGGGTTGTGAATGCTCAGTTAGCATTTCAGGCTACTCATTTCAGCTGCTCAGGACTTTAAGGTGAATACGTGATCCTGAAAGTCTGAACACTAATGTGACTTCATTGATTTAAAAGCAACAGCTCTGAGCGAGACAAATAGGATTTGTTTCTTAGTTCTTAATTTCACACTGTAGATAGAACAATATTCTGCAAAACTAATCTTTGTAATGTATCTGTCTTTCTGATCCTCTTCTCCTGCCATTTCTGGTTTTCAGTCAACAAAAGAAACAGCACAACTACTCTTTTCCATGTCCTTTTGATACTTAGATTGTCCTTCATTTCCATACGAGTAATCATAAAGACAGAATCCACATTAAGCATTTTCCTTCAACCAGCGTTTGACCATGATAGTTTTCCTGAACTGACTGATTCAACTGACTGTTAAAAAGAGTTTCCTTTTCTAAAATGGAGAGGTGCTGGCTCTGTAGAGGGAAACCTCAAGAAATGTTATCTTTTCCGATGGTAAAATGCAATTCAAGAGTCTCTGTAGTCACATGAAACTCTTGTACCTGTCAAATGCAGCACAAGTGAAGCAGTCTAGTACCTAAGTGTTTTGCAATATTAACTTTGTTAACTTTGAGTATATGTAAGAAGTTTTTTGGTTTGTTTGGTTTTTTTTGTTTTTTTTTTTAAATGGTACTTTTTTGCCTAAACGAAATCTAAGAATAAATATCGGCTGAAGAGTTAAATAAATTTCATCAATTTTAAGTACAGATCTTACAGATTATATTTTTTCAAATTCATCAGTGCAATTAAGATGACAGTAAATGTTTCCAAGAGCTATAACATGAATGGCAGTTTCTCATATATACCCAATGAATTTAATTGACATATATTTCCACTGAAATGGCTGACAATATCAATTGCTATGCCTTATACATATGCCACAGTGATTAGAAAATTAACATCATTATGTTATTTCTAGTGACACTCTGACTAGCTCAAAAAGGATATATATGGAGATCTTTTGCCTTCCATGGGGGTGTTCTGAACTTATACAAATTAATGGAAATAGCATGCGTATTTGTCAAATCTTCTAACCTTTATGTTATCCTTTGATATGGCCAAGACAGATTGCAATTTAAAAGTACCCCTCCAAAGGATAGTGCAATGAAAAAACACTAAGACCCCTCACTGTTTGGAATTTGCCTGTTCTAAAAAAATCAAACAAACAAACAAAAAACCCCAAAAGAAACGACCAACCAAACAATGAAGCAAAATATATAACAATCATTTGGAAAGCTGTCAACAGGCCCAGTCCAGCTTCCACTGCCTTTAATCAGTTTTGAAATAAAATAATGTGATGCAAGATTTTAGCATTGAAACTTTGGAGAAACAGATCTTGAATGAATGACGTATACTCTGAGAACTGAGTGCACCTGTACAATCATAATTTTTTGTGTACATTTTTAAGACTTACTAGATATTATATTCTGAGTTTCCCCTTACTTACAGTAACAGCGGGGAAAGCATGCCAAAAGGTGGTAGATTATGCAGTTTAAATGTGTGTTGGATTAGATAAGTAAATGTATGGAAGCGAAACACATCTCTCTGAACTGTGGGTTGTGGGTAGAACTTTTCAAAAATCCTCCCCCCAGAATTGCCTCATATCACTGAGAACAAACTGTAAAGCAGATTAATTGATTGATAGGTGCAAATTCTACTGCATTATGCCACTGTGACATGGCCTTTCAGACTCTCTGGGTATAGGTTACTTCCCTACTGCTTTACCATATGTCACAGAGATTTCCATGCTTATGCTCACTTTACCCTTATGGAGACTTATGTTAGCTATCAAAATGGGTCATGAGGATAGGTGAAAAATCATCATGTAAGCTTTTAAATACCCAGACAAATACATATTTGGAGCCCAGTCTCTATGGCTGCATCTCTTTACTAATATATTAAACTTCTGTTTTTTTCTTTGGAGCTCTGAGTCAGATAAAGCACAGAGTCCTGTCTCTATAAAATTAAACTCTGATAATTTCTGAAATAGGATGTTCATGTTAAAACCTCTACTGACAAAACATCCTTTATTGATGCACTGACTCCTGGAAAGTACCTACAACTTGTTTCAGAGGCTTCTGGATGACATGGGCTAAACCCACACTGGAAGCATTTTGGCATTTTTTCAGTTTACAGGTATAGGCACTAATTATAAGAATATCCAGTATCCTATTTTTTCAAGGTTTTAGCAAGGCTGAGATAAAATAATTGAAAACAGAGACCATATTTGCAGCATAACAGATAGTCTATGTGCAACATCAGCTCATATTTTTTCCATCTACCCAATTCATCTGACAGACCAGGCCACTGTTCAGAGCACTCCTAGCTGAAGACTCTGATGTGTTTTTGAAATAGACTATTAACATTATGGTCCAAATCCATCCGTGTCATTCAATAACCTCTTTATCACATTAATTACTATATATTTATACAAACATCCTGATTAGTCTTTCCTGACACTGCACCTTTGTTTTCCCTATTCTGTTTTGAAGATGCTGATGTCATTTGAAATCACTCAAATAGATAATAATTATCTTCCTGCTTGGCAAGGCCATATGAGGTTCTTTATTGGGAAGCAAAACATCCCTTCCCACTGAAACAGAAAATGCCCAAGACTCACAGCAAATACTTTTTATGCTTAAAAATAATCACATTTTCACTAACTTTAAAAAAAGCTGTACAAAAATGCAACTGGAATTACAGCATGTGGTTTATTGCTGCATCATTTGAAATCCAGCAAAACCAATCATTCTGAAGTGTTAGGTAGCTAAAGAGCTGCTGTACAACATGTTTTTGATATCTTCAGAGATACATCATGACATCAGCTCATGTGAATTTGGCACAGAATGACTTTCTGCAGTACAAAAGAAGTAAGAAGACATTTTTGCAAAGCTATTCTAGTAACTCATCAGTAAGAGTTGTAAGTGATCTCAATATTGTGGTCTATGCCAGGGATTAAATGTCACATACTAAGATTTTATTGACTCGTTTTCTGCCAACTCTGCTTAAAGGGATGACTTTCTAGGCAAGATTGAATGGAGGGTTACTCGCAGGTTTCTCAGTCTCTTAGGATTCTAACCATGGCATTTATCTTTCATTAAAAGTACTTACATAAAGTAATAGCCACAGGCAAGTTGTCTTTGTGTGCAAAATATGATTTTTATTGTTCCATTCTTGCTGGAAATGACTCTATTCTTGGAAGGAATTATCAAACCAGTAGTATGTTTTCTTTTCTTTATACTACTATTCATTTTTTTTCCCCTATAAAGCTGTTTTTCCTTGTGCCTTTACACTGTTAAAGGAAGGTTACTGTTCAAGACTTACTTTAGATCCTACTAATATCAGCCCCAACTATAAGATGTTTGTAGTAGATTTGAACACCTTTCAGTTATTATATTGTACAAATGCATCTGGGGCTGTCTAAGCTTCAGCCTTCTGGTTACATGGTCCCTGCTGAGCATTTGAGGTCTCTGACTTCTGAGATGTGTTTATGGATCAACAGGCACTCAGACCCTGACCTTGAAAGTATTAAGAAGTCAAATTCCACTAAAGAAGTTAAATGTTGAAGCACATAGGCACAAGGATGTTCTCAGAAAAGCCTCACTTACAGATTACTGAACAAGTAATATACTTATTGTGAACTTCCTCAAGTATACAGTAAGTTCTTTTGAGGAGTCTGTGGCACAGTGTAGGGATATCCAGCTTCATTCATTGTCTTTAGTTGGCTGATTAGCATAAGATAGTCTGTCTTTGACACAGAAAAGAAGCACTTTCATAGTCTGTGGACAAGGGTAAGCTTCTCTAAGAGGCACCTGAACTAAGACTCTGGTTGAAAATCACTCCTTAGATGAGATCCTTTCTACTAGCTGTAGAGTGAATCTAGGCAGAATGTCCTATTCACATTATGAATAGTTCACTAAACTGAAGCATTGTTATGTTTTTGCATTTTTTATGGTAATATTAAATTACTGAATAGCCTCTGATGATTTTCAGAAGGAAAAAGTATTTATATGGATAGATTACTTTCATGATAAATAAAATACTGCATCTAACGATATGTAGCTTCAATCTGTCACAATAAGAAGTTACCTTGTAACTCAGTCAAATGTTGAGAACCATAAAAACAGGAACTGATTATATTGTCATTTCTTAACATTGGATGAGGTAGCCTTTCTACTGATGTATACTGAGCAACAGATCTGTGAACATAAAAGTAATTTTTATACAATATTTAACTAAGACTTAACTTCACTACAGTATGCAATTTGCTATCCACAAAATACTGCTTTTCCTTTGAATGTCCTATAGAGTTCAATCCTGAAGATCTCAAGGGTGACTATTAGCTTGGACTAGCATCCACTAGTTATGTTCACAAGGCTTCAGTTTGTCTCACAGACAGATCAGACTTTCATTTCTTTAATGTGTAGACAGAGCATATTGGGTTCTCCTTTGCAAAACTCTATACAGAATCGTAGATGATCACTGATTCCATGTCATCTGTGAATTTTAAGGTCAACATTTGCAATTAGATATGCATAAAACCTAAGTACTGAGGAACCCAGGTTTTGTAAGATGATCTTCTTGTGCTCAGAACTTACTGAAGTAGCAGCCTACTTATAGCCAACTGAAAGCACTTCAAAATCTGCATCTGATAAAGCACAGAAGTAATTGTAGATGAAGGAATTCATTTCAGCTCAAAACCACTTCTTTAAGTTTGTAAGCCCATGTTGTTTTACTGTCATCACTTCTGGCTCACCAGGATAAAGGCCTTAGGTAGATGCAGAGGTGTAAAATGCAGAAATCTCTACTGCAAACTGAATTAGTTATGTGACTATAATCATTGCTTTCTGTCTTTTTATCTGAATGACAAAGACCAACCCTGGCTGATGCTGTGGTAACCATGAATATGAAAATGTTAAAAGCTTCCAATTCCAGTAATTGGCTAAGTCTACTTTTCTTCATGAGGAAAAATAGTGAATTATATTTCTCATCAAAAGAAAAAAAAAAAAGAAATTAAGGCAATTAGACATCTTATCATATTTTGAGGTATTCTTGTGCAATGCAAAATGATCCAAATCTCACTAGGTGGCTGTTCTGAAATTATATTATTTATTAATGGATATTCCATTTTTGAAGTATAGCATATCAGCCATACAAAGTAAGTATTCTAACAGAACAATGCATATTATTTTGAAAGTGGAGTATTTCATAAATACATGTAGTCTCAGTCAAGATGGCTCGACTGGAAGTTAGTAAGTTGATAACTTTGCCTTATGCCACCACACCTCAAATAATGGAGATCTGAAGATGAAAACTCACAGATCAGACTGGAGACCAGTCTACTACCAAAGTATGAATGCGAAAACCTAAAAACGTGAAACCTTTTTCACAGAACCATAGAATATCCTGAGTTGGAAGGGACCCATGATGATCATCGTGTCCAACTCCTGATTCCACACAGGGCAAGCAAAAAGTTAAACCATACATCTAAAGTTAAACCATATACCTATTGTTGTTGTCCTTCTTTGGACACATTTTAATATTTT
>VXBO01010634.1:1354054-1381874 GCA_013400135.1 Rhinoptilus africanus | reverse complement strand
AGAAGACGGAATAACTGAAATACAACGCGTTTTTCCCCCCCCCAGCCCTGATTCAGAGCTGAGGGCGTGCGGGTTCAGTGGGGTTTCACAGCCAGATTTGTGCGTGTGAGCTGAAGAAATGTCAGCCTTATTGAAACTTAATTGCATTATAAATATCCAGTCGGAATCACTTCTTCGTAAGCAAATGTAAATCAATCCAGAACTACTCCTGCGGCATTTTTTTTTTTCCCCTTCTGCAGACAAAAGAAGGGATATTGCATTTTGGTTTTATTTTTGCTTTTATACGTATAGCTTGTAAGACTTTCCTGTCTTAGCGTTACACAGTTCCTTTAGTGATAATTTAACCAGTCTCTGCAGTTGTACATTTTCACTGGAATAAAAGGAAGCTGTGGACAGAAAGACAATTTTTTGTCTTAAGAGGAAAATGGAAGAGAAAATTAATATTAGACATGAATTTAATTGACAAATAGAATAAGTAAGTCAGGCTTAGTAAGGATTGAAGATCTTATTCATCACTAAAAAAACCCACAACAGATTAGGGCTAGTTTCAATTAGAAGTATACCTAATATGCTATCATGACATTCAATATAACACATTCCCAAATATTCTGTGCAATATGTGATGTGATTAATTAAAAAGGGGAAAGATAAAGAAAGCGAGGCATATTTATTTTTTTTTTAAATACTGCTTTAAAAAAAAAAAAACAACGCAAATTTTGCCAAACTCTGGCGTCTGGGAGTTTTGTCTGAGCAGCAACTGCAGCATTGAGCTCTGTGACTTTGACCTCGTTGTAGCTTAGTTGGAACTTGCTTTCCCAAGTTGAAAGGCATGGGCTTTGGTGGCAGTAAAAGGTAAAAAAGGTCCAAGGCATTCTGCAGTTTTCCATTGTTGCTCTTTTATTTCAAGGGTCTTAACAATACGTAAAGTTGCAGAGTAGTACAGCTCAAAAAAATGGAGAATACTTTTACTGTCTTTCTCTCCTGCATCATTTCCAAAGTACTTAAGGATTTATTGGGCCAGATACCAAATTATAGCTGAGATACTATGCAGGGGCTAGTGCTGATGAGATGATTGATTGATTTCTAATAAATTTCAAATTCAAAACTTCATTCACGTTATAAATCCTTGATGCTAAAATGCAGCTCGTGTTGAAATCTGATTGCAGCCCCTTCGCAGACCAAGCAATATCAGCCCAGTCAAAAAGCTAGTTGAAAATGGAATAAGATACCTCTTTTTTTGTTGTTGAATTTGTTAACCCTTTAATTGCTCTGTAGTGAAGTCTTTGGCCATAGTCCAGTACTTTAAAGTAATGAAATGTTTATTTGTAGTATGTTTGTGCACAACTCCAATAATAATGGAAGGTTCTGCGCTACCCCAAGTATATGGGGAATGTTAATCTGCACCTCTAACCCTTGTGAAACGTTTTTTGCTGTTTTAACGGCCGCTTTCCTCTTGCACTGCCCTCATTTTGTTCGCTTTCCTGCGAGCAAGGTGGAAGGCGGTGAAGAAGTCCGAAATGCGGGCTTGCAAAAGGGACAAGCCCCCCAGTGTTGTTGTGCAGCCCCGCGCGAGGCTGGTGCTCACCACGCTCGGGAGAAGAGCCCCTCTGCCAACTGCCCCCATTCCTCCTGCCCTGCCTTTTTCCCAGGGCTCAGAAGGAAAGAGCATCCCAGTTCTTCTTCACTCTTGGGAACACACACATTGTTTCAATAATCCAGGCAATAAATGCTAATTAGTAATGCTTAAGGACCCTACCAGTCAGAGTAATTATCATAATTTACCTCTTCCTTGTTAAAAACATTCCTTGCTGATTTAAAAATTTTTTTGAAGCAGTAGTTTCTTTCCTTTTCTTCTGGAAAGCGTTTCTCGTTGCATTAGCAATGAGTATATGGGTCTGCTGCAGCATGGAAACCCGTTTCGCATATTGCATAGGGAACTGGAGCTAAACACATGTCAGGATTTTCCCACCCATAAAAATTTATTTTAAAATTGCTGTTTTTCCTGTGCCTCCCCTCTCCGCTCCCCCCCTTTCTCCAGCACCACCAAAACCCACTTACAGAGGGAGAACAAAGGAAATCGCTAACTATAAAGGCATCATTAAGTATGAACAGCAACAGCAAGATAGAGTGTGTGATATGACAACATATTTTATTGCACAAAAGTAGAGATAATTAAATAATTCAGTGGTATTCTTAGCTAATTAGCACAAAGATCTTTCAGAAGCCATCAAGAAAATGGATCTCATCAAATCTAATAATATGCTACATTTACCAAAGATCCTGTATTTTCCAATGTTGCTGCTGCTTCACCGCCTGATGCGATAACACAGAAGGTTACAAATAGTTGCACGTTTAATTGGGCTGTTCCCAAGATAGTCTGCTCCGCGGAAGGTGCTTAGGTCTTTAGAGAAAGTGAGTATGTGTAGCTGGGATTTTCAGTGTTAGTCAATAACAGGGAAAAAGCTCGTAGCTTCGGAAGAGCCAGCTCTATTATAAGCGACGCATTAAAAAGATTAAATTATCAGCCAGGAGCCATTCTTGGGTTGATTGTGATGGGACTGACTCATTTGGATTTGGAGTTGGTGAATGAATGCTGGAGTCCGAGATCTTTATTTATAGAGTTAATTGGGGACCTAGATTGCCTGTTTTTGGCTTTTCTTGACATTGAGAAGCGCCTGGCCGAGTCTAGGAGAGGTCTGGGACCTCTGGTTTGATGTGGTCTCTAATTTCAAGGCCAGAGCCTTGTCTCATTCGCCAGTGGTACAGACTGGGAGGAACTCCATTCTCACCAGTGGGGTTGGTTTAGGTCTTCAGTAGGAAGACTACAACTATCATGTCACGCCAATACTTTTTCCTCTAGATGCATGAGTTTTTTAGCTGGAATCAGTGACTGTATGTGTTCCAGGTTGGCAACCTACAGATCCTATAGAGGATCAGGCTGTGTGGACAAGTACCTGCAGGGCGCTGGTACTGCTGCTGGAAAACTCTGTTAGGCATGTTCTCAGTAATTAGGTGCATCAAATATTACTCAGAATATCTCATTGTATTATGCAGAATATCTCATTATACTCCCTTGATCTAAATGTATCCACGAGTCCATGTGATGCATTTACAAACTGTCATTTGCTGCCTCTATATTTGATGTATTGAAGGTTACTTTTTCCTCTGCCAAACAAAGGCACGTCTGAAAATTTGACTTTGCCAGTCAGTTGAACACCGTTAAGTAAAATGTCAGCGTGCAGATCACCCTTTAAACGGTGTAAGGGGACGTGTGTCAGTCTTTTAGATGCAGCCCTAGTTCTTGCTTTGACACCGGGCCCAAACTGAGCTGGCGTCCTGTCTTACGGTTATGGTGCAGGTTGACTCCATGGACTGCCCGGACAAATGCCGTGGGGTAAGGAAGGCGCTGTGGTTTGTTGTTATTTGTTATCCACCTAAGGTAGAACTTACAGGCTCCCCCTGAAATTGCACAGTGCCTACCATAGCAGTGTCCCTGCTACCAGGAAAAAGACTTCTCCCCCGTCAAAAAGAGATGGAGGCTGATTTACACAGGGTAGAATGCGAGGGGGAAAGGTACCTAAAAGTGATTTGCCCAAGGAAGGACAGCACGTTGTTAGCAAGGCAGTAATTCACGTCTCCTGGTTTACAGGGTGGTGGTGCTTAATAGTGTACATTCTTCCTCTGTGGAACTCCCCAGGTTGTGATTAAGGTTACTGATGTGCCTGGGGACCCTCTCCTGCATCCCCAGATGTGATCGTGAAAGAATATGTTACTTCTTTGAGCAAGTCATGCGTTTTTTCCCCCTTTTGTTTTTGTGTCATTCACCCAATGCCCTGGCAACGGCATTTGATACACAAGGGCTTTACAACCAATTAAAAAAAAAGAGAAAAAGATATTTTTCAAGATGAAAGACCAGTCTCTGGTTTACATGGTCGTCAAAGTGACTGTGGAAGGCTGAGGCTACTGCAATTGTTTTTATTTAACGGCTCTTCCCACACTGTAGTCAATGAATGTCTAATCTCCCGGACTGAAATGTCTGGCGCTTACAGAATCATTTATTTGCTGGCCCTTGTACCTGTGTCGTGCTCACAGAGCTCCACCTGCAGCAGTGTCTTACCAGCGGGCTGATGGTACAGTGGATATAAATTGTATGTTCTTTACGGAGCGGAGGGGGGGATAAACACAGGTTTTCTGTCCAATGTGTGCTTCTCGTGCTGTCCTTCAAGTAAGGGGTAGCCTCCCGCAGCAGCTGTTGAAGGATGGCTCAGGCTTCTGAGATACAACGTGTAGATTTGCGCTGGCAGAATTTGTTTCTTGCTGCTGACTCTCGGAGCGTGGCTGCTCGTGTCAAACAGCCAGCGTGCTGACCACAACTTGGTGCGATTCGCTGTTGTGTGTGTATATATATACCTTTGGAAGACGGGACAGAAGGGGTGCCCTTTGGTGTCCTATATGGCAAAGAGGAGGATAAGTCAGCTCCTGAGAGAAGTCTCCAAACAGCTCCCTCTGGCTACTACAAGAAGCTGAACCGGTGGCTTCTGTTCCCTGGAAGCTGTGTCTGATGATCGCAGGCCATTATATACTTCTCACTTGACTGCCCTGCTGGTAACTCCACTTTTAAGATGAATTATGCAAGAAATGCTGTGAAGCATCAGACATTCAGGAGCTGAGGAGCGGGGGAAGAGTCCTTGCTTGGTCTGTGGACTCATTTCTGGATAAAGTCTGAGACTCACCTGGATTCCAGCTTCTCCGGAAAGGACAAAAAGTGGAAAGGATCAAAAAAAAAAGCACCAATCAGTGGACTTTGGTTTTCCTGTGCACGTGTGCTTGTACCATGTCTGAACTTGCAAAGAGTATACTTGGTTGTTCACAAGGAATCCAGTAAACGGCGAACCTGTAAATCAGTTACTTAAAGTGTGTTTGTCTCATTTGATCCCCCCTTTCCCCCGGGGTGTCCCCTGGCTTTTAGAGCACCTCGTTCCCTGCGAGGAGAAGATGGAGTGGTTGGGGCTGGGTTCTTCCCGGGGCTCGGACAGGGGGGAGGATTCCATCTCGGGATGGGGGTTGGTGGGCTCATGGAGCACCTCACACACAGGTTGATCGAAACTTGCCTTCAGATCTTTTGTTTAGTTGTGTTTTAACGTCACGAATATCTGGCAGGGTAAGGTGATGGAAAAGATGTGTTGCACCTCACTGTTGAGGGCGTAAATACACTAAAAACTCATGAAATCTGTATTTCTCTCTTCTATGTTTCATAGGTAATTCAGAAATAACAGTATGGCTTTAGCATAGTTCCTGTTCTCCTTCATCCCCCTCTGATCTTTCTCAGGTGACCTAACATCCCATGTGTAGTTTTGGGGTATAACGTGGATTTTGAAAGATGCTGAAACATAATCGGAGGAGAAGGGAAGCCCTGGTTTTGAAATAGTGGTATTCCACTTGCTGTCTTTACGTCAGCATTCAGTTCCTTTTGGAATATATGAACGGAAGAGTTAAAAATAGTGATTAAAACCCAGTAAAAACCTGACATTTTGGCACAATTGCCAGAAGTATTCAATAAGAATCTCAAGTCCCCATATTCCTCAGGCAGCCAAATGCTTCTTTTTCCTACAGTCATGGCATACAAACTGGTATTGCGAAGGCAAATAAAATCGCTCCAGCCTTTTCCTCTCTCCCTATTTTAGGAAGAACTTTCCCCAGATTCCAGCCGCAGAAAGCACAAGCCTCTGTCTGTTGTGCTTGCGTGGAGGCCTCTGTCTTTGAGCATGTGGAGTTGGTGCGAATCCACTGGGAGCTGGAGATAGGCGAAAGGAGACTCCGGTGGCAGAACCAAAGCTTACAGTAATATTTCCTCTGAGGGATCTCTCCAAGTCCATACGTGAAACTGCAGCGGGACGGTGGGGGAGGCGTGTTTCCACATTTATCTTTTCAGTTGAGATATAAAGCCCAAGGTCTCCTCTGTTGTTCAGGGACAGATGTCCAGGGAGAAGTTCTGTTTCTTTGGCACATGCTGTGTGAAACTTTTCCTTCTGTTTTCCCTCCCTCCCCACCCCCCTTTAAAAAAAAAAAAAAATTCTTATTTTGGTTTTAACACCCAAAAAGAGACAGCACTTGTTGTTGGAACTATCTCCTCACTTCAGAGTGACGAAAGACAAAATATCTGGGATGTGTTTGGTCCTCTCCAGGTTGGGATGTACCTGTCTGCTGGAAAACCACACAGGGCTTAATGTTACAAAGCATATGGAGCAATAAATGGGTGTGTTTTGTTCACATATGATGGTACCTCATTATTTAGTAATGCATCACTTCTACAGCAAGTTCCGTCTGTGGATCTGAAGGCACTTTCTGCAGAGAGCTGAATTAACTCTCACAAGTCCCTTTGTGAGGTGGGTATGGAAACGTTCCTGTTCCTCATTCACACGGGGGGAAACCGCAGGCAGAGAATCAAGTCCCTTAATGACAAGATTTTTTGTTTCTGCATCCTCCTCTCCACACGTTTTCCTGATAACATGGAGTAAGACTTTCCATTTTTCATCCCAGCTATTGAAAAAAATGTATCAGGCACAGAAGAATCAAATGTAATCTGATTTTTTTTTTTCTTTTTTCTTTTTTTCTTTTCTCTGGGGCAGGGGAGGGGAGACTGGCTTTCAATCCCGAGGATTTGCTTTTCAGAAGGCCGGGAATGTGGTATTCTATGTGGAGCTTGTGGGGTGAGGAGCACCTCTGAAAATCAACGCAACCTAAAAGCACTGATTAGAAAGTTTGGCTTAAGCATTTTGCCTGAGATGGCAGAGCTGATAATTGGATTTCAGTTTTCTGAGATCCCGTCCATTACAGCAGCTATAAATCACAGTGCCTGCAATCACTTGTCTAATGCACCCTTAGTTTTAAAATGTTTCCTTTACAGCCTTTTCCATCTGTGCCTATGAAGACACCTCGAATATAGGTAATGTAGCAGTGGAGGGATAAAGCTGGGCCTTCGGTAGCTCTTAGCGCAGAGCCCTGTGGCTTGTTGACTCCTACCCAGCATTATCTTCCTCCATAAAGCAGTTTTGGACGTTGAGTGCGCTACATTTGGCAGCTTGAATGGCTTTTACACCTGTGAGGGTTTTACGTCCTAGTCAGGGAAGCTATTTTCTTACATTTATTGGGTCAAGTTAGGCTAATTTCGGCACCAACTCCGTAATTCATCTGCACCATTTGCTTGCTCTTTAGCTTGAGCCTTGGGACGAAGAACAAACGTTCTCCACAGTGAGAAGTTCAGGCGCAGGATGGGGACCCGCAGCCTCTGAGACAACGTCGGCAGGCTCCGTCTGCACCACTGTCGGCATCTGAGCTCAAGCTGGCTTTAAGCTCGTGAACTGAAGCAAGTGCCGGGTTCGGCTGGCTTTGCAATGCCAATTAGCTCCCCATTATATGGGTAGTATCTGAGGTTATGATTCTGCAAAAATAAGTTCCCGTGTTAACTCACCTTAGCCTGAAAAAGAGGAGTCACACAGAAAAGATGCACATACAGATCTTCCTGAAATCAAGACTTTAACTTCTTCAGATGCTAAGCTTGCTTTGACCTCAAGACCAAAAAGCTGCCATCTGCATGCATGGGAAATCCTGCTTATGTTCATTTAATTTTTTTTTTAAATAGATCATGAACAAACCCTCTCTGGCTTTGCACATGCTCTCTTCTATCACTACATTTTGCCTTACAGGGTAGAGTGATAGCGAGACCTCTTTTTAGATAATTGTAACAACGACAAGGTAAATCTGGGAGAAGTATGTGGGATCAGGGAATACCCTAGCTAAGTAATAGCTAAGAAGAATAAAGTGTGGGTTTTGCCGTGTGAAGCATTGACTTGGATGGGACACCAGGTTCCCTTGCACTTCGTTAGCTCTGGTTTTACTGGAGGCGATGGCGTGGCCGCAGGGTTACATTAATGCAAATCTTACCCTGTGGTCCAAAGTAGCCCAGCCCAAAGAGGGTTGGAAACTGTGATTGGCAATTAAGTGGGAGGGGTGTTCCACCAGGGAACGTATATTTTGATTTTGGTAGCAGCCTGCCCCTATTTTATACATTGCCTGGGCCAGAATATCCTTTCTTGGGGACTTCAGCTTTTCCCTGCTTGCTGCTGAAACAGAAGACAAAAGTAATAAGGCTTTTTAGCGACCCTCCCCCTGACTATCTCTAGTCAATTAATTCTTGACATCTTCAGCATTGTTGGTGGATCTATGTTTCTGCTGTAGAACCAAACATTTTTGCTTCTAAAGGAGATGCAAAAGTAGAGATGTTCAAAAGAACGAGCACCTAAACGTGCCTTTCTTGTTTCTTTTAATGAATTTATTTCTGAATTTTGGCTTTTTCTTGTATCTGCTACCTTCAGAGCCTTGCCTCTTTCCCAAGAGCTGGATTTTGGTTGATGCAAAAACCATACATGAAATGGGAGAAATTCTTTCTATAGCTGATACTAACATTATTGTCAAAATTGCACCAGGCAGAATTTTGACCCAGAGACAGAAAGATCAGATGTTAAAACACTGAACCAGGAGCTCGTCAGCAGGAGGTCTTGCTCCTGCTGAGATTAGTCAAGCCCATTCTCCTGGACATTTTTTATCCATATCAAGAGGAAGTCTGGAACTAGATTTAATCTGTTTCCCAGAAGTTGCTGATGCTTTCATGTAAAATGAGTTTGTTGTCAAGACAGGAACAAATTTTTGGAGCCATCGCAAGACTTTCTCCGACTGGTGTATCAAAGAGATGGACTAATTTGATAGATGATGGCCATAATAGTCACTACTGTCTTTCCAAACACACACATCAAATTCCTTTCCTACCTTCACACACCCACAGCCCCTGTCCCATACTTAGACACACAAAAAATGGAGAATTAGGCCCCACCTCACCATTCAGTATTCCTAAAGAGATCCAGCTGAGTAAACCAAAGTGATTGGAACCAGCCTTTCATCTACTAATGGTCTAATGGGATCCCTTTGTGTTGCTTTTAGCACTTTCTCTTCTTGGCTGAATTAAAGAATCCACTGCAGTAATGCCCAACCTTTTATTGTTGTGCCATGTTATTCATGAATTATTCCAGTTTCATGGTTATTTTTGTTTTGGCATATAGCCTGTTTTAAAATATTTGTAAAACAAAAGAAAGGAACATCATTTTTTCCACTTCCTGTCTGTCTGTCTAGAGCTGTGGGTCCAAACATTTTCCAGCTTTGAGAATCTAGCTGATAATTTATGAGAGCGCGGGATGGTGTGAACGTTGGCATCCAGAGACTTGCATGGGTTCTAGGCAAGTTCTAGTCGTGTTCCTGCTCCTCGGGAAGGGTCATTACTGACCCATGCCTAGAAAAATGTAGCAAAACCAGAACCCACATCCTGAGTCTCCTTAAACTGCAGGCAAAATTTGGACTTGGACTTGATTTATCCTGCTGGTCAGTCATTCTTTCCTTCAGAAGGAGACACAGCAAAGTGTGTTGAGAACTTGGTCCCACCTTTGATGAATAAAATCCTGTCACATCCAGGTCTACAGAAACCACTTAAAAAGAATAAAATGCAGAGGTAGCATTAAGCATGATAAGGGAAATTCCCCTGCCCCTTCAGTAACAATGGATCAGTCCATCTAATATTGCACAAACTGACATCTCTTTTCTAAAAATAGATGTCTGAACATTCAGTCAATGGAGTAATCCAATTGCCTGAACATTCTTGGGTGCTTTATCATTTAAATTGTAATAAATCACAGTATGCCACAAGCCGTATTGAGCTGCATCAAGTTACATTCCCACCAATAACATGCGGTAACCAGATGAAATCAGTGTGACATGATGTAATTGAACTGAAAATTCAATGCATGTACTGTTTGATCTTTAAAAGCTGGTTTAAATGGGTCTCTTAAAAATTAGGGGGATTTTTTTGAAATCACTGCCAGTGTCACATTTTGACTCACTATTTCTCCCCTGTATTTACTTTAAATAATGAGCACAGAGGGCCTGCCCTAAAGTCCATTGAGCTCTATTGAAAGACGGCTATTGATTCCAGACTCTGGACCTGGCCTATTGGGAATTTTGCAGTAAAATACGGAAGAATCAGTATAGTGTGATTTTTTTTTTTCTTGGGTGAACACACTAATGCTCCCATGAGTTCCTCAGGAAGATGCCTCCACAAAATATACCTACTGTTGTTTGGAAAATTTCCCTTATATTTAGTTTCCCCCCCCTGCCCCCTTTCTTAAGTAAAAGTAATGGGATAAAATAGTTTTAACTCTCCTAAGCAGTCCCTTATTTTTCAGAGTAATATTCCCCTGGACCACCTTAATGAACTCCCTCCTCTCCTTGGTTTTATACATGTTTCAGATATTTATACAAGATGTACGAACATAAAAGGATTATTCATAACGCTGTTGTTTCTGAAATAGGGGACTAAAGCTAAACATAACTTGCTTCAGTCCCCAGCTGATGTAAATCATCCCAGCTCTCCTGGAAGCTGCTGATGAAATCTTTTTGCGCCCCAGTTCAGGGCTGCATTCTGCAGGAAGGGGAGGAGGGAGAGCGTTGAATAAAACTGATGGGAGCAAACTCGTGCTACCTGTGATGGATGCCCAGTGTGCTGGAAATTCATCCCAGAGTTTGGCCTTGCTGCCAGGGGTTTAGGCATGAGGAGATTATGGCTTGGGCCACCAGGACCGATGTTAGTGCTAACAGGTAGTGGTGGGGTGAACATCCAACGGCACAGAAATTTGACCTAGTTACCTGAAAAAGTATGCAGAGCCCTTAATGACCTAGATCACAGTGTAGTGCACGCTAGGTGTTTTGGCTGAAATCTTTCCAAGGTTAGCTGGTCCAGGCCTAGCTACGTGTCCTGCCCTCGACTGCAGTCACAGTTAAGCCCCTGCCTAGTTCTGCTGAATTTATTGCTGCAGAGTTACGATAACAAAACTGAAACCCCTGTTGCGGTGAGGTTGGTATACATTTGCAGAGGACAGAGCTGGCGTGTGACAAAGGGGGAATGTGACATCTGCCTCATTTTCCCCAAAGTAAGAGAGAAATAATAGGAGATCAAAAGAGGTGGTGACTCGATAAGAAAAATGAGGATGAAATGGGAAACCAGAGGAGAAAAATATGGGAAAGGGGGAAAATAAACCAGCAAGGGATATGTCTGCCCTTATAAACTCTGACCCCAGCTATGAAAGGGAAGGTGCTGGACGGTATGAGCCCATAGTGTGGAGCTCACTCTCACAGCCCAGGGTCACTGATGAGGCACCTGAAATGCCCCCTCCATGAAGTGTCCATGGGGATAGAAGAAGTCGCTGTAGCGCTGCTACAGTGGATGTCAGAATTTGTCACCCTTGCCTCCAGCTGAGGCACAGTACCTCCACCACACCTGACCCTGCCAGCACTGTTCCCTCAGACTGCTCAAAACACATTAAATTGTCTTTTTTAAAACAGGACTTTTAAAGCCAGATTAAGAAGTGATAGTGCATGCAGTCGTGCTGGCATTTCTAGTGGGAGATGCCTCCTCTATTCCCCCTCCACTGAAAGCTGCTGGAAATAGCCTTTGATAGAAGCTCTCCTGAAACAAGAGCACCCATGAACAGAGCTTATGTTCCACTCTTCTCTCTTTGCGTGCTTTATAAAAGTTAATTAAAGGAGGCTGGGATTTGAAAAGTGAGAAGTACCATTGCCAAACCAGCTCTTCAGTGTTCTCTTTATTGTTCCCTCTGACCAGAACATCCGTGCAGACCTCATTCCTACTACTTACATACCATATTTCCACAAACTTAATGGTTACAATGTGGTAATGAGCAATAGATTATCAGATGTTCAGATAAGATGGATCTAGCGGCTGTGTTACAGTTTGTAGGGTAAATACAGCTATTATTACACCTCCCATTTTACAGGCATAGGAAAAACTGAATTACTTACCCCAAATTTCACTTTAAGTCGTTCACAGAGTGAGGGAAATGGCTGAGGTAATAACATGGCTATATTGACAGCAGGGAAAAAACTGCCAGGACTTCATCAGGTAGCTCTAGGCTCTAACAGTCAGGTAGCGAGTGTGCAGAGTTCCTGCAACAGAGAGAATATGAGACTTAGACTGGTGTACCTTGTTCTGCTACACCAGATGAGAGCTCACAAATATCATCTTGCTGTGGAAGAGATTTCCAGTACCTCTTACGTCCTGCGAAGTCCCAGCCAGTTGTAGTGTAGTGAAGCAGCAGAGACAAAATCTTTAACAAATGGGGCCAGGAAGGAAACGGCTTTAGTTCTTTGGCCAGAAAGACTCTCTGATGAGCAGCGGTTTACATGACTACAAACAGACAAGAACCCTCTGGGCTTTTTTTAATGTCTTGTGGTCTTCATATTTATAGGAGAAAAATGCCAAGAAATATCAAAGCTGTATCTTGTCTTAGTTTGTTAGCGCGATTCCCCAGCCTGCAAAGTTGGCTTTTTTTATTGGACATGAAGAAACCCTTCTTCTCCTGTCTGTTTTCAGTGAGGACTATCTGAGCTTGGCACAGAGGCCCTCCAACAGCTTTCAATGAGGTCTTCAGCCTCTGGCCTTGAAGCTGAAATTTGCCATGGCCCTTTCATGCTTAAATTCCTAGTAGGAAGTTTGGTTTTCATGCTTTACTATGGTTTTCCTACAAACTTTGATCTTCACTCTTGGGAGTCTCGTTTACACTCAGCTGCATCCACATCTCTGGCCTTAATCTTTCATAACTGAGTGGCCTACTTATCAAAGTGTGACAGCTATCTTAACCCCCCACCCACTTGCCAATGTAGATGTAGGAGACTCTCCAACTGTTATGAAAACAGATAAGTCAATTGACTAGGCTGTTTCTTGTCATACTCCAAATATTTGGGCTCCTTTGTCACTACAGCTTGAGTCCCTCAATTCTCAATCAATATAGTCCCCGTCTCCATAGCATCTGAGAGTTATTTTTTGTAGAGTTGCCTGTTTCCATGAACAGCTGATTCATTTTTGCTCACCATTTGCTGGACACTGCTTTTTTCCTGAAGGGCCACCTTATCACATGTGAAGACTAACAATTACTGTATTCTCAAGACCGGCTGTGTCAGCATGAGTCAGCAATGTCATCATATTGGGATGTTGTGTGTGAGTAATAAACGTGCCCCTCGACCAAGCAGAGCCTTGGGTGTAGGACAATATCTTCTCTCGGGTCTGTGCTTCAGTAACGATATGAAGCAATCGCTCTGTAGGAAACAGCAAAAGTGGTTAGAGGTTTATGAGTAATGGCTTTTTTTAGGGAAAGAAAAAATGTGAGAGAATTGGGGTTTTTTATTCAGGGGAAGAGAAGACTGAAAGTGAAACTTGAAAATTGCCTTCAAACACATAAAAGAAAGAAGCAGAGAAGGGAGTACATTGTTCTGCATGTCCGCTGGAGATGAGGCCCACAAGACAGTTCTGTGATTCTTCTCAAAGAGAAAATATATTTTGCCAATACCATCTGAGAGAAAGAGGATCTGCTGGACTGCAGGGTGTAATACATTTTGCCTGCATTTGTTGGTCTACTGTGGATTGGTGACAGGGTTTTTTTTTTTCCCCAAGCTTCCTCCTTGACAGTCCATTTAAAAGTGGCTCACATTTTGTTATTACCTCTGATGGTTAGCAAATGACCATATCTACGAGTTAACTCTCATTTATGATCTTCTCGTAATGATAAAGTGGTTCTTTTAAGACTTCTGTTGCCTGCCAAAAACCTATTATTGCAAAAGTCTTAAGCCATTTCCAAAATAATTTATTGGACAACTGCACTCTGAGTAAGAAGCACTAGGAAGGCTCGCATTTAATACCACCAACATTTAAATACATTTTAATGTACCCATAACCAGAGTATCCAGATGCCATGTATGTGAGCGTAGTGTCATGTCTTTCTAAAAGAACCATTTTCCCGGGTTGTCTTTTATAAATGCTGCATTCATCCCTGAGATAATTTTCAGGTAGGAGGTTTGGAGAAGCTTGCTGAGGGCCTGCCTAGCCAAGGGGTGGACCTGAGCTGTCTCTTCACAAAGAGCAAGCAGCAGAGGAGGATTCATCTACACAGGCAGATGCAAAGAGACCAAAGCTTCTCTCGCCTGTGTCCAGAGCTGGCCAAACCGAGCTGACTGTGGTCTGGAAGCCACGCAGCCATGTCAACGTATTAGGATATATAAGCTAGGGCTGGAGCTCCTTCACATCCACGGCGTAGGAATGCAGGACCACCAAACTCCGTGGAAACGAAAGGAAGCTCTGCACCTTGCTACAAGCAGATAGTTCTCCCAGAGGCTGTCCAGGAGGCGAAAACCATGCAGGGTGGTTTTGGGTCCAGATATGAAATTCATTAATTATATAAAGACGTGTTTTTTGTGTTATTCCAGGATATTTGTAAATCATTCTCACTCCTTCAAACACAAGATCATTCACAAAGGGGAAAGCCTTGCTAACTGAGTTATTTCCTTTGTTGAGCCTCTTATGCTAAGAATTAGTTGGGGTTTTCTTTGTTGTTTTTTTTTTTTTTTTTTTTTTAAATCACATGAGTTCTGTGACTCAGGAGGGCTGTAGGTGGTATTATTTGTTTTGGTGCCTGGAATCCCAACGTCAAACTTGTCTTTGTCAGGAGATTGATACAACGTTGGTTTTGGCGAGAAGCATGGTAGGAGAAAGGACATCACTTAACAGATACTTAAAATGTGGTCAGGCTCTGAAAAGTGACTCTCAGAAATGACATTGTGGTTTTCCATATTTATTTTCTCTCAACAACTTCCAGAAACAATCTGCTGAGTTCACAAATCTAAAGGTGATTTGTTGAGCTGTCACCTCTCCGCGCTCAACGGAGGGGTTTGAAAACCCCGCCCGTTTCCATGTGCCTCTTCCATCATCGCTGCTAATAAGGATTCCACAACTGGAAACTAGCTGACATGTTGCTGATGGATGCATGAGGCCGAGTAAACTCCAGCTTGCTCTTCCGCAGCTCCCTCGGCTTATCAGGGATAAGAAGAGCCATAATTCAGCTTCAGCTTGAGTTAACACAGAGGTGCGCAGAAGGAAGATTATAAAGCAGCAGTCTAGTGGTTAAGACGTGGCTCTGAAGCTAAAGAGGCCTTAATTCACTTCTCATCTTTAAAATAATACCTGATCATGATGGCTGCACTCTACACTACCTTGCCCAACTGTCAGCTTAGGCAGAGCCAGCAAAAGCCGTTTAGAGTTGGTCGATATGACTAATATGTAGATATTTTATTTAACATGATTGCTTTTCCATTTGCCCAAGGCAGGTATAAGGAGCTCCCAAGGCTTAAAGGAGCATTTCCCAAAGTTTGGTTTTCCTGGTTCTGCCATTCAGCTGTGGGACCCCCCACAGGGCAAAAGACAGCTATGCTACGGGATAGGGAGAAATAAAATTGACATGTAGCTGGAGAAGTGCTGTGTTTTACTGTGTTCTCCAAATCAACTGATTTGGTGGGAATATGTGAGTCAGATCAAGCAGAACTTTCTTCCTTTCTCACAATGCAGGAACAGGAGAACGCAGAAAGCATGGAAAAAGCAGGAAATTTAAAAATCTAAATACTGCTTTTGGCATTGGACAAAATTGATTTGTGAGTTACAGGATAACATCATCAAGAGTAAGACCTTCACGTTTTATGCATCCACTTGATAACAGACAAATTCCTGTTACCTCTTGAAAACTGAATGGAAAAGATGTGCAGGAGGAACAAGCCAGCTTTCAGATGAAAGGTTTGGAGAGCAGCTTGCAATAAAGACAAGTTTGTAATTGCCCTAGTGACCACTTGCTTGAACGGATACTGGCAAACGAAGTAGCCAGATTACTCCTTCATCCAGAAAAAAGATGCTGGCTTCCTGGTACCTGTGCAGGATGTCAGCTAAAGCCATGTGTAACATGGAGATGATATTAATCTGGCTCCAAAACTTGGCGTAACTGCACTTAATGCAACATTCTCGCCTGTAAACCGGAGATAGTTAGTCCATGTGGAGCAAAGCTGCTGATGCAACTAGACTGCTGCTAATGCCAGAGCTAGCAGGGGTTCCTCTCCTCATTGCCATGTAGACACAGTCATAGGATAGTAGTCAAGCAAAAATAAATCAGGATAACTCAAGTGTCCTGGACTTGTCATGGCAAAAAAGTCAATCACGCAAGTGTTGATATTGAGAAAAATCACTTCAATTTTCCATGGAAAATATTCAAAGACAGTCAAGATGCCAAAAAATTAAGTCATTCTTCCATAATGCATTATACTGTGTGTCTGTGGAGAAACATTAGGGATGATCCCTTCCTTTAGATACCTTAAAAATCAGGTAACCGATTCCCCCATGTAAAGACATGCATAGGTTATGAATTTGTACTTGAAGAACATGACATCTTTACGACTGACATGCTTAGAGTATAATTGTCCTGTGCAAAGGTGAAGTAATTTTGGTTAAGCAACATTTACTGCCTTGCATTCTTTTTTAATTGATTTAACTACATTTTAAACCAGTATGTTGAGAGAAAGCTTGTTGGGCAGAAATTTGGCTTATTGAGGGCCTGAAGTTGGGAGCCAGGAGTAGGGGTCCTATCGCACAGTGCCGTGGGAGGCTGTTGAATTTTGGTCCAAAACCAGGTGAAGGACAACAAATGCATCCCGTTGGCTTCAAAGGGACTCAGGTAGCTTTTCTCCGTGTTGGTTTCCTCATCTTTAAACTTGGCAGAAATGCCTCTTTCTTAGGTATGGGAGCCTAATGATTCACCCAGACTGTGCAAGGATCACGGGGAGTTTTGCCTGAGGGACAGCAGAGAAATTACACGAGGCTTATTTCATCAACAGTTCTTCCACGAAATGACAAAACGGTAGGAGCGAGGTTTTATCTGATAACCCCAGAGGTTAGTAAGGGAAAATATCCGTAAAAATCTATGGAGGTTATGGAAGATGGTGGCTCTGAAACATGAATATTATGAGGTTTCAGGTTATGTTGCTGTGGAAATGTGCTACAGGCTTAGTTAATATGGCTTGAGCAGGCAGAGTTTTTGTCTCAGCAATGAATATTATTGTGTGTTTGTGAAGGCCAGCGGCTACGTTATACTGTGCATCAACAGTTTGAGCTTTGCAGGTTAGGTATTTTTTTCTAAACCCAAGAGTTATGTGTGTTTTGATTCAATTTTATTAAAATTTTGGGGTACAACTGAGAAGATAGACGGCAACATTTTTAGCTCACCTCCGAAAGGTCCAAGCTTGAACTAAGCCTAGATCCAGACATTCTGGTGTTTAAAAGTTGGTCGCAGGTCAGAGTTTGGCACCTGTCCCCTCTTCAGTCTTTCTGCTTTCAGCCTTTCTCTGAATTTGTGTCTGTGAACCTTGGTGTGAACACAAACCAACCCCTGGGTGGCTGGGTCTGACCCAGGAGGACTTCACAGGGGCCATGGCGGAGACTTTCCCAGCCTAAGGTGAAGGTGCTGGATGAATCCTTGGGGAATCCTTGTGTTGAGGGTATATAATTTAGCCATGGGTTGAACGAGTCCATGCATGGTCAGGTCCCATGCCAGCTGCCCAGCATTAACTACAGAAAGGAGTACTGGTTCCTCACTCTCAGCTGAAGCCTCTTAGGGGCTGAGTGGGACTGGGAGGAACTGGGAGAAGTGCTGCTGGGAATAAGGTGGAGAGAACATTGTGAAGACACCTATCTTGAGGTGGATGTGCTGCGAGGCCTCTCTGAAAGGTACTTTTTAAAGCTTTCTATATGTTTCTGGAACAAAGAGAGCGGTGGGGAAAACAGGGATAAAAGCCTATTGACAAATGATATCTGGAATTGTGATACAGACACACACGGTTACACGTATACCACGTCTTACAGTGATTTTAATTGCTTGTAATGTAGCCCCCTCTCCCCCCACTCCTTGCTCTCTCCTTCCTCCTCCTGTGCTCTCTCCCCCCGCCAGCTCCCCCCCTGCCCCGAGTTAATCTGTCGCTAGATTCTCAGCTTTTCTTTTGCTTCTGGTTTCATTTTCAGATGACAAAATTCAAGGCACACAGCTCTGCTGTCTGGTTGCCCTGGTAACGGCAGCCTATTATCGTACCTTGTCATTCATCAAGAAAGAATTGCACTTGACAGAGATAGACCAAAATGCCTGCAGTCTGCAGCATAAAAAAAAAAAAAAAAAAAAAAAAAAAAAAAAAAAAAAAAAAAGAAAAAAAACTGTTTTCTTTTCTTCCGAGTATGTAAAAGGCCTTTAATGCCTATTTAGCTACATGTTTTATTTAACATTGCTTATTATCCACTAAAGTGATTGTCGATACTCATAGAAACAGATATTTCCTCCTCAAAAATATATTTAAGCCAAACTTGTAATTCTGCCTTGCTTTCAACCCCTTCCACCCTGATGCACGATATAAAGGAAATGGTTAAACGATAAACGTTTTGCATGTTGAATTCACCAAGTGACCACACAAATGCTGCCTTTCTGCTTAATTATGTCTTGTGTTGGTTAGCTTTCCTGCTCTCTTCATAGAGCTTCAAAAATAATTAGCAGGGTATGTAATAAATAATTGAATTTTATCTTTAATTAATCCTTCAAGTGTGGAGTGTTATGGAATACAGATAAGTGCACGTACATAAGAAGTACATATGTAACGTGCGTGGACACATAGGTATGTTATATGTATTTAAAAGGTGGAGGTTTGTCTGAGCATAAAATCTGTAATCACTCTTTCTGAAGTTGGACCAGTCCCAAATTCATTGTTCTTCAAAGGCAGGAAAAGGTAATTGCTTGTTATTTTGCCTACCTCATCTCTGCCATTTGAATTAACTCAAATTAATTCCTGAAATCTGTGGCCTCATACCTTTTGGTTAGCGAGCACGTTTATGTATTTTTCTGATAATTGTATGGCTGTTAAAATAGCTATAATTGAGGGTTGGGCTTTTTTGGCTATTTTATAAAGGGATTTGAGGTCAGTTTTTGCTTACACTGGTCAATTTGCTTGTTAAAGGTGAGATATGTTGTAAAATAGGTTTTATTGGCCATGTGGTATTTTAAGTACATATCCTCCTAGCTTGGGGTTTGAATCTCTGATTGTTGAATCTTTTGTCCTGGAGATCAGAGAAAAAAGGAAAGAGAGATAGCGGAGGAGAAAGATAGAGTGCACTTAAAAGAGGTGGTGGGGGGGAAATTCCTCCCGTAGATTCTAATGCCAGCTCTGTTTATTTTCATTAAGTGTGTCATTGGCGTTATACCCAGCCTGCAGGGCTGAGGGGCTCTGAACTTTGGAAGTTCACTTTGCGCTCCCCCCACCGAAACCAGAAAGCCGCGTGTTGCTCTCTTTCTCCGTTCGAGCTTTCTGTCTACACAAACTCCCACATGGGTAAGGGATACACGGGGAAAATAGGCGGTTGCGATGGCACCAAATCAAACGCAGAGCTTTTCATTAAGAGGGGTCCTCGGTGCGGGCGGGCTGGGAAAGGCTCCCGAGGACACATCCTTCCCGCTTCAGATGCACAAACCCAGGGCGCTTCGCCACGCGGGTTTGGGTTTTATTTGTAGCAGGGAGCCAACAACAAAAAGAGCAGGGAGAGAGGGAGATGGCACTTAAACCCCGTACTAATACGCCAGTTCCTAGAGCCACTTCTGAACTTTTTGCTTTAATAACGCCGCAGCACCAGTGTTCATTTCCTGTTCAACCTCGGTCCTACCTTTTGATTTTTTAAATCTCCCTTAGGCTAGTGGTTTCGGCGGACAAAGAAATGAACAGGCAGAAACAATTAAACCAGCAGATACAGTGAAAACCAACACCACAGCACTTTCGCAGAAATTGCAGTGTATGAACGAGTTCTGTCGCGTATTTGATGTTTCAACAGTCGGTCTTATTCTTGCAGTTTCTTCCAGCCTTCCTCTCGGCTAAAGGAATGCTGCTATCCCTTAGGACCTCATAAATACATAGAGGCACTGGAAATATTTTTTTCTGTGTATTAATATTACATGATAATCTCGTTGAAGAAAAATAAAATGCGAGATCTAGATCTTCTTTACTGCAAAATGTCCCTTTAAATCCCTTTTAAATGTTCGCATATGTCTTTATGAAAAATTGGAATTTGGAATGTTTATACAGCCCTGAATAGTGCAAGTGAATATCCTTAAATTAGCTTTTCAAGTTGATTTACAGCCTGAAAATTCTGCAACAAGACACGAGTGTTATCTGTTAAGAAAGGAATAGGTTTTTCTGTTATTGTCTGTCTGTGTGTCTTTGCTGTGAAACAAAATGGGAGCCAAAATGCCAGCTAGAAAATGAACTTTCCAGAGGAGAAAAGGCTATGTGGGAATTAACAAAACAGGAATTAACCTACTCAAAATTTGAAATGCTTCTTGAGATTTAAATAAAAAAAGTATTTTAACAAAGATGATCAAATCTGACAATACAAGGAAAGAACCAAGTCCCTGGGAGTTGATATTTGTTTTACTTGAGAAAGGACTAAATGTCTATCAGATCTATCTAATTAATTGGTTCTGTCTATTGATGTGTGTATTGTTTATCTCACTGTCTTTCCAGTTTTGTGCCTATAGTCCTGGTACCCGAGTACATGATACATCAGAAAATACAGGTAGCGGGACAAAGCTTTGTGTATTTCTGAGCGTTTTTAACCCTATGTTCCGATTCAGTCACCAAAAAAGTAGTCGACTGAAGTTTCAGTTGGGTGGATGGAAATGTATTTGTAGTCGGTAAGGACGTAAGAGACCCCCATCCCATAAACAGCTTGTCTGGCCCCCTCCTTACACCAAGCCGGAGAACCTCGCTCGGTAAACTCTACACGCAGTGTTTCAGCAACTACTTTAGCTTTATTTGTACTCTGGCACAGGAGGGAATAACTGATTCTCTGAAGCCAAGTTTTTAAAGCACACTTGGCACATCCTCTGGGCTTGAAGTCACCCTTAATCTCCGAAATAAGTGTAAGTTGGAGAGATGCTTTCTGTGGGTCTGACTCTGTAAAAAGGCCCATCCTGCTGTGGGAGGAGGGAAGCCCATGCAAACGCTCACAAGCCTCCAAAAATTGACTCTGGAGGTGAGGAGGGCTGCTGCGAGGCCTTAGAAGAGGTTGCTCTGAGAGCCAGATGGAGGTTTTATTGAATCCAGCCTTTGGGTATCGACACAATAAAACACCTCCTGTAAACCAAACTCTTTCTCTCTCTTCCTCTTTCTTTCTCTCTTTTTTTTTTCTTCTCTTTTTCTCTCTTCCCTCCTACTGCAGTGAAAATTTGAGGAATGTTGTGAGTAGACCAAAACGATGGCACAGCGTGTACTTATCTAAAGTTCAGTCAGAACAGAGTGACTCTCCTACCTTTGGATCTGTCTGAAATGAAAATGCCATGGCTCAGATTCCCACTTTTGCTCATGATGAGTTATATCCTGTGCAACAAATCTTTCCTTGCGGTGACCGATGCTTTTCTCAAAGCGAGATGCAGTTGTGAGGAAGGCTCATGCTATTTGTCTCCTTGCTCCATGTGTATATAAAGTGTATGCATTTCTGTACTATTTTTGCACATAGAATCACTCTTTTCAGTGGCTCCACGGAAGGTTAGGATCTAGATCTAAGGTCTAGATGTGAGGAAGGGACTCAGAGGCCAGCTTCTCTAAGTCCTGTTCCAAAGATAAGAGCTGTGATCTCCTTTTCCACTCTGGAGGAACAGAAACACAATGCTTTTTCTGTTGTTGTTGTGGGTTTTTTCCTCTTTTTTTGTTAATTAGTTGAAATGGAGTGAAAGCAAGTGAAAGATGTAGTTGGAGAGTTGAGGGGTATATATGCAGGGCAGTGTTGTGATAGTGGCTTCTGTTGAATGCCATGAAAATAGTCCAGCGGTACCATCTGAGCAGTGTAGTTTGTTGGGCAATCCAGAATCTTGTTGGGATTATTTCCATCGAGCGCGAAACATTATTTTTTATCTATTTTCAGTATTTCTTTCTGATGGGCAACTTATCATTTTAGTCTTTGACACTATGACCTCCAGATTTTAGGTCTGATTTTCAGCTGCTGCTGTGGGATAGGTATGCCACAGAGCTACATCTAGCAGCGAATGTAGTTTTCCATTAGTGGAAGGAGACATTGTCCGTACTCGTAAGGACTGTGCTGATTTCTACTCACTTAACACCGGTATATTGACTCTCTATCCAACTTTTCTTAGGCGTCTCTGGCTTGTAGCTGTACTTTTTGCATGCTTCCATGGTAGCTGAGGTTAGTGGGGAGGCTTTTCCTGGCATCTTCCATATTAGAGCAAAAGAGGGTAAAGGGGCTGCTGGGATTCCCTTTCTGCCGAGCTGATACCAAATTGCCATCAGGTGATTTGTTTTTTCCTTGCAGGGGTGATTGTAGGACTACTATGTACCTCATGGGCGAGCAATCCTGCCTAAAACTACCCCTGAAATATCTGAAGTCAGAGAGTGCTAGTGGAAGGTGGTTCTTCCATAATTCTGCATGATGGTAGTACTTATTCCCACATAAGAAGCGATGGCTGCAGCTCATAATTAAGGATTTTGGACTTATGGACTTGAGTGATCCATTGTAAACTGTGAATGGCAAATGTGAAGTTCCGGAGCTCTGCATACACCTTGATAAATGTCAGAAACAGCTGTAAAAGCTGAAATAAATCTTTAAATAATTTTCCTGTGTCAATGAAAGATCATTTCTATCCACATGGTGGACAGTAGCGTTTGTTTGTTTTGTTTTGCTATATCCATAGAAATACTTTAGTTTACATAAGGATAAGACAGGTTTTCTAATTTTCTTGTATTCCTCCCAGGGCAATATTTAAGCTTAATTGAATTAATACAACTAGGGAAACTTTATTTCTTATAGCAGGACAAACCAATTGGCCCCATTCAAATGTCCTCTTATTTCTTTTTGAAATTTGCTTCACAATTTCAATCAAGATTAAAAATTTCGGATTGGGGTTTAATCCTTAAGTGCAGTGTGTTGCCAGACTCAAGATCTGCAGCGGTTTAGTGAGGCATCAGCGGGTCTTTGTGGTCTCTTTTCTCAATTTAATCTGTAAAAAAATAAATGCTGCTTTGTTTCATTATCATTTAAGTGTTTTGGCAAGGACTTCAGCCAGATTTTACAGCCTTTCCACCTTTTCCCTCAAATTCCTGTAATCAGGCTGTTTTAAAAGCTGGTATCTGATTATTCCTTTATTAGTTTCCCCCAAAGCGTATCTTCTCAGAAGCAAAAGGTGATTAGAACCACTAATGCTGCTGGATTACCACACCCCGTACAGTCGCCTTTAAAAAGCTCCTGTTTAGAAAATGAGACAGAAGTCCAAAATTGGATGAGGATCTCAATTGTGGAAAAACCTGAGAGAATAAAAATGCCTCTATTGTTCTTCTGTTCTCCCTGTTTGTTTCAACTGGACCACTTTAGACATGATAACATGGACATGCATAGGATAGCTATTTCCCACCAGCAATGAATGGGATGCGGGAGCTTAAAGGAGTCAGAGCAGGCTTTTGCCACCCAGCTGCTGGCTACTAAATACTTCTTAAATTTTGATTTAATGACCAACACTAATTCGCACAGGAAAAGCAATAGAGGAAGGAAAAAATGCAGAAAATGTAATGTATATGTGGACACCACTACTAGAAATAAATATTTCCCCACACACCACAAACAATGGAAACAGCCATTCTCGCCCTTTGATATTTTAGGGTTACTTTTTAGTATCAGCCAGGCTGCTGGTTTTGATCCTCCTCTTCCTCCTTGCCAAGCACTTTTTTTTTTACACTTCATAGCAATGAGGTGTTGGTGTAGTATTGCTAACTGAAGCGTTCAAGACTCAAGTGTCAGGTGCCTAACATCGTGAGTCTTAAACCGATGAGATTAGGAAAGTAATATGTGGGGCTTACTCTCATTGCCTTCTAGCTTTTGAAATCGGTGGTTCTCTTTGGGTTATGTTTTACGAGATCTTCTTCCTCAATCATGAGCTTTAAAGGCATCTTCTTTTTTCTAGTCCCTTTTTAATGAGAACTGATATTGTCACAGCTTTCCGTGATTTCAGGAGCTGCGCTTCATGGCAAACACTCTAAAATCGTACGCGGCGGCAGGAAAACTCTGTTAGCGGAGTTAGATGTCTCTGAGCTGTAAAAGGTTGAGGGACACAGGGTCAAATATCGCAAGTCTTATCTCATCTGTACTTAGCTGAGTCCCTACCGATTTCGGAGGGAGCTCAGCTGGAGTGACGAGATGAAGATGTGTCCTACTTAGAAGTTGAGACCCTGTCTTGTTGGCAGGGGGTTGTTTTGTTTAGTAGTTTTGATTTGGGAAGCGACAAGAGATAAACACTGCTCGGCAAAACAAAGGGAGCCATAACCAGGCCGTGCTCATTACAAAAGCATGATATTTAATGATGGGAATTAAACAGAGCAGAAAATACATTTCTTTTTTCTGGTAGTTCAGGTGGTTTTTCCCCACTGCCTCTGCTGCACATGAGTCCGTGAGAAGCATTTAGATGTATTCAATTCAATGTATGATTTTTAGGACAAGGTAATTTCTCATCCAGTTTTAGAAAAGAAAGAAACCAATCTTGTGTGGCAAAAAGCGGGTTTACCAAAGCAGGTTCTGATCTCTGTATTTCAACAGATATAAGATCTTGTCTCAGGCGTCTCTGTCAGGACCCCTTGGGGAAAATAGGGGGAAGACAGGAAAAACAAAAAGATACAAAGGCAATTTTAAAAATTACATTTTAAAATGCCTTTTAATGAGCAACTCCGCTAAAAGCACCTGTCATTTACTTCCAAAGAAGTTATCTTGAAGGTTTGGTGGATGCTTTACAATGGTTATTTGCAGTAGACCATATTATGCACAGTTCTGAGCATGCACGATTCCCAGCAGAAATCCCATTGAAACTCCTTGTGGAAATACGGGTTCCTCAGAGGAGCTGGGGATGTGGCCATCTACTCTGCATAGGTGTAAATCCAAACCCTCCTGCTTGCGGTAGGGATGGAGCAAGGTCCCGCTTTGGCTCAGCCAGAGCTATTCTGACCGCAGACCCTTTGACCAGCCAGACATCACTCTTGGCTACACGAATGACAAGCACTTCCCAAAGTCAGACCTTGCGGCTTCTTTGTTGGCTGGAGCAAGTGGTCACTTCCATGTGAAACAACAGGAAAAAAGAGGGCAGGCTCTAATCTTCATTATTTTGATGTAATTCTGGGGAAATACTGTTAAGCTGCAAATGTGCAATTACTCCCAGAGCCGGCAGCATCGCGGGAGGTACATGGAATCTTTATTTTTCTAAGCAATCGATCTACAGTATAGGGAAGAGTGCTAAATATGCAGAGAATTAATACAAAAAACCTTAGGAAACATTCCTCTCCTGCCCTGTGTAAGTTTTGTCTCTAATAACCCCTTTTGGAGGTTACTGCACATGTATCTGTACTGTGCCACGGAGTAAGTATATCCTGCTCAGTTGAAGCACAGTGAAAAACTCAGAGTAGAGGGATTTTTGGTCTTGTTTGAGCATGTATGAAAAAAATAAATATGCTTTTCTCTGTCTTTTTTGCATCTTAATTTAAAATAAAGTGCCTCAAAACTCTGATGCTGTGAAACAAAGGAAAAAGAAAAGCTCTTAAAGGAAATGCTCTTAAACATAAGGATATGAGATAATGAAACGGGCTACTGGGATAAGCATATTTATTGGGTTTGTTATGTATCAAATGTAACAAAAGTAAAGTGTCTGAAGAACTCCATGTGTGGTTCCTTCACACTCTTTGATCACACAATTCCCCCTTTAATTCAGATGCAGTAGAGCTTAAGTGGCTTCATTGATGTGTTAAGTGTGGAATGATTTTTGTATAAAATAAAAAAAAAAAGACCCCATTATGTGTCCAGAAAAGCCTTGTGTGCACTTGTTTATTGAGACAGGAAGTCGGTTTCCCACACCGAACAACGGTGCCGAAACATTGAAAAATTGTGTAGGGAAGAAAAGTAAAGGAAACTTAATTTTCTACCTGGCAGAAATCGGCCTCCGGAGGAAGAAGTAGACAATGAGATTGGGCTTAAACCGAATAATAGGGCCTGATTGATTTTAGGAAAATGCTCCACACCATTTATATGGGGGGGTGAGGGGGGGGCTGTTCATGTGCTGCTTTTGTTAGGAAAATGTGAGGGTTTGGTACAAGCGTCTTTGTAGTCAGCCTGCTGCTTAAGTATTGCTTCCACTATTGCATTGCCCAGAGGAGAAAACACCCAGAAGAATGGCTATCAGGTAGAAAGACAGCATTTAAATATATATTAAAAATAAAAGAGCAGCGGACTACTTTTAGGTCATTTCCCAGTTTATCACTGACAGAAATCTATGTGAGGCCCTTTTGAACAAAGCCTCGGATGCTGCAGTGGTGTAAATCAGGATGGTTTCTTTTATCCGAGACAAAGGAGCTACTCAACGCTCCCGCACCTGACGCTCTGGGCCAGCCTTCTCTCACAGCAGCACGGCAAAAACATATCGCTTCTATATAAGACCTGAATTTTAATATTAAATACAAGACAAAAAAGAAAAAATCACACGTGGAGGTTTTTAGGCTGATAGTTAATACGTATTTACTAATACCTAGGAATTTTAACATGGCTGATAACAGGCTCCGGTATTGTGGTGTGTCTCAATCTCCTGTTTGGTCAGCGAGCGTTACGGGTTGAAAGCGAAATATCGCGTATGGGCATTTATTGGTGTTTTCAGAAGCAGCTGTAAGTCCCCAGAAAGGTCAGAAGTGCAGCGGGCCCAGTGCTGTGGGCTCGGAGCCCAGAGTTTTAATCGGAGGAAACAAACTCAAGGTCCGAGGGGCAAGAACGGCACAAAGAAATCAAGTGACTTGCCAAAGGTCACGTCATTCGTTGGTAGCAGAGACCAGCATAAATATCAGCACTTGCAGGTTCTGTATTTTGCAGCGATTTCATATTTGCTGACTTTTCTCTGGTTTTATTCAGTAAATAACGGAATCTTCTACCTCTGCCACAGTAGCATGCTTTTGTGCTCGGCGCTAAGGTCTCTTTTCGCTTTGGGAGCTTGTAAAAATGTGCAGCTTCCTAGACTCTGCTGCCAAACCCAAGGCTATTCAAAACAAACAGACACAAAAACCCTCCAAAACACAAACTGGGCCTTTGTAAATATTGCCCTGAGGTGGAATTGTGCAAAACGGTCCCGGGAAAAAGGGCACCCCCTTCCCTTTGCCCCAAAGTGGTGGGTTTGCAGGACCTCAGTGCCCACAGCCGTCAGAGGTTATCCCTAACCATGTCCCTCCTGGGGGGACAAGCACGGCAAAGCACTTGTTCCTTTTACCTGAGTGCCAAACCTCCCTCACAAATGTGTGCGCTTGCACCTCGGGAGGAGGAATCTGAACCCAAGTATTTTTACCAGCCTCTTTTTATCCTTGTAAGGCAAGGCTCGGAGAGAAACTGCACATTTTCCTAACACGCGTGCGCTCTCCCACTGACCCACGCGGCTCCCCCTTCCCCAACCCTGCTCTTCCCAAGCCTTTTCCAGCCCATATAAAACTCTTCATCCTTTCAGCGCCATCTCCCCACACCCAGCACATTCCTTTCATGTGCGCGGACCGATGGCCTTATCTCTCACTCTCGCCCCAATTATGAAATGTGTGGTATGTTGCTGCTCCATGAGAACGGAGAGAGCTGCAACTGGGCAGAAGTTAAAGGACTCTTCTTATTGCTCCTCAGGCAAGTCAGGTTCAGGGTAAACTGGCAGTCCTTGCTTTTGTTTGGTTTTTTTTTTTTTTTTAATTTTTCTTTCCTTGAGAACAAAAAAAAAAAAAGGAAATGTAAAAATCTCAATACATC
>VXBO01010634.1:1305442-1354047 GCA_013400135.1 Rhinoptilus africanus | reverse complement strand
AAAAAAAAGGAAAACTGAAATGATCACTAAATCCATAAGCTACATCTTACAAGGATGGCACTGAGATAACCTTTCCAGCTTCGAATATGGGTCTGAAGCATTTGTATGCTTGTTTGTCACACTGAGACAGCGCAGAGGATTTGGATGCTGAGCTCGACCTGGGGCTCCGGCTGTTTCGGTCTTGCTGCATCTTGCCGTCAGCTTAGGTCAGCACAGAGGTTTCTCTCTGTTCTTGAGAGCCGCAGGACCTCAGTAGGTAGCAGGAGGCTTTCTGTGTCTGGCAGGCATGTGGTCCTTAAAATGCAACTGTCAGACACTTTGCAGTGGGATTTTTCAAAGGGGCTGGCTACTGGCTTATGTCTGCTTCCACCGAAATTGTCTGTAGCAGCAAGACAGCTAGGCCCAGGGTAGGAGAGCCTTTGAAAATCCCACCGTGAAATACTGTGTATCTGAGCGCCACATCTGAATTGTGCAGAATCCCCTCCCCTCTTCCCCAATTATTAAAAAACATAAGCTGGGCTGCGTTTGCCTGGTCATCCGCTCAGAAAGAGGAACACATTCGTGACCTGCCATCAGTTCTTGCTCCTCCTGGCCCTCCCCCTATCCCCACTTTGTCAGCCCTTAGTGAACCAAAAACTGGCTTTTCTGATTTGAATCATGATTCAGCCTGATGCGATTTGAAATGCCTGAGTTCTTAACCCCCCGCATGATGGGATTTTGTCTAATGGAAATGCCAGCAGCCTTTAAGTCAGGCATGGCAGCGTCTTGCCAGCCGCTATACCCAGCATGCTAAATAAATGATAAATATTGTTGCACATATGTTACATCTGTCAAAAGTCCCAACGTCACGCAACCATCACATGGCCTCTATAAGGTGATGAAAGGAGCAAAACCAACAACAATAAACCCCACTGCAAACCTCAGACAGGCGCTGGACATCCTCTGCCACTGCAAATAAAATACCCCATTAGTGAAATAGGTTTGTAAAGAAGGGGGATGTCTTCTATTAGGAAAGGTAAAGAACTAGAAAATGGTGGGCACGCTGTGGATTCAGAGTCTCCATCAGGCCAAGTAGCCTCCAGCTCCCCATGTCCCTGTTCTGCAGTACGGTGCTCTTACTATTTACATTTGAGAGGTCTCATGTTCTGCTTTTAAACACCAGGTTCAGGTGTGGGAGGAGAAGGGAAGATAAATAAAAGAAACTCTTAAAGATCTTAAGTACCAGTGTTACTTCTAAATGTGTAGTCCCGCATCAGACTGAAACGTTTCAGTCCGCTGAATTATATTATTTTACGCTTCCCCATGGCAGGTATTTTTAGTATCTCTTCCTCTAGTAGAAGGGGCATTTGGCCAGTCACAGAGAGCATTAAGGCAAGACTGCGAACAGTTTTAATGCCACCGTTCAAGAGCATGCAAATTCCTTGCCGTCTGAGGATTGTCAGGGTTACCTTGAAGGGCACCCCACCTCTGTCCTGCCTGCGGGAAGGAGAAGAGAGGGTGAGCGGAGGGAGGAGAGGGCTGTCGGCATGCCAAGCCGTGCCTCCGCTCCTCTGTGCCAGCTGGGTGCCGGGGAGGAAGGATGCTGAAGGGGTAATGCATCTTCCTTCCCTCCAGCAGAAGCCAGTGGCTGCAGAGGAGCAGATCCTCGGAGGAGCGTTTCAGAGGCAGGGTCCCTCCTGTGGGGGTGAGCTGGAGCTGCTCCACCTCTTGCCCAAGGCTCTGCCTAAGGGCAAAACCGCAGCCCAAGAAACACATTCCTCGCTCTCCCTCCCTCCTTAAAAATAAGGGTCGCAATGGCATTTACCTTGAAGTCTATTAAAAAAAACCATTGAACTCCCAGAATGTGGCATGTGTGTTTCCTATTAAGAAAGCAGTTCCAGACTAATAACCATTTTTAATGGTGGCTGTTGTGCTTTGCACTGAATGATATCAGCTATTATTACATGAGAAAGGCAAAGAAGCCTGGGAAATTAAATGAAATCCTTCTGTGGAAATTTCAAAGGGGATCAAAGATGCTCCCCAGCTTTTTCTTGAGCCCAGGTGGAGCGTTTCCTAGTTATGAGGATAAGGCAGGGAATCTCTGTAAAAGCACTTCTCTAGAAAGCAGGTATGATTTTCCCTTTCCTTCTTTGTCTTAAACAAGGTAACTGTTGGCAGTCAGATGATTTACTTAATACAAACGAGAAGAGAATTGGGTCAGCCGAGGCTTAGGAAGGTCAGTGCAACTGCGTGGACAGTGGCGGAGGGCAGGAGGAATGGTGTTTGGCCAATTCCTTGAGCAGGAGTGCACACGCGTGAAAATCCCAACCAACCTAGCCGGCTTGAAATATCCTTCTGACATTGGATACGGCACATTCATCATCCCTCATTGACAGAGAATGGTGTTGATTGTGACTTATAGTCAGCCTGTGCTGGCATTTAATTTCCTCTGTGTTTGTTCCTCTGTTAGCATTGTGTGGACGCTTGCAGGTCTCATACCCCGTGGCTGTGACTACCTTGCGTTCTCATGTCGTGTGGAGCTGCCGAGGGGTGGTTTCCCGGCTGAGCCTTGGATAAAATATAAAGCTGAGGTCCCTGTGGGTGAGGCTTCTGTCACCTGGAGGTAAACCAATATTAGAGACCAAGGCAGAACTTGAACAAGTAAACTCTGTTAGTTACGTCTGCATCTGAGCTGCTTGTCTAGGCTCACTGGTGCTCTGCAGAGGAAACAAATGCTACTTGTAGGACGTGCTTCATCTTATCCTAAAGTGTACGTACAAAATGGGGCAGATGAGTTGTACCCCAAGTATGGCTGTTTCTCTCTTTTGACTGTAGTAGGAACCAAGGATGGCTAGGTCTAAGAGTAAAGAACCGGCCTTGGGAAATGATGAGAGGGAGAGCCAGGGACAGGTTTGTTGACCTTCCCAATGTGTTTCAAATTAGTTGTAGGCTATGACTGCAAGTTGAGAAAAATTCAAACCAGCCTGATGGTATTGAAGCAAGTCAAATTTTGTTGAGGCCAAATGGTTTGTAATTTAGTTTAAGACCATGACTGTGAGTCTTAAAAATCCCAAACAGTGGGTCTTGCTGGCAAGTTGAGCATCTACTAATAACACGTCAGCGAAAGCAGAGGGTTTTATCCTCAGGGCTCTGTCCTACCAGGTTTTGAGTTCCCCAGACCTCCCACTCTTTCTGTGGGAAGTGAAGGTGCCCAGCACTTTGCAGGATCTAACTCTAAGGATGGTCTGCACGCTCACAGGTGAAATCATCTTTGTCTCCATTAACTTCCATGGAGTTACCTCCATTTAGCCTACATGCAGAAGTACTCCTGGTATCTACGGAGAAACTCTGTAAGTCAGCGTGATCCGTTTTGATTATCCTATTAAAAGGATGCAGCCTGCTTTCCAAATGCACAGAAATCTAACTGACTTAGTTGCTCTAATTAGCCCCTGCTGCAATTTCCACCATGCTATTAAAATACGTTATACTCAAATGCAATGAAATGCTTGTAAATCAAGTGAGATTAAAAATCCCTTTGGCTGCAGAGATGTGTTTATCATGAAGACTTGAACATCCTGAATTTTAACAAGTGCTGTACACTGCTGAGGGAGTCAGGCTTCATAGGGACCAGCAGACTCTTATTGCACTGTTTCACGGAGCTGAAGAACAAAACAAAATGAAAAAGAACAAATTTTCAGGCACACAAACCCTTGCCCTGGACCAGCGCAGGAATGAACACATACGAAATCACCCAGGAATGAAACGTTTCCAGTAAACTCAGTTTGGGGGTGAAATGAGTCCGGTTGTCTGTGTGATTTCACTGCAGAGGTTTGGATCTGGTTTCACTTGTCCTGAGCCCGGTACCGTTTTCCTTTCGGAAACCTTCAGCTGTGGGAACCCTGCCTGCAGATACCGCTATCATCTGCTCCTTTTTTTAGCACAAGATATGTGAAAGTTCAGTTGTTTAGGCCGAAGGTAGGCAGTGGTCGGTGCAGGTTCAGAACCTCCTCTCTGGGTTCCATTTCCCGGTTCAGGGTTGGGTTTGAATGAACCTAGATCTGAAAGGGAACTTCAGAAAATTATTATCCAACTTGTAATGAAAGTGGTGTTAAATCTCAATTTCTAAAAAAGATTTTCTTAGAAAGGAAACCAGTACTGTTAAATTTACATTTGATGAAAGAAGGGTGATAATTCATGTAATAAAAATTACTTTAGGTCCTATTTTGTCAAGGCTGAGGTGCATCATGTAAGAAACTAATCCTAGAATTTATGCCAGTCTTTACTTATTGCTTCCTAAGCTTATGTTTGGTTACTGAATTCCTAATTTATTATTATTTTTTAAAATTTTCTTTCAGATTTGTTTGCTTAGATCGCTTTTGGGTACATACCCTCTCACTTATACTCCCCTCTCTTCTCCCCTTCTATGTAAAGAATATGGAGAAAATGGGCCCAATATATCCCAAATGCCTGAGGAGGTGCTCAGATTTATCCTCGGTCCAGTTTCAGAGAGGTTAATTGCCTTGCTGAAAATCAGTTAGGGGAAGGCTGTGGCTAATCTTCAACCAAATCTCCCTTTCTACCATCACAGGAGAGCAAACTGGGTTTTTTTAAGTCGTTACTTTTGTTTATTCTAGCCGAATACTTAGATCCCTCCCCTCCGACTTTGCCGTGGCGGTGCGCGCGTTGCTATGTTGCCGAAGAGCCTTCCTCTTTACAACAGTTGTGCAGAAATCGCTTTCCTCTGCCATTCCTTTTCGGCAGCAGCAATTTGTTATTCGCCAGAAATAGCTGCAGCTTAGCACCTGTTGTGCAGCCCGAGAGGCTATCATCTGGCGCTACACAAACAGAACTTATGTTCGCAGGACTGGACCAGGATCCCTCTCGGTTTTTCCATAGAATTCTCCTTCTGTTTCAGCAGACAAATAATCTGTTGCGACTCTTATTGCTTCTTATCTTTTGCAGCTTGGACCGGTTCCATGCACCATTTTGTTCTCAAAGATGCCTAAGCTGATTCTTCAGCGCTAGCCAAAACAAATGAGAGTCTTGGCTGCCGGCGTGGTAGCAGCAGCTGGTTTCCCTATGGCTCCCTACACCTAACGCTGGGGCAGCTTTGACTTAGAGAAAGAGCCTTTTCCCTCGTTAGGGAACTGGGAAGAGCTGGGGAGCAGGCGGAAGGGAAATGGAGTCCTGTAAAGTTGTTCAGCTGATCTTGTTTCTAGCGGGACAGTGGAAGTCTTTACGTAGAGGTGTTTGTTTATTGTGTGCTGTCCCAAGGCATCCATCAGAAGAAAGAGCAGGATCAAATGGATAGGGGACAGGACTGGGAACTGAGACACCCAGGATCTGTCTCAGACACTCACCTGCTGTGTGACTTTGAGTTTTCCCTGCCTTGCCTTGCCGTCCCCATTCAGACTGCCAGAACTTCACAGCTGGAGCCGGCTTCTGTTGCGCGTCTGTACAGACTAACATAAAAGGCGCCTGGTCCCAGCTGGGCCCTGTAAGCATTGGTGCAATGCAAATAGTAATATATGTTGTACAATTTATCCATCCTGGTAGATACAGTAAGTAGTACAGCATCCCCGGGAGATTTTTAATGCCCCCAATGAACACAATTTTAATTAGAAAAACAAAGAGAAGGTGTAGAAGTGGCAGTAAATGAACAAAAAGTGCGACAAAAACCCAAGTCCAGCAAGGTTCTGAACTTCTGAAAAGTTCAGATCTAGACTCGGTCTGGCTCTGAGCTTTCGGATTCTGTGCTGCCAGTCACTGCTACACAGGGGTGAACCAGGAGCTGGATGAGCTCTCAGCTTCTGGTTTGTGGATTGAAACCCTCTTTTCCATGCTGCCTGTGTCCCTTCACGTGCTGGAATGGTTAGGAAAAAGGTGGGGGCTTGTAATTGGGAAGCTGACAGTAAACCAGGTGGGTTTGGGGGCCGCTTGTGACTTTGGGCAAGTTCCCTCATCTCTCGTTGATTCCCCTTAATGCCTGATCGGTAGTAATGCGTTTTCCTTCAGCTTCTGTAGGGCTCTTGTGGGATAAAGATAATAAAGCTATCAAGGTGTTTGGCTGTATTTGATCTGTGAAATTATGACGGATGGACGGACAGATAGATGTGTTCTTTTTGCAACACGGGAAGGCCAAGCTGGTCGAAAACTTCTAGACACACTGTCTCTTCTGAGCCATAAGAACATTATGTCACCGTGAAAATGCCACGCATTTTATTTTAAAAGGACATTATGGCAAGGCTATAATCAGATCTCTTAGTGCCTTAGCTTCAGAACCTGATTCAATAAAAACATGGCTGGACTCCAGCATTATGAGGAGAAGCAGGCTATCAGTGGGGACTTATCTCCGCCTGTAAACCCTCTATTTTGGAGCGCTTTTGAGCACTTGAGTCCAGGCCTCTCTTTTGTTTGCTATTGACCAGGGAGTTTGTGAGGGGGACACCAAAAAATATCACAATGTGATATGGTGTTTGGGTGGGGAAAGCTAATTGATTTGACAGTTAATCAAAAACTACTAAGGGAAAATCAATATAGAGTAAAACAATCTAGTCTTCTGTTCTATATCGTATTCCCAGTGGCATTGTTGATTGTATAGCATCAATGTCATCTATTTTAGATGGAAATGTTACCAACTATAATGCCACTGTTGATGTTTCAAAACGACTCTAATCTCATTTCAATAATAGCTTCTGTCTCTCTTAGTGACACACATGCCATAACATTCTTGGCTAAATTGACAGCGCTAATAACACACTCGGTTTTTATATTATTCGGACCACTGTCTGCATTTTTGAGTGTTCGCGGTATTGCACAGAGCAAAGGGCCTGTGTGTCCCTCGAAAGCGGCAGGTGAATGAGTGCCAGTAGCACTCTCGCAGCCCGCCTGGATGTTGCCGATGCTGTGGGGGCACCTTTGGGAGCCAAATCCTTGGTTACCAGGGATTTGGGGGCCAAACGGAGGCCCCCTGATCTTGAAAGGTCTGACTGGAGGCAGTTTGCTCAAGGTCACAGAGAGTAACTCAGGAAGGGCAAGGTTACGGCTGAGATGATGGCCCATTTTGTGGTTTAACTGCTGGACTATGCACTTCCTCCTGAGGTCTTGAGTCTCTCAAAGTGGACTAAACCAAATCCCACAGGGAAATTCCTTGCTGGTTTTCTGGAACCTCTTCCTTTGCATCAAAGCCTGACATACCAAACTCAAGCCTCTTGTGTGGTTTTATGGCACATTTTGTTTTCATCCTGCTTGCAATCCAGAAGTGAAAAATCAATGTGCCAGCAGCCCAAATGCTGCAATGATGGGCAAAGGGAGAGGTGGACACCTCATGATGAATCAGGTTCTCCAGACAAAGCAAGGAGTTTTCAGTTCCTGGATGTTTCATTCAGATGAAATTCAGAGTACAGCTCATAGTCCTTTCTTGGGTGGACCTAGTGATAAATTGATTCAAAATTTAAGGACGTCCTTAGAACTTTTTGTGGGGAAAATTCTGGTCTCTCAGCACGTTTACCATCTTCCCCAGCCTTCTCCTGTGCTAGGTTGAGCAATAAATACACTGACCAGGCAAAGCACTTAAGCAGATGCTTAGCTACACACTTAATTTCAGCTCTGCTGAGCATGGCTCAGGCTTAAATTTTAGCAAATAGAAAAGTCTCACTGGAGTCAATGGACCTTAAGCCTGTGCTGAATTTTAAGCACGGACTTTGCCAGAGCCCTGCACTTGAACCTCTTTCTGGAATATACAGTACATAATTGGGAACACAGAAACAAATTCTTCCGAATAGATCCTTCATTTAAAGCAGCTTTCCTCTTCAGTTATCAGCTGTGGGTTTAAATGGGATGAAAATTCAGTCTTTTCTTTCTGAGTTTATCTTTTCTCTTCTTCTCTCTTTTGCAGGGGAATTTTCCCTTTATTAACTTTTTGAGCATAAAATGCAAAAAATAAATGAACAAACAAAACCTGGAGCAATATGCGAGATCTTTAAACTAATTCAGCAGTCATTATTACTGACATCAGGAGGAAGACATGCAAGAATACAAGTCTATTGCTTTAAGCTGGGATTTTCAGAAGAGCCTGTTGGAGTTTGGCAGTCAAATCCCATGAAATCCCCTTTATACTTTTCAGTTCTCTTTCTTTTCTTTCAATTTATTTTTCTTTGACATGGGAAAGGCCCGGTGTGTTTTGCTAGTGTGCGTTATTACATGATGTTTGGAATCAGCATCTAGGATTAAAGCGAGTTTAGAGCCCTTGTAGTGCAGAGTCATAGACGATTCCTTCTCTTCGGATGCTATGTCTGCGGATGGACGTGCGGTTGTGGAGCCAGGTTTTAACACACCACCTTCCCATGCTCTTTATTAACTCCCAATGGCGGACGATTTTTTTTTTTTTTTTTAAAGTGCTCTTTTTCTGCCAACCTGTATGAATTTGCTTTGAAGCAGATATTTACAGCACTACAGAAGTGCTGCAGGGAGGACACAACAGAAGGGGTGGTGTTCCAGCTCTGCCTGTGGCATTGTTGGATAGAGTAAGGAGGAGGGAAACAGGACACAGAAGCGTGATGCTTTGCAAACGAAGGTTGAGAGGGTGGAGAAGAGGAAGCCACAGTGGGGGACAAGGCATCTCTGATGAGGCACAGAGGATGAGAAAGGCAGGGGTGTAATATTGAATATCCCACTATCCTGCACACAGCTTGCAGAGGGGCATGGGGGACGTGTTTTCTTATTTCCTTACTGTGGAACAACTTGTGCTTAAATTACAGTAATATTTTTGTCGTTTGTGACAAAAAAACCTATCCTGTTGGGACAAGTCAGCCTGAAGCGTGCTGTAGTGAGTTAAGCCAGCCCTGAGCTCTATTTCCCTTCCTTTCCCTGACAGAGGAGAACTTTTATTTTCTAACGCACCTAGTAGAACTTGTTCAGTTTTTCCTCTCGTTTTAGTGCATAGGAATTGTATCTTCAGCACAAACCCAGGGGTACAAACTAGCTTCTCTGCCCTTGTGATCAAAACTCCAAAAGGTTTCAGGACTATAGCATATCTCGGATTTTTGGTTTCCTACAGCAGTCCTTCCTTCAGTCTGGCAACCACTGTGCTGATTTCTGACCTCATTACGGTGTCTCTGATGAAAATGAGGGACCCAAATTTAATGCCTGATGTAGCCTCTGAAATACAGTTGTATGCTATACTGGTCTGACCTTTTCATTATTCTGCAGTTTGACTGACTGGCTATCCCAGCCCTTTCCCACAAGTTGAGGAGGCTGTAATCATCGGAGGAATGGAGCTGCTAGATAATCAGCATACAGAATGCCGAAAAGGTCAGGATAATCCAGTATACATAACAGATGGATGCACAGATAGGTAATACACACGCAGAACTTGAGGACTAGATATGTGTTTTCTAACCTTCAAAGAAAGTTGTAGTCTTTCTCCTATTCTCTCCCTGCCCAAAGAAACTCACAGACTTGGTATTTGTTATTTTAAAAATGTGTATAGTCTTTACAATTTTTCATCTACCTCAGACAAAACACATTTCCTGTGTGGCCGTCTGCAGGACAGAAGTGACAAGGTTCAGGGGAAAGTACTAGAAACCTTTTAGCATTGTTATCTTTCCAAGAATCATTTCAAACATCTTACCTCTGTTCAGTTTTTTACTCCCTTCCTTCTAAAAAAAATTATGAAAAAAGATCTTAAAATGGATATTTCAAGAGGAAGCTTGTTCAAAATTGCAAACAGATTATTGTGAGGCATTCTCTTTTTTACCCACTAGCGAAATAGTATCAACAAGAGATATGGAAAAATGGGAGAGATTTGTAAAAGCAGTGTTTAGTTCCGTTCTCTGAAAGTACAGGATTGAAGACTTGAAACAAAGAGAAATTAGTGGTTTTCTTCTAAAAAATTCATGGCCAAATATCTAATATTTCTTATTATTGCCTCTCCTTCAGAATTGTACAAATTACTTAGCTGCAAGGACATAGTAAGGTACAGTATCGCTGTACAGAAGTCAAGACACCAGAATTTATCTCAGGACTTAGATAAATGTACTAGTTCAAATTTGCATGCCTAACAGCAACAGAAGGAAATAACTGAAGAATAAAATCTAAATAACATGTAGGAGGAAGTTCCATGTTATTACACATCAGTTTGGTTATCTTCATTAATCAAGCTAGAAATCAGTCCTCTCCTTTCTTGGAGATTTCCTTCACAGGATTCAATGTAACCCAAAGGGTAGAAAATAATTACCTACAATTAAAAAATACACAGGACAAACCAAGGTCAAGGTGAAGCTCTGGGGATCTTTCATTAGCCACTTCAAGGCGGGTTGAGAGTGGGCTAATAAAAATTCTGACCTTTGATATTTTGTTGTCTAAGAGAAACTGAACCTTCTTCAGCAATGAAAGGGATGTTCCTTGTGAGGGGAGGGTCACAGGGGTGATTTTTAGGCACAGCAAAGTTTGTTGAACTAAAATCCCTGCAGGCTGTTTGCTTCAAGTACCTGGCTGAGCAGGGTATAAAACCTGAGAGCAGGGGTCGGTAGCGGATGCTGATTCATTCCTGACTTGTTGTCCATGACATCGGTTGTCTCTGTCCCGCTTCCGCTACTGGAAGGGGCCGTGGGTTCTGGCATTAGCGTTTCTTTTCATTACCTAAGAAATAACCCCTCCCTCCTAGTCCTGTCAACATCAGTTGCCTTGCTCAGATCGTCGTTGTTTCCCCGTATTGATTGCTCCAGTTTGCTTTACGGGTTAGTCCTTCAGACGGTCTGTGCACAGCTCCTTTGTCAGAGGTGTGCAAGGTCACACGTCTGTGTCTTGGCCTGCTCAAGCGGCAGCAAGAAATGCAAATATCTGCCCAGTTCCTGCATGAAGGGAGGGGAAAAATAAGCCTATATACGTATCCGGACCCAAGCCCTGTGCCCTTCCATTTTCCTGCAGATTTCAGGCACCCCTACACCAGTTCTCTCCCTGAAATCACAGGAGATGAAACATTTCTCAGGGAACAGGGCTGAACCTGTATCTCCTGCTGGTTGGAGGAGGTCTCTAGCCTCTGGAACAGCATATATTAAAGCAGAACCTCTTTATGTCCTAGTTTAGGTACCAAATGCCATCCCTGGTTTGAATCCAGCCCTTTTTTCTCAGCCTGCAGGGTGTCTGAGGCCAGATCCTCAGTTATCCGGTTTGATCCTTTTTTGGCTTCTAAGCCAGTCTGCACCTTGTGATGCTCAGGTACTGGTTTACTAATTATCCCTACTGTAGGCTCAGGAGAGCAGGTGGAAGGGTCTGTGTTAATTGTGCCCCGAGGCTGTGACATCCTCTCCCTAATCAGCTGCCCTCAGCAGCTATGTTTTTGAAGCAGGTTGCAGGCATTCACTACCCACTTGAACACTAAAAAAAAAAAAAAAAATCATAAAATCAACTCTCCTTTGACTGGCATCTTAAGATGTTTTGCTTCAGGCCTGGACACTTTGTGGCAAAACCACCAAATACTTGGTATTTCCACGGTCATTGTCCAGCGCTTGTGCTTAACCCATCTTGTGCCAGACTGTAACCTGGCCGTTGCTGGCCAGGCAGCCGAGCCTCAGTTATTTGAATGAAGAAGTTTTAGATGTTTTAGGAAGTTCCCTTTCTCCCGTCGCTTTCTTTCAGTAGGAATTATTGTGTGCTTAGTAATTGCATCTCAATAGATGGGAGAGGACGTTTCTAGACAATCACTTCAGGCTGGAACCATATCTCAGTCTTAAATTTGGCTAATTTTTATGAAGACTGACTATTTTTTGGGAGATCACTAGCCAGCCTTAGGTAATTGGTTTTATTCCTTTTACTATCACTATAGCACTGTGTATGGTGAATGCAACTTAATCTTCCTTTTCCTGCAGTGCCATTTTTCTGCAAGGGTAGCAAGGGATGAGATATTCATGTTTTTGTCTCTTTCCCTACAGTCAGATATACCATCATAGCCTCCCGCAGTAGGAGGGCAGATGTCACCTCCTGCCACCTTTTTCATAAAGATTGATGCCTGTTCGCTTCTTTCTTCCTGTGTAACTAAATATCCGCTAAACTTTTAGCAGATGTAAAGCTGGAGAGTCTACCTGAAGAGGGTGAAGCTTCGGGCAGTGGTGCCGGTGGACAGCCCGATAGCGTCAGACGGAGTGGGATAAATCTCAGAGAGGTCTTTCTGTCTAGTAACGCTGGATCTAGTCTCAGTTAACCACCTATTCAGAGGTGAACTGCCTGCTCCGTGGAGAGAGATGAGCACTTCCAGAGGGTGATTTACTCGGTCCTAATAGGGGTGCTTAAAGCAGTGGGATGAATTGCTGTTTGGTACCGGTAGCATCATTGTGTGATGACAGAAGACTGTAGGTAGATACATGTATATTTTACAGTTTCAGCTGGCTGATGATGTCTGTGTGTGAGAACACTGAGGAAAGGGAGGCTGGTCCTGCTTTGTTTCATTTCTTTTCTGCTACAATTTTTCTCCCATTTCTCCTCTGACTTCAGGAGACAATGCAGCAGAGATTTGTTACTAAGACAAGAAGTCACATTGCTGCGATCGGATCCAGGTTAAATCTACAGTTTCTTTTAACTCCACTGGCTCTTCCTACCTATATTCCAAACACCAAGAGAGAACATCTTATGGACTCAAAACTCAAAGGAAAACACAGCAGCTTTAGGGAGTGAGAACTCTGTGAGATGGGATGGGACATAAATTAATCCCTGCTGTAAATCCATTGTAGACGGATTGGGCTGAGAGCAATGCAGGTGATGAACAGTAAGCAAAGGCATAGTACAGGCTGACTTATTTCTCTGCAAAACCCGGCTTCTATCCTAGTCATTTCTGGTCATGTTATACAGCCCCTATATTTAATAAAATAGGGATGGATAGCAGTAAACTTATTGATTTTTACTCTTCAAGGTACTCCTTAAATTGTAGGGGCACGGCACTTCCAGTAAACAGCGCTCAGATCAAATTGCAAAGCAAGTTTCCAGAGCTCTCCGCTGGCTTTCATTGCCAGCGTCTTGCGTTACTACATTTTATCCTGCAATATCCACCGGATGGTGGGAAGCATCAGCACAGAAATGTTTCATGAGTGAGGGTGCGAGGGATGGGCGTAGTTAAAGGACACGATCTGGGAGACAGAGAATATCCTTGGCTCCCCCCTGACCCATTTTAGAGGAAGGAAAACTGAAAAGCAGAGCCCTAACGCCGATGTGTTGCACGGGAAATTTGCAGCAACAGTAAGGACAGACCCGTCTCCTGTGTCCCTCCCTCCTCCAAAGGGTGGTACCTGTGGAGCTCCACCTTGGCTCACTCAGCAGGGAAAGAACAGCCACAAAACTTGGCTTCACAGCAGTGCTCCAAACGGGAATGCCCCAAGCCCCGGTTTGTAAATCTGCGATACCTCTTTTTTTGTTACAAACCAGAGTTGGCGGGTAAAGAACAGCCTGGCTGCCTGAAGACAGAGGGTTTACCTTCACACATTCCTTTAAAAGCTACATGACCATTATTACTTTTCCCTCTCTTTGAGAGCAATAACCTGAATTTAAGCAAAGCAAGTATGACACAATAATTATTAATATGATAAATGATAGCTAATTAAATAAACAATTTGAATTTAGCCTTTACTGCCATTTATGTGGAAATGAAGTCAAAATATAGTCCTTAAAGCATCCAAAATGAATATGCAGTGTACTTTCTGTGACTGTTTTCATTGTTTGAAAACAATTGATTCTCAGGAAGCAATTACAGTGAACCGAACAGCTTCTGTAACAGCCAGGTAAGAAAACCTTCAGGTTATGGTGAGCTCCTTCCACATAATAAAGCAGGGTTTATAGGTTATTAATCTCAACTGAAGAAGGCTTTCTTAATCCATCCCCATTGTGCAGACTAGGATTAAAGCATTCTAAATCACTGAACAGCTAAAAAAAATTAAAAAACCGTACCCATTCTTGGACACTTTGACACCAAAGAGCTGGTATTGATCCAGGAAAGGAAAACAAAAATTATTTAAAGGAAGTGGTTTGTCACAGTTGTAAGGGAACTGTGAGAACTGATGATTTCTCCTCCGTATGCTGCCACTTCTTCGCTGCCCTGGTGGGAAGGAACTAGGGAAGCTCAAGCCCCAGCTGTGCTTGCCCCACACTGGGGCAGCATCTTGGAGGGCAATCGAAGAAATTTCTCATTCCTCACTTTTCCTGGAGACGGTTGGAGTTTAGGCTACAGAGGGTCAAGCCAGATCCAGCGCAAACCAGACCTAGTTCCATGTTTTCTATTATCCGATCCATCCTACAAGGCCATTCCAGCAGCTTGAAACCGCTAGAGAGTATTAGATTCCAGTTTGTCCTGTTTCCCCCTCCTACTGCCACTACCTATTAATGCTTAACAGGCCACAAAGCAGTATGTTTCCTTTGGGCAGCCTGTGCAGGGAGATGAAGGCACTGCCAGCTCTCCTGGCTCTTCCCAGTCCTACTCTTGAGGAACGAGGAGGATGTTCCCTGTGGGAGTTGGCCCCACACTTTCTTTTTTCCAGCCTTCCTTACAAAAAGCCCTCCCACTTGTGTCTGATGTCCTCTCTGAACACACTGTTGGTTGTTGTCCTCCTTCTCAGTTTACCCGGCTGCAGTACAATTAAAAAGGAAATTAACATTTCTCCCACAGGCAGATGAATTCATCCTTGTTGCAAATCCCAGGCAGTTTGTACCTTTCGGGGGCTTTGTTTATTCCCTTTGGCATCCCGGCATGAACTCATCTTTGGGTTACCCATTCACATGATGAACTTGATATATAGTAGCGCGGATAATCGTGTTACTGGATCCAGGGCCAGCTACAGGGGAGGACCGTTAATAGCTGCCCATGCCGAGACAACATGGCTCCATCCCCTTGCCGTGAGTCATTCCAGCTGCTTGAAAATGCTATCTGTGTAGATTCCCCTCTGGTCGGGAAGAGGAGCATGGAGATTGCTCCGGTTCAGCAGCGAAAATCTCTTTCCCAATTTGTAGACAAGAGAGCCCTTTCAGAAACATTCTTGAACAAAATACCTAATAGTGCTGCGCATGGCACAAACAGGCTCCAGTTCCCGAGGCCAGTGGATAAAAGGCACATATGCTGTCACAGATTAGATATGAAACAAGCGTGTGTTTCTGCACTGAATCAACTGCAGAATCGAGTTTGCTGGTCTATCTGGTCACAGGACGGGTCCCTGGCGTATGTACAAGGAGGGGAGTGCGTAGGTAGGCAGAGTCAAAGATTTACCCTGCTTTGGAGCACGGAATCCCAGACAGGATGGAATGACAGCAATTAGGGATGGAGATTAACGCTGCTAGGTCTGAGAACATAATTTCAGCGGAGTCATTCCTGATTTACAAGAGAAAATGCAGGTCCAGCAGCTCCAAAACCTTGCTGAGGTCTGCTTCATATTTTCTCTTCTGCCATAACTAAAGCGTACAAGACACATACATACATGCATACATACACACATACGATTCTAGCACAGCATTTCAAAAAGAGGGTGTATTTTAAATTTCATCTCAGTCGCTGTAAAATGCTACCTTTTGTTTGCCTTGCAGCAGAAGTTAAACCATGCTTAGTGGTATAGTTTAGTGATGGTTTTTGTAGAGTTAGGTAGTTGGTTGGACTAGATGATCTGAAGGATGCTTTACAGCCTAGGAAATTCTGTGATTTTCTAGATAGTCAAGTATGTATTTATTTATTTATGCAAATAACAAGCTAAAAGAAAATGAGCTTTTTTTTCCAATGATGTTGGTTGTTATTGCCAATTTGCAAACTCCAGGTCATTATTCAAGGTAGACTTTGGATTAGGTTATTCTCACTTTCCATTTCCACTGCAGACACCTGACACACTCCATTGTGAGACGCTGACCATCCCATAGATAAAAGTTTTGATGTTTCAGACCCTGGTAACTGAATGTAACCCTGGCTGGACTGGTCCTGTCCAGTGCCTGCTTGCTCTGATCCAGTTGCTGCTAAGCAACTAAGGTCCTCCAGACTAACTACTCTTGTAATTCTTTTATTTCTCCTTAATTCCAAGGAACTGATTCAGTTAAACACAACTCAACCTTTGGTTGTAAACTCATTAGAAACAGGGGAAGAGCTGATCTCCTCTGCAGTGAAGGAAGAGCAATGATACTGTGTGATGGTAAAAAACCTGAATGTAGAGCCTCTTTTTGTATGTTTTTGGAAAGTTAGATGACTGAAATGCAATTGGCCCGATGAACTTCATCCTCTAATAGTTACACACTGCTTGATGTAATCTCGGTACTGTTAATAACTATCTCTGAGAGCACGTGGAGGATGGGGGGAGAAAAAAAACTATGAAAGGACACTCGTGATGCTTACTCCAAAAAAGTTGTGAAGGGGAGGTATGAAGTCTGGGAAGTGGAGAATCGCAGACTAGTCATTTCAGTGCCAGCCCATGGGAAATTATTGGAAAAAAAAAATAATTGAACCAAGTATTTGTTCACACCTAGAGGATAACAAGGAGGAGAATAAGACAGCATTGATTTGTTGATCAAATTGTGCTCCAGCAGGCAGAGCTCCTGTTCTGGGTGCCCAAAACTAAATCCAAAATGAAATGAGGAGTTACAGACAAATGTAGGATGCTTTGTACTCTTTATGGCACAGAGCAAAGAGTCATAGTAGTATCTGCCTCCAAAACCACAATGTCCTGTGCTTGATTCCGTCTCGCTCTTGAGACGTTACAAGGACCTGTTCTTAAAGGCCCTCTGTGAGTCTGGGATGGCTGTATCAAAAATCACCACCCCCGTGTCACAGATCACTGGGACACCACCACTCCTCTCAAGCAATGTGTTTGCCAGTACCCAGGAATAAGCACTCAAGAGCCAGAGATTTAAAAAAAAAAAAAAAAATTAAATAAAGATTGGCTAAAGCAGTGAGTTTATTCTGAAGTGTTTCCAAATGGCCACACATCTTTGTTTCAGTGGTGAAAATCCCTTTTAAAAATTATTTTATTTGATCAATTAAATGCTACCAATTTCTGGATGCACTAACCACAAATTTGCTAAATTCCTGAGCTAATGAAAGGCTGGCTTGCTTTGACATGAATGGGAGTTTTGTTTGAGTAACAATCAAATAAGGACTTGGCCCAAAGACAGCAAGGAAAACATTTAGATGTTAAATATGTATTCAGAAGACCTTTCTTCAAATCTTTTCTATTACAGCAACAGGGTAGTAATTGTGTTCTCTAGAAGGGACAGTTCAGTGAGACATCCAGCACCTCTCAGGATTTAGCAGAGGGAGCAAGAAACTATGCAAATATTTTAGTTTAGAAATACTTGTAGCTCCTTTTCAAACAATGAAAGCCTCAATTAAAGCCAGATCTCCGTTATTTAAAAATTCCAGGCAGCAACTGAGTGAGAAAGAGAGTGAGCGAGTTTCATTTTTTTCCCCTCACTCACAAACATAAAGTCCAAGATATTTGAGAGTCAGGAAAGTTGTGTCTAACATTAAAACCGTGAGAGCTGAGAAGTCTGAAGCTGTGATTCTTATCTTCTAAAGAGTTTTACAGCCATCAATACCTAAAGTAAGCTGAAGTACAAGAAATAGGTGACCTTAATAGATATAACTCTGTATGGGTTCATTGTACCATGAAATTAAATTTTTAATCTGAATTGATGAACAAAAATGCTGGTTTGATCCTCCCCGCACACAATAGTTTAAATAGCTTGGTAACTCTTTCACTTCCAGAATGTAGCCGCACAAACAAGAGCAGCAGCAGAACAATCCACTTTGTGCACGATGGGCCGGGACGATCCAGGGAAAAAAAAGCTCTTGGAGACTTTTCTTTTGTTAAGTTGTTGCAAGCAAAGTTTAGGATTATTGGGGAGGTAAAATTATGGTTTTTTACTCCTGGTAATGTGCAAACATAGGGGTCAATCCCAAACTCACTAAAATCAGTGGTTGCTAAATCTTTTGATGGATTTTAACTGGCTTTGGACGTGGTTCCAGGCTTCTGTCTTTTTGCCAGTGGAAGCCGTCGGTCTTGTGTATAATCACATTAGGCAACATCTTACCTCAGAGCTCATCTCATTTCAGCGGGCTTCCCCTAAAAGCGATGCCCTTCCTCCAGGTGTACCTCTAAAAAACCTACTGCCAGGCTGAATTCAAAGCAATATGTTGTCTAGAAGGGAATTGCTGACTTACAGCTTATGGCTACTTGATCTCAAGAATGCTGATATAAGTTGTAGAACCTGAAATGAAGCTATTAATAGAGGATAATAATAGATATAGTCTTTATTTCATTTTTAAAAGACGATTTCTTTTCCTTTTTTTAAAGTTCGTCAATATTAAAAATGCCCCTCAGTCCATGATCTTATTTACGATTTCTTTTTCCCCTAATAGTTGCTAACAGAGATTTGACAAATGAAAACAAACAGGAAAAAACATATCCTCTCCTTGTTAATATAGAAACCTGAACTTGGATGCGTCGGTCAGCTGAAGCTGGCAGAATGGCTGGAGGAATTATCTGCTATTATCTGCCGAGTAAACACCATCACAAAGTGAAAACCCCATGCCATAGCATTTTTTATAATGCAATAGGCATGGTCCTCACTACTGAGTATTGGAGCCAAATGTTCTGCCATGGCCCTATACAATAGCACTCTTTGACAATAGGTCAGTATTTAGTTTGTTATGAAATCCAGGCTATTTTGGGAGGGCCCTATTGTTTCCATTTTATATGTGCTGCAGATTTGTGCCTCGGAAAGCACGGAACTAATTGCAGAAGTTGTCACTGTTGCTGAAAAAGCTGAAGGATTTGTCCCACTGAGAGTGGAGAAGTGTCTTTCTGCCAGCTAGGTCCTGGGAGACACGGAGACAGCCTGGTCCTGCAGGACTGCACAGGCGTTCGGCGATGCCTGTGGGAAGGATCAGTAGCGAGAGCTACCAAGCAAAGCTGATGTTCAGCTTGTCACCTTTCTGTAATACTATCTAGAAGTACCAATGTCTATCCTGGAGGTACCTCTAATGCTTCTCAGAGAAGTATCTCATTTTAGTACCAGCACCTGAAGGAGGATATAAAACAGTAAATGTAAAAATACAGCTTTTAGAATTCTTCATTTCCTGAAATAAGGTGGTTTTGTCCTTGTAATGAAGCTGACTTGTTGCTGCCATTAAATAGTATGGGTTGCTCTGTCTGTTCTGCTCTCTAATGGCCTGATTCTGCTCTTTTTTCCCCTCACAAAAGGCAGGGTGATGCCATTAAAGTTAATAACGTGATGCATACAGAAGTGAGAGGACCGTGAGCTGTCTGCGCGTTCTCCTCCCCTCTCATGTGCACCAGTTCACTTCTACGCTTATTTTCACCATGGAAAGTGGGCTCCTTAGTGAGAAACGGCTGCAGTGCCAAACTGAATGCTTTTGCAAAACCATCCTTTTAGATTTGGAGTCTTTGCTTTTGTTCACAGTTCCAGAAGTTCACAGCAGAGCTGGGAGCAGTCTGAGGCCTGAGCCTTTCCTAGTTCACACAAACTGTTGTTTGTGCATCCCCATGCAATCTCACTCAAGTTACTGTAAGTTTAAACGGTCAGCCTTTCTCTGCTGAGATCGATCTGGGCGAATTTAGAGCTATTGAACCTCATTAAATATGTATTGATGTATGTTTGTATGTGTATTTTTTCCTTTTTTCCCCATTTGAAATGATTCCGAGTTTGTGCGTTGAATGCAAATCAGCAAATGAGAGCTGATGAGGACTTTGCAGACAAATGATGTTGGTGGTTCATGGTACCTGTTTCATCCTTCCATTTTGGAAGACAGAATACGTGACAGGGAGCGGAGAGTGGTTTGCTCTCATAGTGACAGTAGCTTTTGAAGGACTGTGCCCTCCCCTGGCAGCACCCTGTGAGAATTAATGGAAATTAGGGACAAATACTTAGGAGGGTGGAGGTGGAGCATATGGAAAGAAATATTTGTTATAAAATGTTTATGTCTAAACTCAGTGCAGGTGAAAGGAGCTGGACAGACAGCTCATGGGAAGCGCCATGTGTTCCCGCATGTAACCCAGCGTGATAGCAGCAGGATACAGGAGGAAACTTCCCCTGGCTCATCTGCTTATTTCCAGCACCGATGATGGGGTACGATGCATTTGAAGTTCTGTGTTTTAGCTTACTCGTGGGCTCTGAGCACGACTGCTAAGTGATGGCAGGGATGACAGCAGTTTGATGTGCCGGTGTTGACATGTATGTGTTTGCACATGTGGTCCACCTTTAATGTTCTTTACCTTGAAAAGAAGTGGTTAGTAGTTAGACTCATCGTGGGCCAGATGCTTACCTGGTATGAATCAGGGGCATTCTGACGGAGTAAAACTGAGCTGCGCTAGTTTGTGCCGGCTGAGGATAAAGCCCAGAGAAATATATGTATGTGTTTTATCTATTTTGTAAAATCGTACAAGAAATGGCTTGCTTTGGAAGCTCACCAGGCTTCCCATTCTGCACTTGGATTCCTTACATGTGCCAAAGCATTTCTAGATGAAAGGCCATGCAGTCATCTTCCAGAAAATGTTCATATCCTCTATTGATTTGAATGGTGTAGCCCCAGTTATTTAAAATATAGCTGCAATCTGCAACATCAGAGCATTTTGTGTCCAGTGTGAGTGCTTTACTCTGAAAGTCAAGTCTTTTTCTTTTCTCCCTTAGGCCCCCCAACACAGCATGTAAAACCCAAGAAGACATAGCCTGCAGGGCCCCTGCCTTATATCTAATCATGGGAACTATCGCTTAGTATTGATATTGCCTTATTAAAGCAATTAGCCAAGCATTTCAGAAGCTTGTTAATGCTTCTAGAGTGACTTCTAATGAGGAATAATGATAACAAGCATGGAAGGTCTCTGGTGAACTTTAGATAATGATGTAAATCTGAGAAAGGTCAATGGTATTCGTGGATTCAATGATGGCCATTCCATTTCCGTTCATTACCTAGTTCAGCTTTTATTTTCTCTTCCCGGGCCATTTACATCTGCAAGAACACGTTCCTTATCCAATCTGGAGCCCTACCACTTGGTTCACAGATTGACTTAGCTGGGAAGTAAGTGATGCTGAGCCTTGGCGCTCCTTGTAATGAGTCTAGACAACAAGGAATCAATTAACAGAAGGAAAGCGGATACAACAGGAGGCACTATACAATGACAATGTTTTGCATTTACATAGCAAAGCATTTCCCCAGAAGATCCCCAAACAGGGGCTTGGACATCACAAGGAGCATTGTATGGCTGTGGAAAGGATGATGCCAAGGGCAATCAGATCAAACACAAAGATACAGAAGTGTCCTACAGGGAAGCAAGAAATGGAGCTCCTTTGCCAGAACTGAACTGGAAAGTTCAGGTATGACAGCAAGGTTTAGAGACGTAGGAACGATTGTATTGGTATTAAACAGGCGATTGCTGGCATAGAAATATCACCAATGCGTCTGTGCTGGCAGATTTCTGGTTTATCCCTGTCCCTGGTCAGGGACTGTGGCCTTCATCCACAGCCCACAGAAGTCAGCGCAGCACTGGCTTCGCATAGGAGCACAAAGCAGGGCTTCCAAAGGAGTATGGAATTCTGGAAGGGAGCTTGGGAAGGCGGCGGGGGTCAGACTGGACACACTGCTTCAGTGCAGGCTGTCACACGAGGTTCTGGCTAAAGATCTCATGCCGTCCCTTGAGGACGCAGATGTGAAGGCAGTGGGTAGCAAGAGGAAGGGTATTTCCACCCTTACACCAAGTCATTACAGGAACTGGTGCTGTATATAATTATGACACTAACATTGTTCTTATAAAAAGCCGCAGAAGTAGTTTGAGGGCTAAAGGAAGTGTCACTCAGTGATAGACTGAAAGAGCTGTCTATTTAGGAAAAAGAAGAGAGACATGACTTGATTACTCGATGCTGGCACTCCTCTGGTAGGTTCATGAGAAGAAAATGCTAGATATCGAAAGGCCATTTAATCTGTTAGAGATAAGCATAAGCGTCTGTTACTAAGCCAGGCAAATTCATGAAGTGCAGTCTTTTTTAATTATTTTTTTTTAGTGAGGGCAATCAGCCAGAGGAAGAAGGGCAATAAACTGCCTCTTGCAATTGGTCGGGGACTTGAGTGCACCAGCAGGTTTTAATGGCCTCACCTGTGGCCACCACCCTCAGCCTGCTGCCCATTGTCCCCTCAGCTCTCTTTAAGCTCAGGTGTGGGCCCCCCAGATTCACCTAAGTTTAGCTGTGGCTAGGCATCCCGCTGTTCCTGACCTGTGGACTGGTCTTCTCAGGTTGAACCCTGGACCTCCTGCATCACCTCATCTTCATTAGATGGCCACTGGTGCACGAGCTGCGTTCTCGCTGGTGAGGCTGCCCTTATTCCTCTCTGTGCCTTAGTTTACCCGTCTGTTCCCCAAACCCCATTCGGCTTGTATGTCTCACCTGATAGGTGCTATTCTGGGGATTAATAATTAACAATGAGGTTTGTAAATCTGGGTGGACTCTACAGAGCTGGGAGAGTTGTTTCAGGCTTGTACAGAAATCAGAGGAGGTAGAAGGTAATTGTAAATCATTTTTTCAGGAAGTAGTTTTATGCCTTTGGTGGAAAGAAATGTATAAGGGAAATGTATTAAACAGAATGCCTTCCATTCACACACTCTTTACTAATATTTTGAGTTTGTAGATCACCTTTTGATTATTAGTGCAAATATTTCCTCTTTGTTTATTATTCTGCATCTCTTTTAAGATTCAAGAGGAAGGGAACTAGGAAAGGCTGGTGAGAGGGGCAGATGGGAATTATTAAATAAGTAAATAAAAGGCCAGCCATGACATTAATCACTGCAGTCCCCGCTCCGTAAAGATCCCCATGCTGGTGAACCCCTCTCCCCGAGCACGAAGTCACTGGAGTGGAGAGGGCCCGTGCCTGGATGTGTTTGCCCTCAGGCAGGAGCTCCTGCAGGACTGGGACTGGGCTCTTCATCTGCATCTCGCCCCCCTGCGTCTGTCCCTGCTTTTTAGGCTGTAAGCTCCTGTGTGTTTGGGTAGCACAGGGCAGGGTAGGTGAGCCGACTGGGTTTCGTAAGAACTGATAACCGTAGTGAGAGAGAGAACGTTGTTTTGGGAAATAATTGGTATTATCGCGCGCTCGAGCTGAGAGAAGCCAAGCCATCAAGGCTCTCTGTAGAAATGAGAAAGTTCATGAGCTTGAGAGAGAAGAAAGCTTGGAGGGGGAGTTGCCAAAATTAAGTGACTTGCCCAAGGTTACATGCTTGGTCAAGACGGGATAAACCACTTGCTCAAGGCCAGCCGGAGGGAGCCCTGCTCCTTGGGCTTCTGCACTTTTCCAGGTATATAATTTTCAGTGATAAGCTTCTTCCCCAGGAGCCCTCCCCCAGTCCTGCCTTCATTTGAAACTTCTTTCTTGGCTTATTAATTTGAATTTATCACTGCCAGAGTTTGGCTGAATATCTGCACTATCTATCCTTTACAACTTTTACACTTCGGTTCTCATTTAAAAGAACCACCCCTACCCCCGCCCACCCAAACCCACAAAATAGCTTTGCCATAGAGCATCCCTTGTCTTCTCCCTAAGTTTCTCTCGGAAGAATGTGTGAAGAATAAGAGTTGCTTCATGGTTTGGATGAAATTATGTATCTTTATTAGGTTTCTGTTCTCAGGAAACAATTTATTAGACACAAGAATGTTATGTTATACTACCTCCTCCTTTTTGCCTGGGAATTTACAGTTCACACACTGCACCAGCACATAAATCCAGTTTTATTTCTCAATTTATTCACCTGGAACTAAGTGGATTAAATCTTTTTTTAAAGGAGACCAGCACTGCATTTTCAAATAGAAGCACTGCAAATAATCATGATTGTTAGGCAGACAAATTAGAGGTGGCTGTGGACATGCAGTTGCTTTCTATGCAAACTTTTATGCTTGCTGAGTTGAAATGGTGATTTTTTTTTTTTATTTTTTTCTCTGCAAAATTTACCTTTAATGACCTTCTTTCCCCTTAATAAACCAGGATTGATTAGAATTTGGCTTTAAGAGATGAAAGGACTCTGCAATTATCTACTTGTATATGCCCTTCAGTAAACTACCTTGTCTCCCCCTTTCTACCTCCCCTTCTTAAGAAGACTTTCCCAGGTCCCTCTTGGCTGCGGTTGAACGATGTTGGCTCATGTCCATGCTGCAACAAAGACCTGGCATTCCAGCTGTCTGCTTCTAATCTCCAGTGTCAGCTCTTGTTAATGTTTCAGCATGAAATCAGAGGGGGCAAAGCTGCATGGAATATTAAAACCATGATCAGAATTCCACTGAAATGCTGATAGTCTGCAAGCACCATTAGGAGGGCCGTCAAATCACTGTCTCGCATTAAATAAAAAGAAAAGATTTCTATCGCTGGGGCGCACGGGAAGTACAATCAGTGAATCACTGAACTAAATTAGCATTTTTTCAATTGGAGATCGAAGTTGATTTATTGTTCTACACAACATTAATGTAACTATGTGCTTGACCTGCTAAGGCAGCTAATTTTTCATTTAAATGGGTTCTTTCTGTATGCAAAAAGGTTGTAATCATATTTCAACTTTGCAAAGTGATCAGGAAAGTACTGGACTGTTTCAAAATTGTCTTAAGGAGTCTCTCTTCCCCCCCCCCACTTTCCCTTCCTCCCCCCCTCCCTTATGCCTAGTGGTCAAGGGCAAGCAGTAAAAAAAAAAAAAAAGCTGTCTCAAGTAATAAGCTTAATTGTCATTTGACTTGAACTATTTTACACCACTTTGACCATGTAGAAAAGCATTTGAGTGGGTGTAAATTTCACACCCCCAAGCCCTGCAAAGGGAGCTTAGTGTACATGGAGGATCGGTCCCATTAATAATTTCAGGCTTTGCAAAAAAAGGGGGGTATTGTTATTCTTCCACATTTATTTTTTCTCACTGTAAACAGCTGCTGGATATGACCATAGACATCTTGTATTTTCCGTAGATTCGGTGGGGGAAAAAAAGAGAAAAACCCCTGAGTTCAGTGGCAGCAGACTGAATTAAAGACTGAGAAATGTAGGCCAATACAAAGCCCGGTACAGAATGAGCAGTGCAGAATTTCCTGCTGGTTTTAATAGACTTTGCCAGGTACTATACATGTAGAATACGAGTTGTAGTTTTCCAGCGGAGTTTGTTTTGCAAATGAACATGGTGACTTACTGGAAGTGAAGCTGCCTGTGAGAAAGTGTTGCTGACGAGTCTGAAAGAAAGCATAGCTGTCCAAGAGGAAGTCTACTTTTCTGGTCTGAAAGGCCACTCCATTTTGCAAATATAATTTATAGTTTGAGAAGAGAGGAATGGTTTTCTAAAAGGCAGAAATCCAATCTGTGCGCGAAACCTGCTGAGGTTGTCCCTTTCTCCTGGGTTCAGGAGGGCGAGGAGGTGGGGGTCTGCAATCTCCACCGCTGGCAGGATGGGAACCCACTTCCCATCTGACTCCAGCGTGTTTCCTGTTAAACGTGTCTGCTTTCAACCCGGTCATTTCCAACTGTTGCTGCCTCATAGTCCAGCATCCCAATCTGGGAAAAACTTTTGTTCAAATTGACATTCTCTAGATGACAATGTAGAGCACCCCGGTGCCTCCTCCCTAACAAAGTGAAGATAATATACATTTCCAATTAGTGGTACACATTCTAGTCATGTTCTCTTTTTACTCCCTAACTATCTTTGTTTTGCTAAAAAGCTGTTCGGTCATTAATGAAATCCTGCAGTTCTGCTAATCCTAGATACAATGCAGCTTTTCTCTAGCAAGCTATCCCTGACATAAAACTACAGTTACCCAAGCTCCCCACCACATTAAGATTCGTTGTCATTTGCCTTTCATTACATACCTGATGTAGCACAGTAGCAGTCAAATGTCCTTGGCAGGCAAAGCAAAGTATTTAATTGTATTAGTTTCCGCTTGCTCCGCCTTAGAAACATTTTTTTTTTCTTGGGAGGGAAGAAAAAAAAAAAGAAAAAATACTGTAACATGGAAACTTATACTTTCTGGTTGGACGTAAATGTAATTATACTTAAATTCTCAAAGCAATCTTGCAAGCCCCCCCCTTCCCCAGCAACACTGTATTGCCAGTGCCATATGAAATGCCTCTCCGTAGAGGCGAACAATGAGGCATTCATCAAAGGGAACTAGTGATTAGATGTTTTTCATTTTCAGAACTTTAAGAGATAAATAGGGGCCCTGTTCCTTCATTTGATGTACAGTACTGTTGGGATTCAATTAATCTCTTCTGATAAATACCGAATTTCTGCAATATTATTTCGGAAGAAAGGGTGTCACACAGAATGTTGACTTCAATTCCTCAGAATATGGGTGCTGGCTTTCAATAAAGAAATATATTAAAGAAGGCTTGGATGACCATGGGGCCTGGAACAGGGCTGTGAAACTGTACAGCTTTCCCACTGAGCAGCCTTGTTTATTCCCCAATGCTTCCCTTCAAAAAAATGGACATTGGATGGAATAAGGAGCAAAATGTTAAAACTCTAGCTTATGTTTTAGGAGATCTGAATTCTAACCCTGGCTGTTCTGTGGAATTATTGAGCCTCTTGGTGTGTTTGTGCCTGATTCTGTTAAAGGAAGTTAATCATCTTTTTCTTCATCAAGATGTTTGGGGTAGGTTGTTTTGGGTTTGTTTGTTTGTTTTTTTAATCTCTCTTGAAATGCTCAAGTACTACGGGGTTAAGCAGTGCAGGGATCTCTATAGATACATGCAATGCGTGTAATTTCTACGGCCTTCATTTGAATATGATGAATTGCAGCCAAAGGGAGCTATCACTGGCTGGCTGCTCTATGGCCTATGAACGATGAGTTGCTGCTTTCAGCCCTGAAAGCACAGGCTTGTGGGGTTGTGTGTCTGTGTTCCAAAAGCTGTCCCTGCAATTGGTAATAATTCACCCGTCTATTCCCATTGACCATTTTATTAATTAGATCAATGACTGAACAGGCCTCAAACACTGAACATGCATCTTGTCGTCGCTGGGGCAGGTGAGGGATATTGATGGAGCAAGGCGCTGCAGGTTTGTGTCGCTGCTGCTGCCTGGTACGTTATCGGTGGGTGGACCAAGAAAATAGGTCAGCTTTGATCAATAGGCCTGCTTTTGTGAGTACTGAATGTACTTATATAAACGGAGCGGCTCAATTAAAAAAAAATAAATAAATTAGGTAACTATCAGACCCAATTTGAACTTAATCTAAAGAAGGAATAACCGTGCTCCCAGCAGCAATACTGAAGTTGTGCGAGTGCTGTTTGGAAGCTCTGCGAAGGCGACGCACATCAGAGAGACTCCCAATGGATGTCACGGGGTACTCGGGTGGATATTTTGAACTCCCTGTCCCTACCAACCCGAAGAGCTGAGACCCTCAGCTGGTGTAGCCCTATGGGGTGATTTACACAGTTAAAGCACAATACCCAAGTTGTAATATTATGCACTCACTTGAATGAATCTGGCTTAAATTGCCACAACCCCTTTTGGGTCCATTTGTGGTTTTTATCATGATCACATTTCACTCCTAGCATTTATCATCTGTCTTTCCTTTTTGATTATTCTGCTCTATAACTACTCTGTTTATATGTTTTGCTATAGTCATTTATTTAGAGTGGCACTTGCTGCATTGCTAAGTCGAAAGACTTAACAAATGGTGTTCGTTAAGGGTTTGATCCTCCTTCCATTTACCTCTTTGGCAAATCTGCCACTGGTTTTACTAGAGCAGAGTCAGATACTGATTAAATATGAGTTTGCCACTGAGACAAGATAGGGATTTATAGTCAAATGCTGCAGTTTCCAGAGCACCACGGAAATACCAAGGTTCAAGTGGCAGCTCTGCCTATGAAACGAGAAGCATTTTTGGCACAAATCTTCATCTTTATATTTTAAGGATGCAACAGCTCCTTTGTAGTGTTCAGGATTGATGTTAGGCTTGTTGAGGTCAATAGGAATCTTTCAAGTGATTTCAGGAGCTTTGGATCAAGTCTAAAGCCAAACTGCTCATAAAAAGTCAAGAACTAGACATAGATTTGGGGAGGGACGAGGAGGTCATTCAGTTGAAAAAGTGGATTTTCTGAATTTCTGCTGGTTTTATCAGGTGCTTTCTGAATGCAGCTCAGCTTGTATTATCTGCAAGATTTTATGTCACTGCAGTATCTCAAGCTGCACCGATAACGGGATCTCACAATGTATTCTTAACACAAAACATGTAGAGAGTTTTGGAAGGTTTAGTCTGTGGATTAACTGAGTGGAAAATGTCTTTCGTTGTAGCTACAGATGGCCCACAACACAGGGGAGGAATCTGGAGAAAGAATCAGAACCTCTTTGTCTTTGCAACTTCATTAGGTTTACCGACACTCTGAATAAGATTGCTCATAAAAATGAGAGAAGTGTTTGAGAATTATTAGTTTTTCATATTTCCTCATTCTTTTTCATCTTCTTACTCTTTTCCCAAGCAGAAGGCATTTCTCATTTGAAAAAATATGAATGTAGGGGAAAAAAAATTCAAACCTTGTGTATTTTTTACTCTATAGGAGAGGCTAATACTTGATGGAAATCTAGCAAGCCACCTTGCACAGAACATGAAAAGATTATAAACCTTTGAAAATTTGAAATTTAATTTCAAGCAATAGAAAGTAACAATTTGATGATATTTGATTTCTGATTTGGTTTGTTTTTCTCCATGATGTTTCTCCCCGTGCGGAGTTTGATTCCTGACGTGCTGTAGTGAGATTGCTGAATATCTGATGTCGTGGGAAATCATACTCCCCTCTGACGAGTCATGCTTCATTATGACTATCATCAAAATCAAAATAGCAACATTTTTGCTGACTGTATTGCTAATCCAATGGAGACTGGAGAGAGAGGTGGGTGGGTGGGCTGGCAGAGAGAAAGCATAGCAGTGATAATGTCACTTAGTAGGGAACAGGATATCTTCCTGTATAAGATTAAGTTATCAAATTAAAGCCTAGTGCCCTGATCAAGAAACTCAATTCTCTGTATGATATAATTGCCAGTCTGGGCCAAATTTAACCTTGATAGACAGCCATCTGTGTGTATAATTCTGTCCAGGTTGAAGTGGGACCCTTGATATTATTGGGACCATCACCACTAAGATATCTGCATGTAAACACCATTCTTGCATCTTGGGAATAATATTACTGAGATGCCTAGGGTGATTTTCATTTAATTTCTCAAGCCTTTACAGTAAAAGGGTCACATCTCCATGACAGAACACTTGCCAGTGAGAAGACACCTCTGCTTTGTGGGGAAATGAAAAACTAGACCAGGCAGCAGTTGCAAAGGAAATCTGTAACCTGTATTTGTAGCACATTAATAACGTGGCTAGTGACCTTTCTGAACACAAGAAATGAGTAGAATTGATTGTCCTACCCGGGAGTTGTGCAGAACCATAGATCAGTTATTTTCAGACCAGTTTTTGTTGTGGTCACATCTTTGGCCAGTGGAAACTCAGTGTGTGTATAGTTCAGTCTGGTTAAATCCAAATACAGCTGAGTAACTAGAACAATGCCTTGGTATGGCTGCCAAAGGTAGAGCTACTGGTGGCCATGCTTGAGCTTCTGCATTACAGTTTCCCCTAAAGACAAGGTAAAATTCTCTGTGTTTTTTTGAAAGCTGCAGAATCTCACTTTTCTAGACTATATATACATATATATGCACACAATTGATTTTTCATTATGATCTGAGAAGAGGATGGTAATTTAGGTCCCCAGAAGTTTTTAGTATTTTGATGATTTCATACTTCATTAGGGGAATAAAAATCCCTAGAGCCTAGTGTCGTCCTTTATTTGGAATTAATCCCAAGGGCAGGTCCATGGTTTGCTGCTTTGAAAACCCAGAGGTCCCAGATCTAAGGCAATCTGCTGGGTCAGCTTTGCTGGTGGGTTTCTTCAGCTTGAGATTCTGAGATTTTAGTGTCTCCTCCTGGGTTATACTCGGAAATCAGAGACGGTTCCCTGGGTTATGTCACATCTGCAGGAAAAAAACCACCCAACCCTCCCTGGAAAACACTTGGATTTTTGCAAGCTAGCAGTTTTCACGAAACTCTGATTTTATTGACAACATCTATCTTTCCTAGTAAATACCTGCCTTTCCTGTGACTTATCACTCCCTGAAGACAAATGGGACAAAGAAAGGCTGCATGATTCTTTGCAGGCCAAGGAAGAGATAGAGGAAGCACAATGCTTTTGATTTCTCTCACAACTGCAGCGATGTCCTTCTGTAAATTCTAAGGCAGTGACAGACCCTCCAGACCCCTGTCAGACCTGTCTGTTTGTCTGTGTGCATGAAAATTGTTGCAAAGCTCCCTTTGCTTCAGAATCCAACCAGATGATGGTGTCCATAAATTCACATTGGTCATCAGATAGTGTCACTTGCTCTAAATTTCCCTTAAAATGTTGCTTTGCCTAGGCAGTACTATAAACTTCTATTGCAGCAGAGTAACCAAGAAGGTTAATTTAGGTAGAAAACAACTGGTCTGAAATCTAGTAGGTAATTTGCAAGTTGGGTTTCCTGCATGAGGGCAGGTAATTGTCTGGTACCCAGGAGTGGGGTGGACGGTCTGCTTCCTGCGTGTATCCAGGAGTAATATACAGAATCCATTAGAGAGATGCCTAATCATCTTAACCTGTCAGATCCAAACCACCCTCTTTTAAGAGCCAATTTGTTTTCCTGCCAGATCGATGTTCTTATCTGTAATTGCACAGGCCATGAATGGCACCCAATAACCAGTTAATATTCAGTTCCATTCCATGGCAGGGTGGGGAGCAGGGAAATGTCTTAATTTAAACATTTATTGTACAACTGTGAAAACGTCCTAAGTGAAATTAATTGAAGCTCAGGGAGAATAACTTATAAATCACCTTGTCTGGCTTGCATAAAATGATATAAGGATATGCCGAAGCGTTATCGTGGTGCTGTGCAGAGCTGAAGAAAGCTTTAACCCTAAGGTTACTGCTGTTATTCTGGCTCCAAGATGGAAGAAATCTGACTGCTACAGGTTATGTGATAAAGGGAGGCCTGATCTAACTAATAATAATAATCCACAAATTTTTACTGTTACTTTGCACTTCTCCAAAAGCTCTCTGCAATGGATTGTGCTAGACAATTTGAATGTAGTGTTAATACTGTCAGCCATCCATCCCTTATACTTCGGCAGCACTTTAAAGAGGGGTAATAATCCCGTCAGACTGTGCTTTTCACGGTACAAATATCACCAGAAAATGGAAAAACAACCCTGGTGACGTTAGCAGAATAGGGATATAAACAATACTGGCTAAAATACAAGATGGAAATTAGGCAGGCTAATGGGGAATTTGAAGAACACATAAAGACGCAAACAACTTGCAGAGCATTTATTGATTTGCTAGAAACAGTGGGACTGCAAAGGAAATACTTGTTACACTTGAGGAAGGTTTGAAGTACACTTAAGGAAAATAACAACATTGCAGACAAATAAAAGCCATACCTACCTATTAATTCCCATGACAGTGGATAGGAGGGGAAGACACAATGCAGTGACAGAGGAGGAAGCCCTGAGAGAGGGATGGAGGTTTGAGATGGACGGTATCTTTCCATTTGCCTTTGTGCAGCATTCAACACCGTGGAGGCCTGGTCTATGGCTCCTGTCTGCTGCAGTAATACGAACAGTAAAAGAGCAAGAAGCTACAAGGACCAAAAAAGCGCATACCTGTGATTTGTGAAAGACATGACTGAGCTATTGGGGGGAAAAAAAAGTGATAATCCTGCTCAAATCAGCTGCTCTATAGGAAGCCTGCAAAGGCTGCCTCTTTGGAAATGTTCATTCTGCATATTGCAAATCAGCAAGGCTTAATTAAGCGCTGGGCAGGCTGAATGAAGAGATTATTTAAAATAGAACAAGTACTTGATATGATACAGATGGACCAACGCAACTCCTGTAAAGGAAATTCACGTCTCTATAACAGACGCTTGGGAACAGGTCAACAAACTGGTGAATAAAGGATAACTGGTTGACATAATTTATATAGACATGCAGAAAGTCTTTGGACAAAGTCCCTAACAAGGGGCTACTAAGAAGCCAAGTACCCAAGGGCTGACTGGTAAAGCACCGCCGTGGATTAGATGTGAGTAAAAAGCCCCCCCAAACCTGCACCCCAAGATGGGAAGTAAACGGTCCATTTTTAACGTGGCAAAAAATATCAGTGCTGTGCCGAAGGTTTTGTAGTTGCTTAAATATATTTACCATTGAGTTGGATAAGTGAAAAGTAAGGCAGGAAAAGCTGATTTGGGCTAAGCTGGAGGTGGCTGAATGGTTTTAATGGAAGCCTACACAGTAAAAGGGAAACCTGAGGGGCAGAGTGGAAATTCCTGGCTGACAACTCCAAGGGACTCTTCAAAAGAGCATTTGGACAGCCCGTATCTATCTAAGTTATCGCTGAAGGGGAAAAAAAGAGGTCTGTAACTGAACAGTTCAATGGTATCACTGTTCAGTCTACAGGAGCGGCTAAGAAAAACACCAGTGAAGTGGTAGGAAAAAAACCAACTAGTATGGAACATGATATTGAAAATATAAAGATATTATATCAGTGTCCCATGACTATTGGTCACTCCTACGCAAGTAGGATACAGAATAAATAGAAACAGCTGGGAGACGGACAACAGGCATAATTAGACGCCTGCAAAAGTTCTCAAAAGAATAATTTCTTGAAAGAGATTGTTCAGATGAGAGAACATAGAAGTAAATAATAAAAGGAGCAGAGAAGGTGAATTGCAGTACATTGAAAAGGGTTAAAAAGAACTGGGTTTTGTACAGTTTACAAAAACCTGTGGAGTTCTTTGTCTCTTGACATGGCTGAGGCCAGGAATCTGGTGGGATTGAAAAATTCATTGAACATTTGTACAGTGAATGGAAACATCTGCAGTAAAATGGGTGGGATGCTATTCTTAGAAAAGAACCAGCACCAACCCTCCTACTTTGGGGCATAGTTTAAATAGCGACTGTGGAAAAGATCGCAGAGAAACTTCCTCATTAAGGTTTTCCATTGTGGTCCAGGAGGAGATATGTACTTTCTTCTGAAAAATTTGATTATCAATGTCAGATCCCTGTAACAGGTTAGCCGCTGGTCTAAACAAATGTGGCAACACATAGTTTTTATTATGCATATTGTCACGTCATCCAAATTTTTGTGAAGGGAAGGGTAGACTAAGAGTGAATTGAAATTTCTCCGAGCTGCAATATGGGATCATCAATGCACATCTGTATACAAATGCTTAAGGCAGTAATTGAACAAGTTTATAACACTCAATTAAAATTTATTGCAGAGGTATATTTAAGTGCTAGCAATAAATGACAGACTGAGGGAGATTATTTGTGGTTATTCTTAATAGGGGGGATGAGACTCCTGCGTGATTCTCAAATTATTTGCCCAGTTGGTAAAGGATTGAAAAAAATTATGAATTTTGATTTATGATTTTTTTTTTTTTTTGAATGAAGCAGACAAGTAGCACTTGTCCAGTCCAAGAAGAAGCCCATCCTCAGCTGAGGTGGCGGGCAGGGTGAGAGAGGAGGTGCTCTGGGGGTGCAGGGGGATCCCCGTGGAGTGCAGTGCTGGGGGTCCCAGTGCAGGGGCTGGGGGCTACCTGCAGTGCTAGCCCTGGCCACCTCCCTGGCAGCCCCTGCACCCCGCTGGGTGCCTCCTCCCAGGGCAGGGGCCCAGCCCAGATTTGCTCAGCGCTCCCCGGATCGCTTCACAAAAGCGTCAAAGAAACCTGGGGAGTCCAAAATTCAAGAGCCAAAAATTCATTCCTAGGAAAGAAACCAGAACAAAACAGCAAAGCCCCAAACCAGGATTTTAAGATGAGCTGAAACTCGGTGACACAGGCAGTAAATTTGACAGCTTCTTGCCACCTCCCCCTGGCGTGATTTGCTTTGAACTTTTAGATATAAACAGTGCTAAAACTGTACTCAGGTAGGGCATTTATGGCCAAGGTTTGTAACTTTCCTACAAATTACTGCCACAGAACAGGACCTTTCCGAACTGCAGAACTGTTACTAACTCACTGAAAAATGTACATGCAGGGAAGCAGATTCAGATCTCTAAATAAAAAGCAGCGACAAAGCACGGAAAGAAAGAGAGAAAAGCATCATATTAGAACAGAAAATGTATTGGCAAAATAGTTTTTCTCTATTCTTCAACGCAAGTGAAAAAGATTGGGATAAAATATGTGTGTGTGTGCGTAGAGATATATATAGCTGCACAGGGAAATTTTTTTCTGTTTTGAAATCTAGATCAGCGCAACAGGAAAATAAAATGCTGAGCCACCACACAAACCTCTTGTCTGTCTTTTCTGTGTCAACTCTTACTCGCCGAGAACAGCATTTCATTTCCTAGTGTTGAGGCAGCAGCAACTAAAGTGAATGTTCGTATGTGTGGTGAGGCATTTGTCCCTGGAAAAATAACATCTCTCCTTCTATTAACGTTTTAATTAATCCCTTTTAGTTATGAAATGTAACTTTACATTACATAAAAAAAAATTACATGCAGTCTCTTAATCTGCTAATCCTTTCTCCAGACAAGCTGGTTCTTTTTAAATCAACTGCCATTTTATCAACCCAATGGAGCAGAGATCCGGACTCAACTCTATTCAACAATACATTCTTTTCATGAGAGACTGGCCTAGCTAATATGACACCACAAAGGGCTTGAGGAATTCCAAATACCCAGCTCTTTGGATTAAAAGCATAATAATCCCATGCAGTTTTTTGTTCAGAATTGATAGAATGGTTGTATAGTGAGTCACACTTGTTTGAACTTATCAAAGTAACAATATATCAAGCATTTCGTAGGATGATATTTTATTTTCTCAGGTTGATTCAACCTCTTTCAAGTCCTTTTTTTTTTTTTTCTTTAAGTGTGTATTTATGACTGCCAAATGCCCCTGCAGTTAAACAATTAAAACATATAATTAAGCACAGAATCTGATAGCTTTTGTTTTATGACCGGACTTCTATACAGTTTTTATATAGACATAAGCATTGTTTTTACCAAAACAGTAACAAGCGGCGCAGCACGCTTTTTACAGCGTAAAAGTAATTTATACCGCTGCGACTCTTCCCCCTACCCATAGGCATGCCTTTACTGGATTTCCAGCCCGTATCGCGGAGCCAAAGCGGGACAGCTTTTGTGTGTCAACAAGCCCGTTGGGAGAGAGAAAACAAGGCTGTTAGAATTAGCGGCCCAGTAGCCTTAATAAAATCGTGTATGTGTAGCGAAAGCTTTCGAAAGAAGGAGGGGATGGAGGAGTGGAGCTGGAGCTGCCTGCTCCCCCCCTGGACCACCGCAGGAAGGGACCGGGCTCCTGTGATGGTGGTTTTCTGCCAGGCAGGGTGGTGTTTTCATCGGCAATTAGTGCTACCCTGAATTCAACCGACGTGAGTCTAGCCCACACGCCTCACTGTATTCCCTCCCAGTTTGCACTGGATTACGAGAGAGGAGACCAAGGCCCTACGTTTTCTTTCAGATAGGTTTTATAAGCTTGTTTAAAAAGCTATCAGTTGCAATCACAAACCAGATAGCCTCTTAAAAGTGAACCAAGATATTCATTGCCATATTGCAGCTCTTGTCGGAGGAATGGGCGTTTTTATTGCTAATGTGTTTTCTGCTAGCGTCAATAGGGCTGGCAGCGAATTTCATGCCTGCGAGGTAGGAGTTAACGGGCTGGCACGCCGCGTAAGGACCTGCAAGTCAGTGACCATGGGAAGATCACATTGTGACTGGAAATACTTGACGGGCTCCGACAGAGCAGCCTTACGAGGGCTCTCCTTGGCCGTTGCTGTATCTGCAGGCTTCCAGGAGAGCAAGAAACAGGTCTGTCCTTTAGGCTGAGCAGCACAGGACACAAGGCAATAGCTTCTCACTCCACTTATGACCGCGTCCATGAATCAGGATCCCTGATTCAACATATTCCCAGAGCAGGAGTGTGGGAGAACATCTTATTCTTGTCACAGGGCACCCACAATTCCCTATTATGAGTAAAAACATACAGAACTTGTCTGGCCAGTGGGGCTGAGCTGGCAAAGTGCTGACTAGAGCATGGCAAAATCAGCCGGAGGGCGTCCGGGGATGCTCATTCACTTGCTGGCCTCCACATTTTTCTGTAAAGACCCAGGACTGAAAGAACCCTCCCGTGCTGTTGCCATCTCATCCCTGCACTGCTCGAGGAGCAGAAATTGCTTGTGGCTGGACTGGTGAGTCCTTAGTCATGTCCCCGCAGAGAACACAGAACTTCCTTTATTTTATTTATGTTTTTGTTTTCATTGTCATAACTCTTCCCTTGAGTTCCCACCCCTCCTACTCCATATGGCATCTCACGAGGGAACAATAGAGAGCTCTTCAGGGGTTTGTATTATAACTCTTCAGAAGCAAAGTATTCTCCAAGGAGCTGGTTGAATTTTTCATCCCAATTATTTCAATATTTCTACTGAATTTCAAAACCAAATACATTCACAGAAGAAGTTGGCAGTGTTCGAGTGAATATTTTTCATTTTTACTTTCGACCAACTGCGGAGCTAACCAGAACATTTTGAAATTTGACTCCCTTGCCAATGCCTGCTGTAAAGAAGGGAAATTTGGGAAGGGTGGTGGCAGAAATGTTCGCTAATTTCCCTGTTTCTTCTCTTTTCAGTTTGAGGCCCGACCCCAAAACCAGTGAGCCACCTCCTCAGGCTAGAGGAATAAAAGTGTTAATGAGGAAGCAAATAGAGTTTAAAACTTCAATTCTTACAGACACGGAAAAAAAGCAAGAACGGCCGCAATTTTTCAGGCCAGATTAGTACGCCTTTCTTTTGCCAAGTTAATATTGTTTGCATGCCTCCTTGAAGGAGGGCTAGGTCCTTCCATACCCTGCTGGTGCCCCTTTAAACAAACACCTCGTAACACTATAGCTATAAATAGCACCGAGGTGGAAATGGCTGGATATGTTTCTATGCCCTCCTTTGTATTCGCATTTTTCAAACACACAAACCTTCTCCCCTTCTCCCCCTCTCCTCCACAATATGCGGTTATATATAGAATATTTATAATAGTCCTATTTCGAAGCAATTTTCACCACTGACACACAGCAGGAAGAAATTGAGAAATTGCTGGTTGTTTATTTATTTATTTCTCAGTGGAAATATGCACTTAATCCTGCACAATGTGGAAATACGTACTATATATATGGTGAGTATTGAAACACATACAGTGTATATATATAGATAGATAGATGCATGTTTGTGTGTGCGTTTTAAATGCAGACCATATTGATTTCAATGTGGAACTTATAAAGATGGGAGATATTCTTATCTCTGCAGGAAATAAAGTGTTTTGGGTAATATTTATGGGCAAGATGGTGACCAGCCTATACACCCCATCATTCACAAAGCTCATTTAAGTCAGGGGAGGTACACTGGGGGCCGTTTCCCTGTAAGAAAGGAAATTATGGTCCAAGAACTGAGATCCCACCCCACTCCCAAAATCACTGCAGGCCACTTGAAAGCAGGGTGTAACATTGGGGAAATACCAGCGTACACTTACCCTCCCCTCCTGCCCTTCGCTAGGCATCTGCTTTTGTCAACTATTAATGGGATATCAGGCTTAATGGCTAATTGATGTACAACCCTATTAGTGACACCTCCTCTGTGTCACAGGAGAGGGTAAAGGGTTTAAGGGGATCCTGGCTCACGCCAGCCTGACACCGTGGCAGAGGACGGCGAGGATTTCTGCGGTCAGGGTTGGAGGGGTTTCAGGGAATAAGGCAGCCACGGAGGATGCTGCAGGGCGTACATGGGCTCCACGTGGTGTGTTTGAAAGATATGGGCCATGTGAAAAGGAAACAGAATTCATAGCGTTGAGCTTGGCTTGAGTAGTGTAAAGGTGCATTTACTTAGGGCTTGCTTCTCATTTGGGACCTGCCCTGCCCCAAAATAAAGAGAGGATTCAGATGTTTCAGTTTTTGAAACTGAGCCTGGTGGGGTAGAAAAAGGGGAGGAGAAAGGGGGAGGGTAAGGCTTCGGTCAGTAGTTGAGGCAGTCCTGGGTTTATCCCATTCCTGCTGTCCTCCTGCCCTTTATGAGCTCTCTATGAAAAACCGTACAGGTTTTAGCACTGTATAGAGCTGGTAGAGAGTTTGTCCATGAGGCCAGCTGTGTTGTGCTTGATTCAAGGTCCTCCTCAGCCAGCTCCCAGCCTCGAGCAGGAACCAGTAGCTGATGCTTGGAGTTCAAGAACAATGCCACTAATGCCTTCACAGATTCCCAGAACGCCATGTTAACTTCTGGCAACCTAGAGCTTTTGTGTTTGCTAGCTCAGGTGGGCTTTTCTTCGATGTGTTAGTCTACATGCACTTACAATTCCCTTTTATCAATGGACTTTGTAACCCTCCGTGGCAATGAGTTCCCCAAATTCTTCGTGTGCTGTGTGAGAACCAGGTGTGGCTTTTATATGATTTTTCTAATTCAAAGCGGGAATTCTTTAAGACTGGGACTTCCCTGCTACACGGAGAACGGGAAATACGTAATAGAATAGTAGCAGGTTTTGAGCTATTTTTTCTTGATTGCATTTGACAAGTCCTGTCTATCAGCTTAGGGAAATGAAAAAGAGCAAGCATCTATCTCAGCCCTGTTTTCATCGGTATCAGGCAGCATCTGAAGGAAAGCACTATTATTTGAAAGGATTAGACCCTGAAGAATGTGCATGGGACATGAGAAGTATTGAAGCACAGTGGGTGATACCAGGAGCATCTGTGATCTAAGAAGCCCTCAGAAAGGCGAGGAAGAATGTGTGGCTGTTGCAATGGGTTCCCTGGAATGTCAAATGAACATGTGGGTGCCACCGGGTGCTGCCGAGAATGCAAAGCTGTCTAGGTGGGCGCCAAGATATGCACCAAACAATATGAAACATGCCAGGCGAAGCTGCTGCGACAAAGGAGAGGGGTGGGGGCGGGGAGCAGGGTGCTGGAATTAAAACATAGATTAAGCTCCCAGTATGTTTTGCTCTCACTTCTGAAGTATCTGTCTCATGCTGTTCTCCTCTTAATCTGTCAGTTACAGTTAATAGCTGATCAGAGCAGTACTTTAATGAGTCAGCCAGATTGTTTGCATAAACAGTTGCTAGGCTGATGGAACCAACAGCAGTTTGATACTGAATTCTCCCTGTATGACTTACACCTGCACTCTCCCCCCTCTCCCACCCTCTGCGTCGTTTTCTGACAGAAGGGCACCTGAACAGGCACGGTTGGGTGATCGGTTGTTTTTTTAAAATGTATTTACATCCGTGCAGCATCCTCTTCCTTACCCAGCGCCTCCTCTCCCACCACTGAGATGAGATTTTGTGGCTAACATGCTCCAGGATGGGACTTCAGGTGTAATAATTCACAACTAGAGCTTTGCCCGAGCACTGCTTTCTGCAACCGGGTGTGAATTATTAAGCTCTGTTTCTCACCTCGGAGTGCCTTTATCAAGATTATAATAATAAAAGCAGTACAAGAAGAGCTAAGTGCGGAGCACAACTTGGGAGATTAAATTCAAATGCGTTTCTGTGTGCTCTGACATATTTACAACTTAAATATTTTGCTTTGAAGCTATTTCAGGCATTTCATATCAAGGTAATAGTTCTGTCTGAAAAACAAATGTTTGCAGTCTCTTTCATTAATTACTATTATGAGAGAATTGAGCACCCAAGGCTTAGATCTCTACAGGTTCTGATCCAAATCTGTTTTCCTTGGCCTCATCTCAGCACTATTAAAAATGGCTTTCCATTTTCGCAGGGCCTTTTTCTGTGACATTCTGAAAGCCCTTGATAAAAATTAATTAACCCATAATGCAAGTCTGTCAAAGCTGGGGAAAGAACCCCTGACTCTTAAAAGGTATTGCTTTGCATGAATATCCGGGCAGAACAACTCCCAGGATGAAACTTCCGATGATGCTACCATGCTTGAAAATGTACCTTTTAAAACAGTTTTTACGTAATGCTGTGTGGGCAAAGTGAGCATTCAATGTTATTCTCTTCCACAGATGGAGAAAACAGTCACCAAGTGACTAAATAATTTGCTCATAGTCACAGAGGAGAGGAACACAGTGTTCCTCATTCAAGCCACGTGCCTTTCTTATTCCTCTCCTGCATACTCAACATAGAATGGGGAATCTAAAGGTTTTGATCCCTGTATTTTGCAAAAGGTGTAAGGTAAAGATCTGAAATTATTTTGAGAGCTCGCGATCCCACGCACAGTTCCCTTTCACTGAGTTGTGCTTATACCCTGGCTAAATTTCAACTTGCCAAGTGATTTTTGATTTTCCTAAAATTATCCTCTTGTTGTGGACTAGGTATTCCTTCCTGCTTTGAGATCCTCCAGAAGACACGGAGCCGTGGAGAGGCCATCAAGTTACTGGTACTAGCGAACAGAGAGGATTTCTTGCAGCTCCTTTTAGGACATTTGGGCGTTGCTCAAGCACACCTGATGAGTCGGAACCTGGTGAGGTCACGGTGCGTGGCTGCCAGCCCCAGGATATTGGCACAAAGGAATTGGCACCATTGTGATAGAAAATGGACAGGGATTCACTTGACTTGTGCAGTGGGAGGGAATGTGATCAATGCAACGTGTAATTTATGTTCAGAGGAAGATGCATAAAGAATACAGTATAATAAACCTATAAAAGTGAATTATTTAACTGACAGTTTTTAAATAGAAAATCACTTGCACACCAGTTAATGGTATTTTAACATGAGTCTAATTCCTGTTCCTTTTGTATTTTTGATCCTGTGTGTTATTCAGCACGACAGCAATTGGACTTTTAGTGGCTGAAATGTCAGATGTATGTGGCCATGTCTCCAAAATTTCTCTCTGTAATGCCGATTCTGTTCACAATTTGTGATCGCCCAGGCCTATTCTTTAGGCATGCTGTGGATTTTAAGTGGCATTTAAAGTACACAAGATGTTTCAGCTTCTGCAGTCCACAGGTGATGGGTATGTTTGGGTGTGGTGATGTTCTAAGGATGGAAAAAAAGTGACATTTCATTAAACAAGAGGAAGTACTGAGCACCTGCTGAGATTCCTGTTGCCTTTTTCTTTCAGCCAGTAGGAAGGTGCTGGGAAACCCTTTTGATTAGAATTATCTTTTCAATGGAGGACATGTTTTTTGCTAGCAGTGCTTATTGGATGATAGACAACGGCTGCTTCCCTTGAAGACCTGCTTGGGGTCAGCTGGGATTCATGGAGGCAGGTGTGGTGCTGCTGAGGACCGGTGGTGGGATGCCCAAGGAGAGGAGCCAGCCAGGCCCATTTGGCTCCTGCAGGAGAAGGACTTCGACACTCCAGCGCAGAGCTCCTCCTCACTGCACCAAGGTAAGCCATTCTGGCTTCTTCTAAGGCAATTTTGATGGTATTGGCTGTAAAATGTGTTTAAATGCATGTCCTGGAAGTTGATTTATACAAGTGGACTTGTGTGTTTCTGTGGTTTCAGAGGATTAATTAAGGCTTCTTAATTTTTAGAGGGCAGACCTGCTTACCTCTAAATAGCTTCAGGAAGAGATTGGGATGTTTGGGAACTGTGTAAATCAAAGCAATTGTTATTTGTATCAGTTTTTCAAAATCTGAATTGTAACAGCGTCTCTTTGATTGAGAAGGTTTATTACAGTGGTTTCTCATGCGGATGGGAAGTGAAAGTCTTCCTCTTGTGTCCAGTTTCTTCCTTTTCTCAGGCCAAGTGAAGTTTTTCCATGTTCTGGGCCCCTGATTTGTCCCCAGATTATCAAGCCAGTCTGTCCCACTATTGCGCTTTTCATAGTTGTTGGAAGTTTTTGTGTCTCTGGGCTAGCAGAACCCCAGGAGCCTGATTTCTAGCACCATTTTTGTGTGGATTTGCTGATGTTGAATTAAGAGTGAACTTGGTCTTCCTCTCAGTGGTGGCATTCATAGGGTCGCTTGCCTTTATCTGGTTCCTATTTTATTCAAATATTGGTGGAATTAAGGATCTTGTAAGCCCCTACTGTGTGTTCTTGGTTTGTTTGAAATTAGCCAGAAAGCTTCAAATTTGGGAAGTGGCAGGAGAAAACAGACTGCAAGGAACCAATAGGTACCATTGTGCTGAGAAACCAGGCTGAAAAAACAATGTTCTTTTCTCACTGTTTGTGCTTTGCTCACTTTAGTGCTGGTATTTGTAAAGAGTGTTTTGCTTTTATTTTCAATGCTCGTTAATGAAAGGAATGCAAATTGATAAATAACCCAAATGTCTTGGCCATGCCAATTTGATTTTTGTTATTATTGGTACCAATAATATGTCTATTGCAGTCGCGTATGTAACAGCATCTCCCAAACTTGTTGTGGTTCCTTATAGAGTTGGTTTGTTGTGGTGTTTTGTTTTGTTTTTTTTTTTTTTTCATACAAGCCCTGGTTGAAATCACAGTATAACTCTAATTACTTGCATAAATGTAAGATGAAATTGTATATTTGTCTGTGTTTGGGATTTTTTTCTGTGTAAGAACTGCTGGCCCATAGGCAGTGGCTAAGATCACCTCCCTTCCTTCTGGCTATATTCTTAATAACCACGTAGGGGGAGGTAGCCCCTGCTGGACTACTTACAGTCTGAATAAACAAAGCACAGAAGGGGAAACAGGCATTGGCAAAGGAAGGTAACACACACAGAATTAGTGCTGGGCTCAAAGGACGATATGAATCTCATGATGCTTAAGGCAGTGAGTGCTGCAGCCTCTGGTCTAGGCTGCCCTCCCTATAGGTGCTCTATAGGTACCTCCTCCCCTTCATCCACCCGTAGTCATGCTCACTCCTGCGCTCTCCTTCGCACACACGCGTCTGCTAAAATATTCACTGGGAGTGTGAAAGCAGCTGCTCTTGTAAAGAAACAACCTCGCATGTTATTAAGGAAGCATTCCCAGTAGTTCAGGCTTCAGCACAATGTTTTGAGTAGCCACCTGTATTTGTCACAAAAAAAAACTCCCAAAGGGAATTAGGTGTCCGGTTTTGTTCGTAGCACTGCTGTGGGGTGGAGACAGTGTGCAAAGGGTTAAAGATTAACAGGGCTGGATATGACAGGCTGATGTGCTTTCCAGGTAATCGGGATAAACTGAAGCTCATTATAAAAGGGATGAGCTTGAGCCGTCTGTAAAATACAAGTACCTTAGAGGAGGGTGGGGCTGCTTTCTTAGAGAGCGCTGGGGAGCAGAGGCAGGAAGGAAAGCGGGAGGTTTTATTCCTCCCAGTCAATAGGTCTGAGGATGGCTGCTTGCTCATTTATTATTTCTTTAGCGAGGCTATACGCGAGGATAATCAATACGCTGCAGAGGAGGTTTTGATAGCATTCATGCTTCCTGGGTGTGGTGTATGGGCTAATCTGAAAGCGATGCTGCGAAGCTGCAGTGTTTTTTTGCTAAGCTGCCAAGACACATCCCTATAAGCGGCTGGGTTTTTTTATTTATTTCTTTTTTTCCTTCTCTTTCTTCTTCTCAAGGCAGGCAGTGGGAAATGGCTGCCTTGCTGAAAGAGTCTCGGTGAAGCTTTTGTGCTTTGCATCTATCATGATTATTTTCCACATCCAGCCTATTCAAAAGGGTGAGATTCTAGAAACGAGCATCATATCTGTGATGCAGAGAGGCTGAGCATTTCTCTCTTGGTATATAGGAAGACCATAGACCTCTGCTGTATACCTAAGCATTTCTGCCTTGCAAAGCACTGGGCTCCTCCGCACCCCCCTCGATATGTCAAGTTTAAACCTTTGAAATACATTATTTTCATGCTCTGCGGGGACTTTTACAAGAGGATTAAGATACTTCTCTAGTGTGTTATAGGGAAAGAAACATTATTCCCTTTAAAATAAAAGTATTGGAGGAAAAAAATGCTTACAAGTGCACTACAACTAAGTATCGTGTTTCCTAGCGTAGTGTAAGTGCTCTTGCAGGCAGGCTCCTGTGCTTTATAGTGCTCTCGAACCTGTGCGAAGTCCTGCTGAATTCCAGCTGAATTGGATATTCAGTTGAAGATAGGGTCTGGCTGATGATACATCTTCCAGTTAGGCAGCAAACAATGCAAAATGGGCGAACTTTGGTCTCCTTTCTACACTCATCTTGTGAAAAAAGAAACGGGGAATAGCTGGCACTGGGAAGTATAGTAGAGGTCACGATATACTACTTCTGATGTACTGGGTGCAGACGTGGGTTCACAACCGTAATAGTCCTTAGATGTCTTTCTAAACTCCTTTTTCTACGTTTGGATCTTTCACAGTTAAGTTCTTGTTGGCCAGAGCCATGAGAATGCTCTGGTCCACCCATCTGTGAGGAGCCCTTGTCCTGTGCCTCAGTTGCCCAGGCAGAGCATCAAGGAAAGATGGTTGCGGGCGTTCTCCAAGGGACTTGGAGACCGTGCAAATGCAAAGTGGCATCTATTATTATAGTCTATTAGATCTTTGCAAACCCATAAACCAGGATGCTCAATAGAAAACATCCCATCATCAAAATAGAATTACTAATGTGTTTGAGATTTTTCTTAATAAAGAAATTTATAATACTCCCTATGAAATAGGAGCTATAAATGATTTCCAGTACTCAGAATCCATGTGCTCCTGTAGGTGCCTGGCTGTAGACCGTACAGTGTAAGTATGTCCAAAGTAACTCTACTTGTAGAAACATAGATCACTTACCCAATGTTGGCTCTCTTTTGTCTTTTCCATTACCTCCAGACACTTGCATGAAGAAAATGCAGCTTGCTGCTTCAGGAACTCAAATATTAGGAATGTCACACTTTTAAAAAAATAAAGAAAAATCCTTTCAACATTTCCTCTTAGATTTTCCAACCTCTTGGCCACCTATCCTCTTTCTCCTTGCTTGACTTTGTCCTAGTTAATATTCCAACAGGTGTTTCCTTTTTCAGTGGAATTTTTTAGGCCGATGTCTCAAGAGGCCTTCTGCATAATAATGCTGTATTCATTATGTGGCAGCGTTACTGGGAGAGAACTTTATTTTCTTAACCCCACCATTTCCCCTTCTTTCAGTGAGTGTGGGGGGTGGAGGAGGGAGCGAGTTGTGATTTTCAGCATCTTCTGCTTCTTCGTCTTTTCATGAGACCACTGCACGGTACCATTTTGAATAAGCCCCACTGGGAGGGTGACAACGATTAGGGTAGGGAGAAGTGGGGCAGAAAGTCTCTTTTATTTCATGGTTTGTAAAGCATCTCAGCTTCTGATTCCTGTTTCGCTTTCCTGTTGAGAGTCTACTGGAGATGACAGAGTTAAAAATAATGAAATCAAAGCTTGTAGGCAAAAGAGACTCATCCCTTTGTCCACCCTGGTGCATCTTGATATTGCTAGAAGTTTACTGCGGTGACATTTTTGTTTGAGGGTTAACAGGAGCCGCTCGTTAATTCCTACAGCAATTTGAAAGCTGCGTAAAGGTGACTTCTCTGCCTCTTGTGAAATTTGCCCCTTTCTATCTCTGGATGATGCGGAGCCATCATTGTTAGACTGCAATGACGTTATATGTGAACATAAAACTAAAGAGCAAATATGTTGTCTCAAGGTTTTACCAAAAAAAGAAGGATGGAGAGGTATAAAAACCATGTGCCAAAGCTTCCCTGTGCTCGGGTTTCATCGTGCGTTAAATGCTGGTCTGTACTGTGTTGGTCCATAACCGAGGAATATTTGCAAGTGCGTGTGGTAACTTGGCTCGTTTCCAAGAAAAAAAAAACCAGGAGGGAAGAAGAATAGTAACAATGCAACATTGTAAGATCCTCATGTTATTCGAGGACTAGCAGGATATGATTTGTCTCAAACTGCCCAAAGTAAATAGTATTCCCACCAAGCTAAATCAGTGAAATTTATTGCCATGTGGCATCACTGAAGCCAAGGGCTTAAGTGGTTTCAAGAGAAAATGTGGCATTTGGAGGAATATTCAGAGATGCAATAGTAAATGAGCGTGTGTGTGCCGATTTGGAGACATGCATACCTTCACGCTACAGGACATGAACTTGACCTAGGAAGTTTCCAAGTGGATTATTTCATAACTGCATTAATAAGTGGTGGGCCAGCCTGTTGACCTTCATGTCTAGAATAAGCAGGGGGAATAAGGACTTCTTTCAGCCCAGTAGATTTTGAGTTTATCTGTGTATGTTAAATAAATAATTGTCTGTAGAATAGTACCAATCTGCACCTATCATGAGTATTAGAAAAGGGAAAAGACTAGTCGTTTACAGTTTCAGGTTAGCTTCTAACCACCTCGCTTGCCCTGGGTTCACTTCTGTTCCCCACTCCGTTTCGAGACCCCTCAGACATGTCACTTGCCTTTCTCTGTTGCCTCTGCTATCTCTCTGTAAGACAGTGAACAGCTTTTATTTTTTTATCCCTTTGCTGATACTTTGCTCTTTGGAGCAGAGACTGAATTCTGGTGCGTTTACCCACCAGAACAGGACACTGCTCTTGTAACTATGACTGCTGCAAATGATATGATGATCCACTGCTATCTGCTGTTCTGCATGCTGCTGATGGATGGATTGCACAAAGGCAAGCTGAATTTCTTCTCCCTTTATAGCAGTGATACCACCCCCTTTCTGAAACAAGAGGGTCTCCCCATTAGCTGGGTGCCCTTGCTTCTAGACAATTGTCTTGGTGGAGATGCACAATTCCCTGTCCTATATGTGAGATAATACCTGCTAGGGGATAGGAAGTCTTGAAGGAAGAGAATAGTTTTGCTGCTGTCTGCAAAGATTTTTTTTATTTTATTTTTTTCCTAGTAAAGTGCCCAATAAAGAAATCCTGGCATTCTGGGTGTCAAGCATTGATTCACGGGAAAAGGAGCTTAGATAACCCTTCCAACCTGAGTCCCTAAATCAGGACCATATGGGCCAATATTTTCTTGTATACTCTAGATGTACAATATCGTGTAATTATGTATTATGTATGGCAGAGAGGGCAAGGAAAGAGGGATGTGAGTGCTGAAGCAATATAGACTATGAATAGATTAGGTTCTTCTGTTATAACTCCATTAAAAATTGAGCGCACAGTAATGTGCTATTCTTAGTACAGATAACTTCTTAAAAGGTTAAGACCAATAAATTTCCTCGCTGTTGCAGAGCTCCTAATTCTAGCATGGAATGGGGTAGGTGACCTCAATATGATGCTACAAATTATTGGAAATAAGACAATTGCAATTCTTGGAACCTTTAATATTGATTGCGTAAGTAAATCATCTGTTAAACGGCAATCTAATTTGAAAGGTATACATTGAACTGAATTAGTAAGTAAACTGATCAGATTCAGATGTTTAAAAAAGCCACAACACTGCTCAGTTTGGTTGATTGGGTGCTTATAAACAAATGTAGAAGTAGGAGATGAGATTACCATATGTACTTGGCTTTTTTTCTTATATGCTGTGTTAGCCAGACATTAAAGACAGGGCCCTCAGAGAGACTGTAGCAGTCGTTGTGGCTATAATTTTTGCAATACAGTAAAAAATATTTTCACAACACTACATTATTTCCCAGGTTATTAATACATGAAATTATCAAATCCAAAAGAATCCTTAAACCAGATTAGATTTATTCTATTTGTTTGCTGGGACAATGGAAGTTATAATTGATGTTCTTGCTGGTCTCCTCACAAATTCCAAGCCTCCTGATACATTATTTTGGTGTTTGGATCTCTGACTCTTTAGAGAGTTGCTTTTTCCTTGGTCATCCTTGTAAATATGCATATGAAAACCTTGATACACGTGAATAGTCCTTTAGAATTCAATGAGCCCACTGAAGTACATACTGGGAGGATCCAAATTATAGACTGTGGAATATTCAGAATCTTGGCTGCAACTTATCCTTTTTGATAGGTACAAGGATTTCGTATATTTGCATAGCTCATAACATACAGTAAGATTAAAGGAATTTGTCACAAGTATAAATATTTTCATGGTTTAAAAGTACTGACCAAGTGAAATGTCTTTATCACAAAATCTTAATTTGGAGATTAATATGTTCCTATGTCTTTAAGGTGGGATTTGCATTATACAGCTATTACAAATGTTTTTCAATATTTCAAATTATGAATAAATATAATTACTTACTGATTCCATCCTTTATGTTTACATTGCATAATTACTAGCCACTCTTGATGCTTCATAATAATTGACTTTATATTGATAAATAGATTAGCTAATACAGTAAATGATTATTCCCCAGTAAATGAATCAGTATGCTTTTGACTTCAAGTGCCATTAACAATAAATGCATGGATTCAGGACAGCTTATGCATTTTACATTAAGCAGCCCCTGAATAAAAACCCAGAAAACAGGGACCAGTGCCCAGGGTTGCTCCTCCTTCCCCGTTGCATGCACTAACATCTTGTCCTGTCTCTCCTGAACTTCCACTTGTGTTCCACTATTCTTGAAACTGCTGCCGTACCTACAGCATGGACGGGATTTCCTGGAAGGCTCTGGAGCTGTTTAAACTCTTTTTAAGGCTGAGGACAGACAGAATGAACTTCTGAGTGAATGCGCACTGTGTCACTGCGTACAATGTAGGTGTCACTACCAACCTCTCTGGCAGCTGTTTTTTTCCCAAAAGAGAGTAGCTGTACCTACATCTATCTTTTTTTT
>VXBO01010634.1:1293353-1305418 GCA_013400135.1 Rhinoptilus africanus | reverse complement strand
TTTTTTTTTTTTGCGAGCAGCCTAGCCAAATACTGTAGGATTGGTACAGTCCAAGCAAATCCAGGGAAATTAGTATCAGTTCATGTAGTTTCTGGATCTTACAGCAGACCTTGAGTTTATTGGACCCATTTGAGTCAATTGTGGACACTGTCTCACTGTGGAACTGAGATGCAGGAAATTTCAGGTGGAAAAAGGGGACTGAAGCTCCTCTCTGGGAATATCTGGCTACTAATCAAGGCAATTTGGGATCCCTGTTAGATACTTTGGTACCTGAAGCCCCCCAAAGTCTTTTCTGGGTCTGACCCAATCTGCTGAAGGAGTTGACAGTCAAAATGATTTATGGGAGCAAATTCTACACCATATGTTGAGTGAAATCTTGGCTTCATTGAAATGAGTTGTGGGGGAGGTGGGGACACTGGCCTGGATTTCATGGCATCAGGTTTACAGCTGCTGTCTGCATGTGGGAAGGGCAATGGGATATAGAACAAATACCTTTTCACCCTGGCAAGGAGAACGGAGCAAGCTCTGAGCTTTAATTCCACTTGTTCATTAAGTCAATGGTAGAATCACTGCTTTAAGCGAACTGAGGATTGAAGCTAGTCATGACAATGTGATTCCCTGTGTCTCTCACATGTTCTGGGTTTATTTTAGTCGTATAAAGTCCTGTCACTTTCCTTTCTTTCCTCTTTTGCAGTGCCTTTATTAACCGTCATGCTGTCTAGATGATATACGAGACCTCAAATATCAACATACACCATATAATACATAAACATGCTATTCCAGCCTCATTACAGCACCAGGATTAAAAAAAAAAGGGGGGGCGGAGGGGAGGGGGATATGAGGAAGCTAAAATTAATACAATAAAATTGGAACCAGTCCTTAAATGGATAGGAATTGTAACCTGACGTTACAGTTCTGTAGCATCACATTCAATTTGCTGGGTGCCTGCAGTTGCTTTGTATTTAGGATCCCAAATCCTGGAAATGTTTTAGCATGTGCTTAACTTTAAGGTAAATCATTCCCATGGCTACTCTTTCTGGCCTGTGAATCCGTTAAGCTGAATTTGTAGCTGAACTCAGAATTCCCTAGACTTCTGCTGCTTTGCAATGCATTCCAACTCTTCCAGCCTCCAAAATTTGTATCAGGTGCGTGTGTAAAATTATAAAGATTCTTTCTGGTACTGTGGGGAGATATCTCTCTGCTGAGCTTCAGAGCATGGAAAACCTTCTCATTGTTCTTTAAAAGGATGAGTTATTTCATGGATCAGGTACAGGATCGAATCTCGAGATCTTGAACTATTAACCACGGTGCTGGAAGATTTTCACTTTGCAAAAATGCAGTACGTGTAAGTCAAGTAAACTTCTAATGGTATTATTGAATTTACATGTCAAGAAGGAATTTCACTTGATGCTAATATTTGAGAATTTTTATTCAAAAGTGATTTGCTAGGTAGTGCAATTTTATGTATTTAACCAAGCTGATGGTTGTTTGGTCTCATGCAAATAAGGTGTTTAATTTGTGGGTGGTTTTTTCCCCCTTGAAACACAGATATTATTGTTTTCTCCATTTTTTTTTTTTGTTCTGTCATATTTGGTTGTTTTCTTTTCTTCATGCTATCTCTTTCAATATTCAGTACTGTTAAGTCAAAGAAATATGATGTCTTGGTATGACATCAGAACATTGTAATTCAGCGGTTGTCCTATATTGCTGACTTTTCTCTGCATGCTTAATTGAAAATGCAATAAAATTTATTTGGGTATGAAAGATGAATGCAAACTTGAATGCTGGTGAAGCAGACAGATGTTGCAGCTAAAGCTGGTTGATGACAAAGCAGGACTGGAAGGAACACAACAGTCCATCATCTGCTTTGCTGCACAACTTTGGCTGTCAAGGACCTCAGTAAGAATATTGAGCTTATGTGTCTGTGGCAGTCTATTAAGTTCACCTTGGTGATTCAATTCGAGATACTCATGAGTATGCCAGACTGCAAAAGCCTGGTTTTCACGGGAAGGAGGGTTGCAGAATGTAGGATGGCTCCAGAAACTTTTGGATAAAGGCATAGAGAATTGGCCTGCATGGACAGAACTAGGAGCTCCTCTGTCCTCCAAAGGTAAATGTACGGCATATGCTAATTTACCCTAGCTTTGTGTGAGATCTTTTTTAAAGCACAGCATGAGAGAGTGAAGCGATCCAGGATGGGCAGATGGTATGGAGGAAATAGTTGCCTACAGCTGCTGGGAGCAGCAAATAACAAAGCAATAGCAGCCAAAACATAGGCACATCCAACTATGGGATAGGGAAAGCAGAGTCCTGGAGTTTGGGCAAAAGTGTGAGAGGTGGGAACAAGTTCAATTTTCAACATTTGGTCAATGACGGGCCTGTCCGTGAGATGAAATATTGTCTTGTTGATTTTTATGATCCCTCTGTGCAGTGTCTCATGTAAAATCAGTAAAGAATTAGCAGCTATGAACTGTTATACTTAATTTTTGACAGAATAAGTTGACTGAGACCTTATTTCTCTAACCAGTGAAACAGGATTTATTCCAAAGAAGTGTTTCCATGACTCCAGGATTTAGTATGAGCTGTTGACTCTCATCCAGAGCAGAACTCTGTTCTTCACTATCAACAGACCTGTTGTCAAGAAAGATTTAGGAACAAATGAGCTTGAACCTCAATCCCTCCACAGAGGTACAGTAGAAAGCATACTTGGTCACATTTCTCCTGTGCCTACCTAGTGTGGAGTCCTTGAGCAAATTAACCTTTTGGAAAACAAAGCCTGCAGTTATGATATAACCAATGCCTTCTGGGTGCAGACACACATGAAATCAAGACCCCTGTGGAATGGTTCCATGAAACTTAACAATAATAGAGCCAGTAATTCAAGAATTTATTGGTGAACCTAGAGTGGTTACTAGACAAATAAGGCTATTTCTTTTCTTGGATAATTTTTTTTAGCTATCTTCTAGTAATCTATAGCAAGACTTTGGTTGTATTAAATTACATAAAATGGGTAGATCCTTGCCTAAGTGGTCATTCCCAATGAGGATCGTAACTTTTCTGTATTTTTGGGGGAAAAGGGAAGATCTATAGACTTCCTGTTATTCCATAGAAGCTGTTCAAAAGGTTTCTCATTTGTGTTTATAAAGTTTAAAAGTTCACTGTGTGGGAAAACTCATTTAATGAATGGACAGGTCAGATACGACACATTTTTCATTACAGTGCTGCACTGTACCCTGGCTTGGTGGCAATTTGGAATTCATAATGCTTTGATCTACTGAGCAAGCATAGTTAAATTTGCTCATTGGTAATAAAAACCCATATATGATGTCTTTCTAAGGAAGCAATGTCTGTTTTGCAAACTGAAAAAAAAACAAACCCCAGACCTCAGGGTTTGTTTGGGGGTGGGGGCGATGTTGTGCAATGAACTGCAGGTACGAGACAAAGCCTTGTGAAATCCATCATCTTCAAAACTTCTGGGGACTGGATCCCTTCTTGCCTATAGAGAGAGTGATGGAATCTCCCTGTCTTGCCGTCCTTTTTGTCTGAGAGAAGTTATTTGCTTTTCCTCAAAAGCTTTGAGTGCTTTTGGGAAATCAATGGGCTTGTACAAGTATCGTTAGTTCCAGCAATTGTGAAATGGCTCCATTTCAAGTTTACAAGGGTCCTGCTTTCTCATTTAGCCTGGAGGGGTCCTGATTTTCTCAACCAGGTTTTGGAGGCATGTGGTTGTTGTCTTATCTGAGAGTTTAGAGCACCCTCTGTGATGCGATTGTGAAAATGTCTTACCTCAGGGCAACCAGAACACGGACTTCGAATCCGTGAAAACTTAAGCATTGAACTAATATATGTTGGTTACTTCTCTCTTTTTACAGCCAGGGAGCTGATAGTTAGAGAGGAATTAATAGGAGGTAGATGCCTATGACAATTAGAAAATCCTACTTTCTAAGGACATTATTCTATGTGTTCACCATTATGTTATGTGGTTTTCTCTGTATCTTCAGTTATTCTGGGTAACAATGTGGTCCCAAATGTGGTCTCAAGATAGTTCTCTATGTCATACAAGAAGTTTAGGACACAGCTTGAAAAGAAATTTGATGCTTTTAGATGTTTTCAAAACAGAATTATCCCTTCTTTGAGTATTCCAAAAGTTGTGTTTTGTAATCAATTAGAGGTGGATTTATGACTTGAGAGACTAAACAATCTACCTTTCCTTTATTGCTAGCATTGCACTCTCCTGCATTCCTCCTCTGCTCTTCTCTCTGTGATCATCCTGGCTGCTCTTAATCACAGTGCACAGGCAATATCATGGGGGCGGTGTGACCCGTTAGGCAGTAGACCTGGCAAACTGGGCACACAACTGTTCTGGCTTTATTCCTAATGCAACTCTACAGCCCATTAAAAGGCAGAACAATTAATTAAAAGAATAATTTGCTGCTCTGATAGGATTCTTTGACATGAGGCAAGATTCAGGAAGAATTTTGAAAAGCAAGACTTATTTTTTTATTTTGTCTTCATCGAAAATATGTATTTTATTATTAAAAAAAATCCCCCTCATTTGAAGAAAACCGGTCTTTAAGATAATGAACATCCAGTGTTTAAAACATTCCTACTTTGCTTTACAAGTTCTGGAGGGAAAGACTCTCTGCTTCAATAAGAAACCAGGTAGAATGACGTATTTTGTCGATTGAGTTTCTGCATGTATTACTTCTACGGTGTGTGTTTTTCTTAGTTTCAAGATCTCCTACTTAAGCCAAAGGAATTATAGCTTTTTGGTGTTCTATGTAGCATTAATTGGTACTAGTTGGGCTACTAGACAATAAAAAAAAAATTGCTCTTTTAAACCACAAGTAGCACTACTAGAGAATGGAATCTGGGGGGATCCCCCTATCTGCTGCTATTCTTTTTTTTTTTCCCTCTGCTCTGCAGTATCATAAGCAACCTTTTGAAAGGCTTATTTTATGAGATCACTTTTGGACAACATAGCAACAGTAAGGCACCTACACCTGCGTTTTCAGTTTCTAGGATATATTGGTGCCAGGTGGGAAAAGAGTGGGAGATCGAGTCCTTGCAACAACCTTTGCAACTGGATCTTTACAGCAAGGGAGAGAGACAGCGAAAAATAGTCAACATTATTTCAGCACAGTGGGGAAGAAGGGATGAAAGCTCTGCAAATGAATTCATTGTGACAACCTTTGTGAAGAATCGGAGTGTTTGATCTTTTAAAAGATTTAATAATTCTTTTGATAGATTAAAGAATAAACCGGGCAGGTCGAGGAGAGGAAGTTAACTTTCTTTCCCTGATTCTGTCAAAATAGTAAACAAAAAGAGCAAATCTCTAAATTTAGTAAGTTTCTTCCCGCATCACCTCTTTTTTGGGTGTTGGATGCATGTCACGTTTATCTACAGTTTTGACTGCAACGCTTGGAAATATGACGCTTTAGATAAAGATTGTGGACAATGATCTAATGTGCTTATATCCAATGGAAATTGATCTAAAAAGAAAAGTTACTGAATGCTTGGAAATCAGTATTTCCACTATGTANAAATCAGTATTTCCACTATGTAGCTGTTTATGAAGTTCTATGTATCTCCAAAAAGCCAGACCTTCAATCACAGATAAATTTTTTTTAATTATTATTTTTTCCCTCCTGCTTTACCCATGTATTCTCTCACTTAGTGATGCCTTTAGGTATCTGAGCAATGCAGCATTTTCCCTGGCAAATATCTTCAAATGGCCTCCAACTGATGAAGCCAAGCTCTGAGGGTCTTTTCGCTGACACTACCGAACTATATCTTAGGATAATTTTGATGGTTTTTTTAGCTTGTAATACTTTACGTCTCAGACCCCATTCTTAAAGCTAAATCAGATTCCTGATGCTGTGACACAGAAAGTAAATTCCTGGTAAATTTTTTCTGAGGTATTGCTTAAAAAAAACCCCAAACAATGAAACACAAACTCCCAAGAATTTAAAATGGATAGATTTTTTTTCTATTAAAGGACGTGATACTCCTCCTTTTAAAATAAGGAAATTATTTGTTGCAGAAAAAGATATTTTGGGGGATAAAACCTCTCTCCTTTGAAGAAGTACTTGTTCCCAAAAATTAACAGAGGGTTTTTGGTTTACGCTAGCTACGTTTAGGCTACCTTTAGCTAATAGACAAACAAAAGACAGTTTTGACTGGTAACAGCTGTCATGTGTGTAAGTAGAAAAGAGTAGGAAGACTGTATAATCATTTCCTCATCGAATACTGAACAGCCTTTCGTATGATAAGACCCCAGGGTCCTACAGAGTTAGCCAGAAACTCATCTGGACCAGAGCTGAACAGGAAGGGCACACAATATAGGCATCTATTTCAAAAGGCTCCATGTAATGAAGATTAATTAGGCCTTCTTTACCGATCAAAAGTTAAATACACATATCCAAGGCCTCAGGCTTCCCCACGCCATTCAAGAGTTTCCATGGAAAGCCAAGAAGAATAAAAAGTGTTAGACAGAAGAAAGGTGATCAGTTCCCGTCTAAAGTCACTTTAAAAATTACACCAAGATTGACTTTGCTTGCTCACATATAAGAATAAATTGCTGTAACCTGCACTTCCAGCTCAAAGCAATGTTGGAATAAGATTATACCTCTGTTTGCATTAATGCGGCTGGCTTCTCCAACCACATTATGTATAATCTTCTTTTCAGTGGTTGAGGACATCACTTCTCCTTTATTTCATGTACACCATATCAGACACATGCCTTATCCTTCTCTTTCCTAGCATTAGGACAAGTTCACATACCTACCTCTTCATTTTTTCAACTTGAGTCTATACTGTGAGTGAAGTTTCAATTGGACTTGAGAGTTTTTCTCAAGTAGGTAGCTTTTCTTTCTGATCTGTTTTCCTCCTAGATGTCACTTGGCCTACAGCTCAAACGCAGTCTGGAGTGATCTCGTTCTGCGATCCTACAGTTTCAGGCCTAGGATCCAAACTAATCTATCAAATGGTACCAGTGGGGAGTAAGACACCGATGTGGCACGTACGCGAATTGAGGGTGTTGGAAGGGGATGAGAATGACTTGCTTGTATTTTTCCAGCTGAAGGATGTGTTTGAGTAATTGGCAGAATGAGGGGCTATGTCTGATGCAATCACTAGCACAGGCCATTGTAAAGGCAGAGTAGGGGTTTTGACTTTATAAAATACTTATTAGGTACAGACTGTCCCCAGTTGTTACTTTAGAAACCACAGACGGTTGCTATTGTCGCAAAGAAAACTTAGACCATGAGTGGAAAAGGGGCTGAGCCCTGGATCCTCACAGAGTGTCTCCAGCACCTTTGGGCACGCAAAATCCTTGTAGTGTCTTATTGTCAAGGCTGCTGACTGCTCTCATTAACTTCAAGTGGAATCGAGTGCTCAGCACAATGGAAAACCAAGCCCTTCACTTCTTTAAAGTGATCTTTTGGGTTTCATATTTATTTGCAAAACAGGGTAACATATCCTGAAAAAATGTTTTTCTCCTCACACAGAGTTTTAGGTAGACACATCTAGGAAACGCATGTTCTTCTAGCACAATAGCAACTTATGAATAAGATCATACTTGTATTTGCATTAACACGGCTGGCTTCTCCAACCAGTTTTACATAATCTCCTTTTCAATGGGTAAGGGTGTCATTTCCCCTTCATTTCATACAACTGTGCTTTGAAAATGTAGGGAGGAAGTATTTAAAGAAAGTCCGCATTTTATGAAAGGGAAAATTGCCGGCGTTCCTTTGTGTGTCTCAGTGGGATTTGGATAGATTACTCATACTTAAAAAGGAAGGGAGCTTTTGCTTTCTCTTCTCCTTTTTTAAAAACTTGCATTAACATGATGTATTGACATATTACAAAATCCAAGGAATGTTGGAGAGCAAATCAACCACGACTTTGGCCACAAGTTGCAACAAATTCTTAAAACGTCGTCACCTTCTGAAATAAAATTGTCACATTTTGGGTACAGGCAACTTTTATAAGGACTAAAGCTTCCCCTGTTAGATAGGGACAATTGCATGTGCTCTCTCTCACTTTCTCTTTCTTTCTGCTTAAAAACTGATTCTCTCTCTTTTTTTTTTTCCTTTCTTTTGATCCAATAAGCTTGGTATGAACGCAGCACATTTTAACAATTTTCATAAATCAAGCAACTGGAATAGATTTTAATACAGAATTGTATTACTGCAAGAATGCAAGGCATGCAAGCTCTAAGCACTAACGTTTCTATTAGTTGAATGGAAGCCAATACTTTAGCTGTAAGCATGTTAAAGGAAAATAATTCCCTGCTACGTTTCTGGGGTCTGTGATGTCAAAAATCCTCCCTGTAAGTAACTTACAGCTTTTTCAAAGTTGTCCTCATCTCATGGGTGTTCTGACTGGTCAGTCACAGTTTGAAGAGATGTTTTATTCTTCGTGGTCAGATATGAAAGTCTATCGAACTATTATTCTCTCTCTGGTATTCTTTGATGAAAAAAGTCATGTAGGTGTAGAATATCAAGCATCATTGCTGTAAGGAGTTACTAGTTCGGTGGTACCTTTTCATAAAGGTTTTCTATGCTTTATAGGATGTATATTTATATTAGCTTTGTTAATTTGACACTTGCTAATCAACCGTTGATGATAATTGTCATTCTTGCGAAGGACACTTCATCCTATAAGGTCATAAAGACATTTTATATATTTAAGTGCACTCTGCGCATGTGTGTATGAATCTCTCTGCATATTTTTATTTTACAAAAGATATTTATGCTAACACTACTTCTTTGGTATACTCTTTATACTTCTCTTCCTTCTCCTTTATTGCTGTGGTTTTTTCCATTCATTAAATGCTGCTCATTTTTAAATCATTAAAAAAGATTTAAAGGTAGAGATGATTTTGCTGCTTAAAACTGAGGGGGGAAAAAATGCAAGAAAATTTTAAAAGTGCCTTTGTGAAAAATTGTTGATAAATGTTCAACCATCTATCTCATCTTTTTTTCTGAAAAATAGAAGGTTTTTTGTGAAATCAGTTGATGACATTTTCATCTAAATCCATTTATTATCTTGTATTTGAAAAGCACTTAGCTCAACAGGGCTCTGTACCTTCACTGAGCTTTCTAGGTATCATTATATCAAGCATCCTAACTTAAGCATGGATAAAAGATAACACTATTTGTTATTCTCTCCCTCAAAGAAGGCAAGTCAGTTAAAGCATCTGACACTGAAGGTGGCGGTCATCAAGCCAATTCAAAGGTTTTTCCGTTCATAATTTGGCACTCAATTTTATTATTTTTTGTCTTGACATTCCACAGGTTTTTGATGTCTTAGGCTAGACATAGTCTACCTGTCTGAAAATTAATCAGATTTTGAATTGTCTTTCAGGGAACCACATTTACTGCTGATAATACTTAAACATGTGGATTCCTGAATTTGCAGTTTGGATTCCCGACATTAGATATTCAACCTCAGAAACCAAAGGGAGAAAAAGAATTATTTCCATGTACCATTCTTTGGAGAACAGAGTCCTCTTCTAAATATAGTAACACGTATCTCTTGTCACAGGGCAATAAGATAGCTTGGGCACTGCAGATTGCTCTTCTGCTGGAGGGGAATACTGGTACATTCTCAGTTTAATTGCCCTATTTACACTGGTGTACCAGTCTTGGAGCAGGAGTGGTCAAATAATATGCAGGATAATCCCTTCTTATAGGAATCTCAACCTAACCTCAGTGACTGGTACCCAGAGACTGATTCTGGCTCAAGAACTGACCTCAATCAGAGAGCAGGGCAAATGCAGAAAGCAAATTATCTCACTGCTTCCACAATTTGCTCCCGAAGGACTACAGAACCTTGCATAAACAAAACTAATTATAACACACTCACAAAAAAATCATAAAGCTAAACCTTCGCTTGCAGGCTAACAAAAAAGAACCTGGAAGAGTGTATGTCACAGTGCCATCTACTGACGCCAGTCACAACAAAATACAAAGCATACCCAATTACAGTAATAAAATAAATAAATAAGGCTGGGAGTCTTGGAAGGATTATAGTCTTATGTTTAAAGGAAGGAGATGACTGCTAATTAATCTAACAAAAGAGAAAGCCTCACCTACTGTCAGGTTAGTCATCCCACAAATGTCAGATTTCTCTTCAGTGCAATATGTTGGTTCTTGTAATTCTTGGAAAGAGACTGTTGCACCGGAGGAACGGCTGACCGTAACTCTTAGTGCCAGCTCCTGTATTTCTATTTTGTCTTGATGAACACTTTATACTGTAGGAGAATTATAGCCTACTCTGGCGAGTAATTTGAAAACATAAAGGAATTCCATAAAGGAATGCAATTGCTAAATAAAATCTGTTCAGTCTACTGTGCAATAACTTTATCTGACACAGAAAATGAGCAGTAACTTGGAGGAAGGTAGGAGCAGCACGTAATCCAGTTGACATAAATGAAAAGATGATACTGGCAGAAAATTGGGCTGCATAGGAATATAAGGGCTGCTGAATAACAGGGAATGGAAAATGACGCGCTTAGCAGCAGAAAGGTAAAGATGAAAGAGGTTCAGAAAACATTTGTACAGGAGAAGCCAAGTACAAGTCAATAAAGACTGAAATTCTTTGCTCCTAGAAGCAGAGTTGAATGCTGAAGCCTACAGTTCTAGCTGTGTTGCAGGTTACCAAATGGTGAAGTCTCAAAACAATTAGATTTTATTCTTTGGTTGCTAATGTGCAAACTAAAGTGGTGGCTGAGATGTTCAGCAAAACGTTACTAAGCAAGATGATGTATCTTCTTCTGTATCACTTTCAGTAATTCCAAGGTAAGAATGAAATGAAGGACGAGAAGAGAGTGATTGGGAATTGAGAGGCAGACAAAAAGGAAGTCAAGAGGTGAGGAGACTGCCGAGTGTTGATTGAAAAAAAATTATATGTATTCTTAAGCCTTATGTCAAGTATAAGAATTCAGAAGGAGGATAAAATTGAGCACCTGAACTGTACTTGCTAAGATTCACTCTGATATGTTGTGGCAGATGGGGCTGACATCCTGAGAGAGGCGAAGAGGTGAAAGTAATAATGAACAATCTTCACAAAGTAGAAGTAGAAGAAATATTAGAGCTGTTTCCAAAGAAGCAAGCAGGAGATGTTTAGATTTATGAGTTCTTTTGGATAGCAGCCATGGTTTGTCTTTATTTCCTAGTAACTGGTTTTTGGTTGGAGCTTTGTCAGGTCATCAGATTAGTGCCATCAACTCTAGAAGGTTTTTAGTCCTTTCTGTGGATCATCTAGCAGGCAGGGAACTAACGTGGAGTGCAAACATGATAAGATTTTGGGGGAGCTGTCTTGGTAAGTAAAAGCAGGGGAAATAAGAATAGAGAGGGGATTTTATTATGGCACCATCTGTCTCCTTGCTGTTGATATTTTTCTCAACTTTTTGCAATGATTTTGAAACTGGGATTAAAGGATGGGTGTTGTAGTTCAGAACTTGCTGCTGCTATTGAGGGATGATTTCAGAAGTGAGACCTAAGCCATGATAATAGTTGTCCATCCACTACAGTGGAAAACAGGTGTTTCATTGAAGTCAACTGGATGACATTGATCTTTAAAGTAACACACACAACCAAGTCTTTGCTCGGATCAGGGCCAACAAGTGAATTCTAATTTATTGCACTTCCTGGGTATTGGTGTAAACCTCATGTAAGACATTTCTCCTGATATCCCTATTTCTTATTATCTTCTTCCTTGCATTACTTCATTGAAAGTCAGTTAATGACAGTACAGACTTGTCTTGGATGATCTACATTTATACAACACCTATCACCATGGAGCGGTCAGCTGGGACAAGAACCTCCTGAATGCTCGTGAACCCTGGCAAGTGCTTTACTATCACAGTGCCAGGCATTTTTCAGCTGATCCAGAGATTTCAGTTTTTATCTTCTTAATTTTGTTGAAGAAAGTAAGGGAAGCTTCTGATTTTTACTGGTGGATCCTGATGAGGACTGAAGCAGTTTAAACTCCACCGACCTTAATCACGCAGGTCACCCTTGTAGAACTTTTGTTTGCCTCCTGTTGAGCTGATGAAG
>VXBO01010634.1:1172397-1293348 GCA_013400135.1 Rhinoptilus africanus | reverse complement strand
GGAAGCTGCTTTCAGTTACTAAACCCCCTCGTGGTATTGAATTCTAACCAAGTACATCCAGCCCTGCCAGCCAGCAATGCCAAAAGGAGGAAAGCTGCTGAATCAAAAGAAAATTGGAATTGGGAGGATGGTAGGGAATACGAGAGTAGCACTAGGTGAGTTTATTTGATAGACTTACTGCTGTTTTGTATTTGCAGATCATCTGGGAGTAGACTTAGGTTTTTTGTGTTTTTTATTATTACTGGTTTTTGTTCCTAAATTATTTAGCAAATGTTTTATGAGAGCACCTTCCAGCATATAGATTAGTTATCACCAGCTATTTGCTGTTCGCGAACAAGCTTTGCTGTTCTGAGCCTAACTCGTAAGATGCCCAAAGCTTTTGAATGCCCCGGGCTATGGTCTGAGTAAATGGGAGTTCACGGGGTGCTGTGCCTCTCGGGTTCAAATCCTATTTGCATGGTGTGGAGTGGCCACTTAAATCATGTGGTTTTCTTTCTGCTGCCTAACTGAGTGACTCTCAAGGGCCTTTCAAATCATTCACGTGAAAGCTCCCAGCCACAAGTACTCAGGCAAATAGAGTAGCCCTGGCGGTTTCTCCCCGTCTGCAAGCCCCGCTGTACGGCCTCGTGGGCCGGCAGCACGTGGTGTGGCAGTGGGAGATGGACAAGAAGGCACAGCAGAAGGTCACGGCCTCTGGTCTCTCGCTCCTCTCTGACCTGCAACATGTCCTTCCTGTGGGTCCGCAGTGCAGATCATCTTCCCCCCGCAGGTACATGCCATCAGTCGGTCATCGACGGTGAGCTCAGGGGAACAATTTGGAAAATGAGCACTGCCTTAAATACACCGTGATGGAGCATCTCCGCATGGTAGGGTGGTGGCAGAATGGCCCACCAGTTTTAGCATGCATTCATTTCTCTGAGTTTTCAAGCAGAGGTGATCTTTGACCCAAGTGTAATCATTTCATTGTGTATGTTGGTGGTAAATCAAGCGCGTGCTTGTTTTGCTGTAGACTTTATTGTACCTGTTGGGTACCAACCCAAACCTAATTTAGCCACATCTTTCAGTTTGAGACAATGAGCAGTCCCTGTGGCATATTCTCAGCTTCTTAATCTTTTTGAAAACACCAGTCTGCTTCCTGAGAAGTCGGGTGGCATTACTAGGAAACCTATGAGATAGGTTCCCGCACAAGGCCAGCGTGACATGTGTTTAAGTGTGGTTTGCTACAGTATGCTGTGTAGTCATCAGCTAATAGATGCCAATTTATTTAGATCTATAGTCTAGCCATGGTTGTCTGCTCTTCCAAAAGATCCTGTGTATGTCCTTTCTTTACCACACTCGATAGAGTATGTTTGCTGAAGCTGCTGTTGCATGCACTTAAGCAATAAAACACTTACAACTATTTCAAAAATTGTTGCAGTAGGCAATTTTCCACCTTAATTTTACCATTGTAGATGGGACTTCATGAAGTGCAAAGGGATGCAGCCATACCTAGTACTATCCCTGATCCTGCTTATAACACCAACCTTTTAAGGAAAAACGCATTGAAATGAGAATGGAGTATTTTGGGGAAGATGGAGCAAGAAGCACAATTAAAGTAGCGATGCTTATGCAGGTCCACATCCAGTGAGGCAGTGACTGCTTGTGCTCTGCATCGTTACATTGATTGTTTTGTATCAGTTTACCAATTACTGAAGTGCGATCTGCCGGTCCACTTGGAGAAGTTTTAAAGGGCATGTTATTAAATACAGTTTACTGCAGAATGAAAAGTCATGACTTGCTTGTGTAAGGTACTATAATTGCTGCTGGCGGAACCAATGGAAGAGCCTTTCTTCTACTGAAAGGTAAGAATATGTGCATATCTACCAATATCTTTCAGAGTAAGGAGAATTCAGTGTAATTGTCATCTAACGCTTTTCCTATTACATAAATCTGTCTTCTTTGCTCTGCCTTACAGAACTGTTATTTGGGTGTGTATCTAGTGACCGTGTACTTCTACAGGGTTGCCATCTTACACCATGGAGGAGTATGATATGCGATGGCTCTCTTTGCTCTCTCCTACCCAAGACTATGCAGACTTTAAAATGCCTTTGGGGATCCCGCAGGAAGAAATTGGCTACAAAAATATAACAATAATGATTTCTTTCTAGCACCCTTAACTAAGGAATCTCTAAGCATATTTCAAATATCAAAGAGCGAGAAATCCATTGTAGTATTGTCCTCAGTATAGGTGGGAAATGGGAGGCCCTAAGAAGTAGAAAGGATTGGACAAGGCTAAGTGTAAAGTCAGAAGCAGATCTGGAGATAGAACCCGTATCTGGCCTTAGGTCTGACCCTTGCTGCAGGAGTTGTCCCTATCTTGCCTTCTGTATTGGGATATTTTTTTAATAAAAATACATACACAAAGACTTTGTCTGGTAAGAATTTTGATACACCTTTCTTGCAGAAAGCAGGCTTATCTTTCATTTTAGAAAAGCTAAAGTGATGCCCACATTTCCACATCCTAGAATATAACTAGCAGAATATAACAAATTACAGAATGCTTTACTCCATCCTATCACTCACAGGACTGTATCTCTACTTGACTCTCCCGTAAATACTAAGACACGTGGTAGATAGTGATAGGTCAAAGTGGAGAAGAACTAAAATTATTCTTTTCATATTCGAAAAGAATGAGGCTTTGTTATTTCTCACACTTACGTATTTGCCCCAATTTATGGGGTAGATAAGGCTTGAATTTTGAAGAACGACATCGTGACTTGCTTTTCTTATTGATCTAGCTTTTAATGTGCAAACAATGAAAACAATAAAACTTGCATTTAAAAACAAACATTTCTAACACAGGAGCTACATTAAAATGACACAAATTGCTTTTGTGGGCAGAACTTAGCAGAACACCCATGAGGTTCCACTTAAAAACAACAAGCCAACAAAAATCAAATTGCATTGTTTTACTAGCAAACAAAATGGTGAACATGCCTTGGGCTACGTTTTCAGCATGTTTTCTTGGAAGATCAAAGCTTAAATCCCATTAACCCTCCAAATGTCAGTCTAGTGAATTCATTTCTTTACCTCTGGGCTTCTAGTACTCCCCTTAACATGAACCAAAGTTTGCCTACATCTGATCCTTTTCCTCCTCCTCCAAGTGCAGTCAGTGCTTCACTCGTCTCCCACACCAGCATCTCTACGGAAGCGCCACCTTGTAAGTGGGCAGAGTTCAAACAGACGGTTATCCATCCCACATTGGTTTCCCATTTTACTAACTTGGTGATCTGGAGGGAAGCCAGAACTAAAATAGTTTTTCTTTCTTTTTTTTTTTTTTTACCATTCGCTGTGGCACTGTGTACCCCGCTGGCGAATGTCTGAGTAAGACTCATTTTGTTGAGAGCAGTCCCATTTTTAGAGCAAGCTGGGGTCTCGGTTTGAACCCTCGCTGTTAGTGACCTCCACCTGGACAGCAGGTACTTTGGTACTTCAAGGTGTCTGACGGTTGCGCATAGTGAAGGAAAGATGACTTGTGTTAATGTGTGTTTCTCATAATTACTGTCCCCTGTTTCAACAGCCACTGGTCATCTCTCATGCCTCCTATTCATATGAGTAAAAGCACACGCGATGCCTCCTCCTGAGGCTTAGCTGCTTTTTCAGGGACAAGAAACTAATACATTTGCACAAGCGTGCCTATTTTGACATGACAGGCTGGATCCTAATCTGACTTTACCCTTATTTCACTGCTCTGCTGGGACCCTGTTTCCTGTATAAATACAGAATCCTCCAAATAGTTATTAATTCCGAATATATGTGTGTCCGCTCACGCTGTGTAATGTCGGGAAGATCAGGAATATAGAGCAGATGCACCCTTCTGGTATTGGTTTGCGGAAGGGCGGAAAGATTTAGATGCCCTGGAGAAGCTGCAGCATTCTCCCCCTGAGCACTCAGGAGCTGTAGGCTTATCCATCCCGGCCCGGGATGATACCGATAGTCCAGTCGGATCCTCGGAGTGTTTGGAACCTTACCAGGAGGCAGGGGTCAAAAAGGAAGATTTTCTGGTGTGTCCAGAACTAATTTTAAAAAAAAATTAAATGATTTGGAAAAGAAAAATCACAACACCAAGAAGAAGGAGGGGGTGAAGGGGAGGAGAAGCAGCCTGTGTGAATTAAGCTCCAACCAGCTCCGCATTCGTTAACTTGAGCTGGGCGAGAAGGTGAATGCGTCCCGGCTCATACAGAAGCAAACTGTACTTTCCGGCTGCGTTACCCTTCTCGGGCCTCCCGTCGACATGCCAGAGTTCACTCTTAAAATGATTCAGTTACAGTACCAGCCCCACAGCTGTCTACAGCTGTATGCCTCCCAGCTCCGCACAACTGGCTTTTCACACAGCAATGGCCCCTTTTAAAAGGGTTCACTCCAACAGATTGCTTCAGTCTAACAATGTGTAAAACATGGTACTTCAGACAGGCTTTCCTTTTTATTGTGTGGTCTTTTTTTGGAGTCTTTTATACCCCCAGATGAGAAGAGCTATTGCCAAATAACTCAGCAGCGGGTTTTTTGTTGTGGGGATTTTTTTTCTTTTTTTTACCTGCGAGCTTCACAAGGAGGTCCTCTGCCTCCCCCGCTGCCCCTTCCTCTTTAGAAATGCCTCATCTGAGCTTCAGTTCTTTCTAAGAGAAAAAAAAAAAAAAGAAAGAAAAAAGAAAACTCATGCCACTGTCCTTTCTTTTTGAATGATTGCGATGGAAAGCCCTGAAAGGCCAAGTGTACAGGCCAGGCTGTAGCCCCAAGGGCTGTCTCCTCCGAAACACCCGCAGGGACACTCTCCTGCGGGATGGAGGAGTGCGTCTTTGTCACCGTACAGCACCCAGCGCAGGGGGGACAGGGACCCATGGCAGAGTCCCTGGGTCTGTGGTACAAACTGCAAGCACAGAATAAATCATAAAATCCTGCCTTTTTGCCCTTTTGCCCTTTCGGGCCTTCACAACACATGTCCTAAATGTGGGGGAAGTGAGCAAAGAGTAATAATTGACGGCAGTTTGTTATTATTTTATTAGAGAGGACCTGAAGTTTGCTCGATGCTGCGCAGAGTCGGGTTAAAGGAGAGTGTCTCGCTCGGGAGCATTTGCAGTCAGAGAAGAAGGTGGAGAAGTTTTGTCATCTGCCCTCCTACTTTTACTCTGTGAGGAGGAATACTTCATTCTATGATGGGTGGGTGAAAAAAGGCATTTTCCAATGTCTTTATTTCTGGTAGTTTGGGGATATCTAGGGGTGGTGGGGGTTGTTATTGTGTATGGGAAGGCTGTTATTGCTTTCCCTCCAGTACAAATTAGGTTATGTCTTTCCCCTTGATTTCTATTTTTTTTCTACTGGGATGAAGAAATGATGAGAAAGGAGGGCAACAAACAAAAAGGCAGCTTGTTTCCCTTTGTCTATCACTCCAAACTTGTACGTGTGTTTTGGAGGAGAGAAAAAAAAATTAAAAATTCTCTGGCCTGTTGATTATCCCTTATCAGACATCACTTGAGAGGAGCTGTGAAACGAATTGCCTTTGCCACCCTCTGCCAGTAGTTTTTCTCGTTCCAGTTCAGCAGGTCTTGCAGAGACTTGTTCCTAAATGTGCACATACCACGGCGATACCTGCCAGGAGATTGCCTTTTCTGTCATGCTGCAATTTTTCTGGGGATTTCATGAACGTGGGGAGTTTAGAGTAATGCTGTGTTGGAAACCCAGATTCCAGGGAGAATTTCCCTACACAATGGATCGCATTTAAAGAGGCTTGCTCCAAACTGAGTGTGGTGGCTGAGTCCAATTTCCAATGTGAAGCAAGGTGTGATTTTTAATTTAGTTTTTATGAATTTCTTTTTCCTAATCCCATCATCATTATTGTGTTCTAAGGCCCATGCCAAATGCTGGCGTTTGATATTGATCTGAAATACAGCTAACTCTCTTGGTGCCAGCTTGCATGAAATAAAGGCTGACCTGGGTACAAGGTAACTCTGGCCAGAGCTGGTGGTATGATGACAGGGCTTTCACCGGTCCCTAGATGGTTTAAATCCACTCCCTCCTCTGAATCGGGCTGCTTTTCAATTAGCTGGAAATACACCCCTTTCATACTAGCTGTAGAGGTGATGGATGTAGTTTCCATAGTGGAGAATTTAAATGAATTTAGTTTCCATCTGAGGGCAGTGGGGTTGCTGACGTGACGTAGTGCAGCAGCATCCCCTCTTTGCGGAGCGTTGGCGATGCTGTCGGAGGGGGGATGCGGCGTTCCCACCCCTCCCGTGCTCCCATGAGGTCAGGGCTGAGGCACGCTGGGCTCTCCTCTCTGCCATGCGGTGATCGGAGACGCCGAGGTTGGTCAAGCTGAAACCTTTCACTGGCCCTACATTCTCACAAGCCTTTTTTGTCAAAGAAAGCTAATATCTTGGCTCTTTCCTTTGGGAAGTGCTGTGGGATACCCAGGAAGCTAAGGCATCAAATGAGCAGGAACTTCTGGGATCAGAAGGCATCCTGGAGGCATTAGATATGGATGGTATTTGATACAAGAACTGAGGTTTTTCTGTTTTATTGATTTAACCTATTTGTGGTTGTACACGCACAATGGGCTACATTATGAGTGCCATGAGGATCTGTGCTCCTGCCAATAAACCCAGAAACCCCCCGTGAGTGAGCAGAAGGGCAGATGTTTCCCACCCAAGAGCTCATTCCTCTAAGGGTGAGGGAGGGAGAGGCTGCTCCCCAGGACCTCTGCAGCAGAAGGCACAGAAGTGCACATTTCTGCGTGTTTTTTCCCGTTTGCCCCTTTGGTAGCAGCAGATAAGTCCCTTCCTGTGTGGTTTGCTCACGTTCCCAGCAATAATGCTTGCAGGCTGAGGGGTGTCAGAGGAGAGCAGCTGCTCCAAGCTGGACTGTAGAGCATGGCGAGGGGTCTGTAGCATTGAACACACCTGTAATTTAGGAGCATTTTTTTTTTTTTTGCAGCATTTCAGAATAACTTACTGATCGTTTGCGGTCTGTTGACACATCTTTGATAAAAATGTTTTTGTAGGGGAAGGGACCTTATGCCCAAGTTTTTGAAAAGGGGTGTCTGGCTTTAGACCGGTACCCAGAACGGGCCCACGCTGAAGGTGGCAGGGAAGACAGCGGGCAGAGGATCCGAAAACCAAGCTGAGCCCCTCAGAAGTGAAGCTCAAGGATCAGGAGAGATCTAACTCAAAACCAGCAGGTGCTGGATTGGGTCATGCAGTTCGTCTTTCCATGTGTAGTTCCTCTCAACACAAATCTTGACTTATCCAGGCACAGTCCAGTCAAAGATACATTTCAGGATAATAAGAGAACTGTAGAAAAAAAACCCCAGGCACTACACGAGTCGGTCACTTGCTCTATAAATGAGGTACAACCTTGGGGTGCCAGGGTGATAACAGGTGTTTAGATCAGAAAAGCATAGCAGCAGCAGCACTAATAGTTGTTTCCTTAGGTGCTAGAGGGAGACGTCCTGGAGAAAAGGCAAAGCCTAACCTGTGCTCTGCTCAGACGGCAGCGTAGGTGTGAGAACGGGATCACGTTCTTCTGCAAGACTGCCACAAAGCGTCCTTCTTCACCCCGCGTGAAAGCAGAAAAAGGAACGCTTAGTCTCTAAATGTTAAGCCACTAAGATTTCTGTGATGGGACAGTTTTCACTTCAGCTGTTACCTCCCTGAGAAAAAGACTCTGTTTTGGAAAAAAAAAAAAAAAGTTATTTACTCTGTTTCAAATCAAGATGCATCGTTCCACTGAAGTTGAGATATGCTTTGTATAATATTTTTTTTTTAAGTCAAAATTGAAATGAAGCACTTTGGATTTTATTAAAGTGAAACCATTTTGAGCTGCGGAGGAAATGTTTTGTGCTGGGAGCAGAGAGGACCTTTAGGCATTCTCAATGTTAGAGTCCTCCTTCTGATTTTTAAAAAAAACACTAACATCAACAGAATGTGGAAAGATCAGAATTACCCACAGAAGAGTTTCCAGATTACAACCAGCCCCAATAAGCAGTTCAGTGTAAAGATTAGCTGTGTACGCTCTTGTACAGCACGTACCAGAATATTTTACAGTTGGGACTGAAAGTCTGTGTTTAAGTAGCAATAATTCACACAAAGAATTGACAGATTGGAATGCACCTGGTTCAAGCTGTTTGTTACTAATATCATTCCAAGTTCTCTCCGGTGAAAGCCAGCTAGGATACTTCAGAGGTACACAGTCGTACCTCTGCTGCATTTAAATATGCCCTTAAATTAGGCTCATGCTGTGGGGTCTCAGGGCTAAATCTCAGACACAGCTGAATTTTTGGAGGCTCCCCAATACAAAGGGAGCCGTGCGATGCAGAGCGTATGAAAGTGCACACCAAACCGTTCCCTTTAAGGAGCCTTCAAGCGGGACCCAGAAAATCAGAACCACCCCAAATCACTAGTTGCTTTTGAAAACTAAGGCCAAGCTCCTTAGCTGCACTGCTGGCAATATTGTTTAAAAACAATGGGGCTCAATTAGATGAAAATTATTTTAACACTTCGGAAGGCTGCCAAGTCATTTCCTTCTCCTTTATTGATTTTTTCCGTTGCCAGTAAATATATATGCAGCAGCAGAATGAAAGAAGTAGCATTAGAGAGGGGGAAAAGTTAAGTGTTAAAAAGGAGACTGTAACAAGATATGTCCCTTGAACCTCTGGGAAGGAGGAGGACATTTTAAGACAGAAGGAAGCGAGGGATTCATGGAGGCATTTCACGGGGTTAGATGTGGTAGCAGACAGCCCAATATTATTTTCCTTCCAGTCCTTGCCTGATCCTTTACTTAGATTGGCTCCTGTTTCTTCCCCTTATTGTGTAGTCCCTGCGTGAGCTGGTCTCTATGTAAAGACATTCCACCTACATTCCTTTGCCACCGGGTGAGAGGAGGGGGGAGCGCAATTATGTGGGCTAGCGAGACACAAAAGGCTCCGCTCCAGAGCTAAAGCTTATAAACTTGAGTTAACTTTTTCCCTTAAAAAAAAAAAAAAAAGGGGGGGGGCGGGGGGGAATAAAAAAAATGAAGGTTGCCAACAAGGGTCTGGCTTGCTCCTCTCCTTACCTACAAGCCTATGAGTGAAGGCTTTTGAGCTGTAACTGTTCCACCTACAAATATTCCCCTGCCCAGCACTCTGTAGATCACCGCAGAATAAATACTTTTTCACTTTTTTTGGCAATGGCTTTGTTTATCTCTGGCTTTTTTCATGTGCGTCTTCTCCATACTAATGGGTAAGATGGGAACAGACCTAGTATAGAATGGATAGAAAGGTCCATAGCTGATAATTCTGCGGGGGTACTTGTGCCATACATCTATTGGGGTCTAACGGGGGGCATCATAGCATCTCTCCAGCTGGTTGCCAGGCCTCGGGTGTTACCCTGCCTTTTCCGATCGTCATCAGCATCCTTGAAAGTTGTGTCACTATGCTGTTTATAAACAATAGGTATACTCCACTATCGGTGCCACTGAAAGGAAACTCGCTCTAGAAGGAGACGTGGCAGGAGTTGTCTATAAAAGCACCGTGAGACACAAAAAGTCCGAGTGGATCATATTCTCCAGTTGAGTAAGCCGGAGCATGGAATAAATTGTTTAGAAGTTCACGTAAACTGGACCTTTTCCAGGTGAACGTCTTCAAGGATGGTATCAGTGCAGGATTTGTTATCAGTGTTATTACACTTCTCAGCAGTGAACTTCATTAGCTATGCTTTTTTCCGTGTGCAGTGCTTTCTAAATGTTACTGTCCTGCTTACCATATTGATTTCTGTGCCCCTGCACTCTTTCTTCCCATTTTGTCTAATAAGCAAATTTCATTACCTGACTTCACAATTTTTCCTCTGGGCCATTAGAATTGCTTGACTGTATTCCTGGCAGAGCCCTTAATTAGAGATGGATCAGAACTGATGCCATTAAACTGATCCATTAACCACACTCTTCCTGTGACTCCAAATGCGGGTGGTTCAAATACAATGCAACCTGGATCCAAATCATCACTGCATTCATCGTGCAAAGCCCCAAACCTCCTTAGGCTGCCAAAGATGACGAATAAAAGTTAAATGAAGCCAGCCACCCCCATGGACCTTTCGCGGATTCTGCCGAAGTGGTCCTGACACAGGAAACATCTCTGGTTTTATTCTGCAACCAAAGCATTTCTCACGTATAAATGATTTCATTTCTTCTTATTGCACTTTTTAACAGGCTAGGTCCTTACTTAGTCAAAATAAAAATGTTATCGTTTTCCTCTATTCCCATAAAAACCTTCTGAGACACAGACTTTCTTCTTTTAGCACAGACATACTAAGAGTGAACACGCATCCCCTGAGCTGTGTATTCTTCCCACACCTCCAGCTGCCTCTGAGTAAGGGTCAGTCGCTGTGCATGCTCTGGCACACCGCTTAGAAGAAAACAGGCAAGCTGAGCCTGGCAGGACCCAGCAGTCCTGCTGCGTGACTCTTCCAACCCCGTGTCCCAGCCTTCCTGAGTCCCCAGTTGCCCGGACATGTTAACCTGTAACTCCCTCTGACTCCAAGGACTCTGGTTTCTGAGATTGTAGAGCATGAAACCAGGGAGCCAGGTTTGGTACATGGAATTCCCTAGTTATATTCACTTTGCTTTTAACAAAATACCCTGAGAGCTCTCCGAAAGCCAGTCCTATTTTTAAATCTCTATAAAACCCAATTAGGTTTGAATCTGTAAGCTAAGATAGACCTTTTGCCTTATCTGTAGCCTGGGCACTTGCTTAGAGAAATTTGTTTTCTTTAAGATTTGCTTTCCTCCATTTCTCTGTGCATTTCGTTTGGGTTTCAAACATCTCCATGAGCTCGTATGTGCTGAGATGGTCAGTGCGTGCCCCTGCTCATAGGAGCCTCTTGTACTGATGGTTTGCGGTCTCTTTTTAGAGCTAGACATAGCCAGAGGTGGACACAGAGAAGCAGAACACGATGATCTCCAAAGAGATGCTCTGAATTAAGCAGGAGGTTGCTATGCCATGGGAGGACTGTACTCTCCATCAAAAGTTACAGCGCTGTGTCCTGATGCAGAATGGGGCTTTCAAAGCGAAAGAATCTGCAAAGACATACCCTTAGCTGGCTGTGATTGGAAAAAAATCCAAATCCTTGAAGTCATCTAGTGTTTTATCTTGTACCTCTTGCAGCATCCACACGTACTTCCCAAGCAAAACCAGCCTCCCTTCCCCAAAATCCTTGAGTATGCAGCACTGAGCTCTGCCGCCTTCTGGTGCTTATGTTCATTTACATGGATGCTACAATAAAAATAATATTTGGTTATCCCCTCTCTCCCCTGGAATGGCTGCCCCAGGCTTCCCCCAAGGATGGCTCGGCACACCTCTCACATCATCCATCTTTCTGGAAAGTTATTCCCACCTCTCGTCCAGCTGCAGAGGGTTAATTTGGCCTTTCCCCGGACCTAGCAAGGGCAGCACCTGCTAGCAGGGTGGGGTGTTCCCTAGCACAGCTTGTCAGAGGCAGATTATTATTATTATTATTATTTTGTAAAATAACACGTTTCTTTGTCTGCGTCCTACCCCGCAACCTTCAATAGAGCGTCGCTGGTCTCTCAGCCCTCGCTGCCAATTTTGCTGCTTCCCCTGTTTGCAGAAACCTTAATGCTCTGTTTGAATTGGCCTCCCGAATAACTATTCGAGAAGGGCGAGAGACCGAAGAAAAATGGGAGGCTTCCCCCGGTCCCCCCTCTTGTCCCCCAAAAAGAAGTGTAATTTGCCTTTAAAGGCTCTTAAACAGCAAACACATTCTGTCTGATCCTCCTTAATAAAGTATCCCAGCAGTGCTACAGTGCCTTATTTGAGGTCTGTGCAGTCTCATTAAATTTGATGTGTCACAGAGGGCTTGGACATGTGAAAGGGAGGCTGCAGGAACCGGGATTGAAGTTTGCCAGATTTGCTAAGGAAAAATGATTCATTACGGCTTTTCAAAATGGACGCCCTTCAGGCTTCCCGCTCCATTGATTGTGTGTGCGCGGCCGAGGGAGAGACGGGCGAAGGGGCCATCGCAGCCGGCAGATTTAACCCTTATTAAAGAGCTGGTTAAATTAAGGATTCGGTTTGATCTCCTAAGATGCGCGCTCGTACTTCTGTGCTCCCAGTAAAGAAAAGAAAGGTTATTAAAGATTTAAGGGCTGGATGTTTCAGCTGAAAACTCGGGGCTTGCTTTCCCTGCTGCTGCGCTGCCGTAGGGGAGGGAGGAGGGCGGCAGCTCCGGGCTTTGCCTCCCTACACTCAGGCCATGCGAAGCCCTCCATGACCCCCACCTGGATGCAGAGCAGCCTTGGAGCTGTTGAAACCAGCATCCAGTTGCCCCGCGTGCTGTGGGAAGGGAAAACTGGTGCCAAGATGTTTGTTCGGGTCATCCCTTTGGTGTAGCCCCAGTGCCCTGCTTTCAGACCAGAGTGTGCTGGAGCTCCAAGGGCTCCACTTTGGCGGGGCTGTCTCCTCCTCCTCCTCTCCATGCGAGAGCATCACGCTGGGATTTAGATTAATGGACTCCTGCTGTGTTAGGGGCAGTTAGTTGGTAGATAACGACTGTCTGGGGCAAAAAACACGTTCAACGTGTTGGTTTCTGTGTGTTGGAGCTTGAACCCTGGTTGGCTCTTGCACCGGTCAAGTTGAGCAGCTTCTGTCCTGAAAAACCCTTTGGGTGTCTGCCCCGTGCCTGGCTGGGAGGAAAGCCAGCACAGCCCTGCCAGGCATCTGCAGGGGGTTTCTCTCCTGCCATCATGCTGCGCTAGTAGTGGGTGAGGAGGAGGAAGGTGGTTTGGGAACGTGTCATGGGAACGGTACTGGAGCAGAGCGATGCTGTTTCCCTGTCAGGCTGCAGCTGCTCGGAAAATAAGGCAGAGGCAGGTTAAGCTGGACACCAAAAAGTGGTGGGTCTGGAGCTAGTGGGCATGTTTGGAGATGGTGTCCAGGCTCAGCAGCCCCAGGCGGCAGCGGGAGTCAGCGAAGTGAGAGATGTCTCACAGCGTTAGCCCACCCTGCCCTCGCGTGCGATGCGCAGCGATACAGCCGGGTTTATGGGGCTGAAAAGGTGTTTATCCTGGGCAAGAGGCTGCAACAGCGAGCTGATGAGCAGCGGGCTCACACGCCACGTTTCTTTCCTCTCCCCCCTCTCTCTCTCTCTGTGAGCCTACAGCGTGAAGTTCACAATACAGCCAAATTTCTATTCAAGACACCAGGGGGAAAACCGTCAAGAAAACCGATCTGGGGGATCCATGTCCATTTCTTTGGATAGCAACAAAAAGACGGGCGAAAACCAGCAAGGGGGATTTCCTGATGCTGCAGAGATTTCTCCGGCTTTGTGGCATCTGAGTTAGGGGGCTGAAAAGAAAAACATTTGTGCTTTTAAAAAGGTTGTAAATCACGCTCTGAATGCTCACCATTTACATTTTAAGTGAAATAGGATGTCAAACCATTTTGCTTTATGTTTATTTTCAAATACTGTACGCTTTACTGTCCACTTTCTCTAGTGCCTGTGCCATTTAAATCATATTGTATATAGCCAAAGATGCAGGGAATATAAATCTCACATGGTGTGTGTACACACCAATTATTCTTGGGAAACGCAGCCTGCCAGCTAGAATTTGCCGTACCTGAGAAACCCGCATACAGTGGGCTATGCCATCTCTGCGAAGCTTTGGGCTTGATTCTTACCCGGCACAGATTTAAGAGTAAATCCACTGAGTTCAGTGGTGGGACACAAGTATAAAACGCATGTAAATGAGGTCTTTTAATTTTAGAGAGCAAATTTCGGCTGCAGACGCGTACAGATGCTGTGTGATAAATACAGTCTCTCAACTGCATATTTAAACAAAGCATTAAAGCGTTCACACTTCCTGTTGGAGAAGTATTTTATTTCTTTTCCTTTATTTATACAGCGTGGCAGAAAGAGCAGAAATAAATTTAATCAGCTTCTTACTGCCTCATCACCAGCAGAGAGACACAGGAACAAGATGAAACATTGTTCAAATAAAATGTAAATTTAACTTGCGTGCCTTGTCCAGTAAAACACTGTGAGACTTGGCGAGGGATAACACAGGGCAATATGGAGAGCGAGACGGGGCCACAGGAGGGACGGACCTGGTTGTGATCCAGAACTAAATGAACTGAAGGAGTGGGGGTATGGGCGTACAGGCTTTGGGCTCAGCTCCATCCCTAACGGCCATGCTGGAAGCATGTGCATCCATTCCCCGAGCCCCGGCGCTAACCAGGTTTGGTTTCTGTTGGAGTCGTGCCCCATTTTTGCTTCGCTCGGTCTTTAAGAAGGTGAGAGTTCCCACGAAGGCGTTCGCAGTGGTGGCAGTGCGATTTGTGAAGTGCTCTCTGCTGTAGGTTCTCCGGTCTTTCCTAAGGTGTATCTTTTCAGCTTTTCCACAAACCAGAGGTTTACCTCTACTCTGACCCGCCTACAGTTATGAATATCAGGGGGATGTAACTCCTGCTGAGACAGCTCTGCCTTTGGTGACACTGTCTGGCAGGTGACAGAGCAGTGAGGGAGGGAGACGCGGTCAGCATGACCGCCCCGAGCCCCTCTTCTGCAGGAACCCCTGCCAAACCCGGCAACGCCGATGATGCAGATAGGGCAGGATCTGTGCCGAGGTTGTGCTTTCTAGACAGAGGAACTTGGTGCGTTCTTCGGAAAAAAAATATTTCTCTATCGGCAGCGGAATGAGAGGTTTGGATTGCCTTGCCGTGAAAAATAAAGGGAACCGGCTTTCTCTGCCTTTCCGTAGCGCTGCCTCCCTGACCTCAGCGGAACCGCGCAGATTCACGTCGCCTGAGCGTCGGGCGCTGGGGGAGCGGGCTGCCCCAATGCCAGGGTGAGGGGCACTGCCAGCACCCGCAAAGCTGCTCCTGTGCTGGCCTCCAGTCATCCCCACTGCTCTATGAGCCCAGTTAAACTGGGGAGAGGAATCCGAGTCATCGGGAACTTGATTTGCAATTACCGCTCTACCTTAATTTGTATACTTTTTTCTCACAATGAGGCTGGAAACCCAGCTAAGAGACAGTGCTAGATCTTGCCTGAGCTGCCCTCCTGGTTAATTAAAAGATATTCTCCTCTACATCTTCTAGCACAAATCCCATTTACCAGGCTTTCTCATGGGCAAAGAAAGGCTGAAATTCAAGCTATAAGGCTAAATAGATCCACATTGTGCTGTGAAAAAAAAAAAAAAAAGTCACCACCCCACATCACAATTCAGTTAGCTGCTTAAAAAGCTGCCTTGCTTATTGCCATTGTTATAAAACCTAATAAATCATGAGATTACTTTCTCAGGGTCCTAGAAGCTATCCTGCGGGTGGAGAGATTTAGATAGCAGATGAAACCGGGATGTTGGCTCAGTAGATGTTCAAACCAACAGGCACAAGAAACCCCCTTCCCCGCCAAGAGCCCCCAAGCCCGAGTGGCGTGGCCCGCACATGAGGGATTTGGGCAGGCTGGGGGTTTGTGATGGGAAGGGAGGCTTCCAGGCCCTCCGAAGCATTCAAGGAGCTCGCAGGGCTCTGCTGCGTTCTGTCTTTTAGTTTGCATCCTCTGCTGCTGGAGAGGTTTTGCTTTGCAGTCACCCAGATCTTGTCATACTGCCGAAATTTGAACGCAGGCACCCTGTGCAGGATTCTGCCTTATATTTTACAAAGGGTATTCCTCAACTTCATAGTATCAATAGGTCTGGCCGCCCTGGGGATTGAAGCTGGGGTAGAAAAGATTGTTGTCCTCTTTCTGTGTTGGACCCAGTGTTCCCATTCTAATTCCAAATTCCCTGTGACTGAGGAGTGGGTGCTTAACCACCTTATGGGTGCATGTACCTACAGAAGTTGTGGGTGCAATTCCATCCAAATTTCTACTTATATTAGAGATTATCTTTTGGTCTATAGACTATAAACTGTATTAAACAACAGCTCAGCCTGCCTTTACCTAGCAGTAAAGTGTGATCGTCAGAGCAGGTTCCTACAGGAGACAGCACGGTGCGGTGGATGGGACACCAGCGTGACAGAAATTGCAGGAGCTCTTCCCGGCTCACCCACTCTGTTGGGTGTCTGGGACTAGTCTTTTAATTTGTTTCTCCTTGTTTTCATCTGTTTAGATCGCAAGGGTTTTGAGGATGGAAGGGGCTGTGTGTGCATCTACAGTGCTGAGCCCAACAGGGTCCTGCTCCGCGCTGGGACCCAGGTACTGACCCCCACTGTAACAGGAACGAACCCAGAATGAATTCACGCAGCTCCGTTTCCGTCAGTGGAGCCGCACCGGCTGACACCAGCCGAGCACCTGGTCCTAAATTTAGCTTAAAACCTGACACACTCTTCAAGTCAAACTGGGACAGGCCTGTTTCTGGGTGAGCAGATAGCAGCAATTCAGGGAGATAACATATTCCAGGTCTTTCTCATTACAATTCTCCTCATGCAAGATTATCTTTGATTTTTCCATAGCTCCTCCACACTGACAGCCAGAGGCTTTGTTTAAAACACATCCATCATTATCACTGTAATGTATTATTATTATTGTTATTATAACTTATTCATTCATATAGCATTTTCCCACAACAATCTAGGAATCAAAGTGTTTTACACTTTGCAGCCTGAAAGTAAACTGAAAGAAGAAATTGGGGTGGGGTGGCGTGGTGTTAAAAATACCGAAGTAAATCTGTGAAACTGGTTTGAGGTGCACAGTGAAAACTCCAGGTTCAAGGAGAAAGCTCTAAGCAATGGTGAGGAGCTGTGGGTAGCTGAGAAGAAAGCTATTTTGTTTCGTAAGATTAGATGAAAGAGAATTTAGGAGAGACTTTGCCTCATCTCTACCTTGAAGGATGTTCTCCAGGAAGCTTTGTGCTACACCATACCTCGTCTCTAAAACAGGAATCCAGCTCTTGGTTCAGCATGTGGACATCTGGGAGCTAAGGTATAGGTTTAGCTAGACATAATTAATAAGGATCAAGGCTGATGTCTTAGCAAGAACGCCAAGGATACTAACTTAATGAAGTTCTCCAGGTCTGTGCTTTCCTCTGCAGTTATCTTTAAAAAAAACCCCAAACCAATAAAACCCAAACCATAACCCCAGAACAGAGACAAATGAAAAAAAAGAAGGGACTTGGAAGTGTGTAAAGCCAGTGTAAACAGCTGTTAAAAGGGTGAGGTGAAACCCAAATGAAACCCTAATTATGACCCGGTCCCTTCTTAAAGAGTAAAACTCTCACATCTGCATCACCCCAAACAAAGACAGCACGAGACCCCGAAAGAGACTGTAGTGACATCTTGATTTTAGATCTACCCAGACAGACTAGAGAACCCTGAAGCCTTCAATAATTCATTGTTTTCTCCTCTTAATTTCCTTCCCTGCTACAAACGTACACCGTGCCATGTGTTTCATGCTCAAGGTTTTGCTGAAGGTGATTCTGTGTGTGCAGCTTTTAGAGGCAGCCTCTTTCTTTTTAATTTTAATGCAGCATTTTGAGGATGTCTCCTGAAAACCTTGATGTCTGCTTTGCGGAGTATCAGGAAGGCATGAAAAGATATGACTAAGGAAGATTATGATATCATTCTGGTTAAGTGCAAATGCATTTTATAAAATGCTTTGGCTTCTTACCAAGAGGAAGTGACAGATCATCTTTGGCAATTTTATTAATGCATCTTTTCTGTATTGTTCTATATATCCCCATTATTTTCTAGAAACAGGCAAGGACCAGCATTATTTTTCTAAATCTTTCCAGTCTCCTCGTAAAGAATCTTGTATAGGTTTGGAAAATTGTATCCCAGATTCAAATGATCTTTTTCCTTTATGTATATATCGGAAATCCTTATTTGGATATCTGCCCACTGGTTATTTTATATTATCCTTTGCATAGTTCAACTTCAGCCCAACTCCTCTGCGAGATTAAAGTGTAACAGCCACCCTTTTGGCATGTATTAACGGGATTATTACCTGTCTAGGCATTCGCCTAGATCTCTTTTGAGAGCTGCTATGTTCGCAACTGGAAAATAAGGGAGAGTTGCGGTGGACAAGTATTTTCTGGACACCTTCCTAACTGATGTTAGCTTTTCTGTCACCACCACATGCAGAACATGGTGTCCAGCTGTCCAGCAATGCAGAACGAACCAAAGCATCCTTATGTTCTGAAGGCCACGTGGTGGCTTTGCCACAGGAATAGAGATAGGGCTAATTGCAGTATCAGGGAAACGCTGAGACACGAGTCAAATACAAAATATTCAATTCATTTAATATTCCTGATGAATAGGCAAATTACTCTAATCACATTAGTTATTCTATTCATTTATTAGCTAAGAGTGATTAGTAGTGAATAGCTGTAAGAGGATCTTCCAGGTGCAAAAATTAGGCATCTATAGTTTCATGATGTTTATTTTCTGCTGAAGATAATTGTCTCTTTAGTTCGTCTCAGACGTACATACACACTGGCACACACAGACACACTCTCTTTTGTCCAGGCGTGGGGAGAGAAGGTAGAAGAAAACAGGGCTGGCACACAGGTGGGGAGAGATAAGGACAATTCACTACAGAATTTAACAGGATTTATTTAAAAACAGTTGGGAAGAGATTTCTCAAAGATTATGCCAAGTGAATGCAAAGGGATTTGGATCTCTGGTTCCCACAGAGCGCACTGATAATGCCATTTTAAGCACTGGGCTCTACTTCATTCATGCCTGACTTGACTGCACTAGTGAGTTGTAGCTTGGCTTTATCCGTAGCACAAATATGACATAGGTCCCTCGTGTGACACAGCATTGCCACGCCGCTCCATTTCCACCGATCCTCACTAGTCGCCAGATACGCTCTTGCGTTGCTCCTCCTGGGCTAAACGCATATGCTGCCTGTGTGCAAAAGTGTGGTGGCTAATTTGCAAAGAAAGCACAAGTCTGAAACTTTTCCCTTATCAGCAACCGTATCAGTGTGCATAGATGACTCCAATACGTGAAGAAGAGCAACCAAAATGGCTGGAAGTCTGCCTGAAACAAACTAATTTAATAAAGTCCAACAAATTCCTAGGAAAACCCCTCCACCATGCTTACCCAGCGCTTCCTGGGAGGCACAGTGAAGCGCTAAGAGGCACATCCAGTGGGGGACGGGTCTCAGGACAGGTGCGAAAAGCAGTGGGATTTGCTGAGGGTAGCGTGAGAAACAGGTAAAAGGGACTTTCTGCGTATTTAAACTTTGGCATCATTGCCTTGGGACTCATCTTTCTGTTCATACCTTGTGGCTTGATGGATTTCACTGGGGCTCTGCACCAGTTTGTCTCCGGGCATTAAACTGCAAGATCAGAGTTTGGATTGCAAGCAAGGCATTTTGCTTATTTCACCACGTAGAAAATCAATAGGCAATAGCATTTGGACAGTAAATTGTCAGTAGTATTTACTTCTATATTGCATATAGCGTTACCAGGTTGCGTTAATTTAATGTTCTCATCCACTTTCAGGATGTTATGCTAAGCAAAGGCTGAGCTGTCATTACATTTTTATGAAGTCAATGCAGTTTCTAACAGCTCAGAAGAAAGAATTTAAAGAAAATTGATCAAATATCTCATTTTTCTAAGAGAATCTGTTCCTCTGGATTTCCCTGAGCTGTCAGCTTTCATTGATATGATCTGATTGATGCTGTTTGCCACATTAAGAAACGTCGGAAGCTAATCTGTTTTAATCCCATTCTCTGTTTTTAATATAATACTCTTGAAGGGAACTGAAGGTTATTACTTATTTTAAATAGCTTAAATATTTGTGTCAAAACATTGTCCTGAAAGGTTCAAATCCAGCCTTTGCCACAAGGCTGGGGATAAAAAAAAAAAAGAAAACCCCTAAACCACCAATGTTGAGACCATTTGGAATGATCTAATCCATGCTTCAAATCCCTTTGTTCTCCTGTTCCCTTGCAGTGTTGGAGAGTTTGAGCTGAATGCTATTTATTAGCCTGTTAGAGGGTGTGCTGGCTGCTAAGTCTCGTTTCAAAGATTTTCTTCTGTAGGCTGTTTTGGGAGGCTGCATTTTTCAAACTCACAATTTGCTCCCAGTTTGGATGAGAACAGCCATATCACAAGTCATTTTCTATGGCAAGGACTAAGAATCCATCACTGCCCTGCAGGGAACGCTCCATTATATTAAGCTGGTACCTTTATTTCTGGAGGAAAAAAGCCGTGGTTTTCCAGGACTTTAAAACCAGTATTTCAGGGGATTGGAAAAAAAAAAAAGTCCTTGGGAAATGAGAGTTGTACATTATTTTAGAGGAATCATTTATCTCTATGCCAGTTGTTTAGCTGGGTTTGCCAAGCTTGAAAATTTAGATTTATTGGTGCCAGAAATAGGAATGGAAGCATTAAATGGGCTTGTGCTCTATGGAGGTGACAAGGAAAAAAGCAAAGGGAAGTCAAGAGGTGGCTGTTAGGGTGGCTGGAATTGTGCATTGATAATTTTTTCTTTAGATATGAATAAATTCTGATTGCTGAAAGAGAAGATGAATTTTAGGAATATCTTAGGCAACATGGTAAGATGATGGAGATGCTATAGGCAGAAGCGGTCAGAATTTCAACATTTCACTGGGGAATCAGTGCCGTGGCTTCAAATTCCCAACAAAACTCTGCATTTGAATTTTAAAGTCGCACCTTTCCCCACCTGACCTCTCTTGCAGCCGTTTGCTGTGGCCAGTCGGCCTGAACCCCGGCGGTTCAAACCCTGCTGTTTTAACAAAACACAGCTTTGGCTTCCCTCGAGCCACCGGGCAGAGAAGGGACACGGACCCAACCTTTGCGTGTGGGCACGAGCCCCACGACCTTTGTCAGGGCTCAGTTGGTTTTCTCCCCCCTCAGTAAAGCTTCCCCCGCAGCCCAGCGCAGGAGGAGTTTTCTCCTGCCCGGCTGTTGCCAGACAAGGCGCTTCTCCGTTTTCAAAAGTGCTGGGCTCAAGATGGCCCCCGTAGCATACGCGCGTTTGCTTGTGCTTGTGTTTCACTAGTGATGCTGTTGTTTACACTACATGCTAAAAACAGGGCTTGCACTGGCTTCGCGGGAGCAGATGTGAAGCATAATCTTGGACGCTTTCCCAGCCCTCGCTCAGCGCGTCCAAGTGCTCAGTATTTCCTGCACGGAGCAAGTCTCGTCTGACACAATGCCAGCTGCACTAAATGCGCTCTCGGAGTGAATGCTCAGTGTCTGGGTGGCTGATCGCTCGCACACAAAACCAGCGTTTTTCAGTCGGTCCCATTTCTAGCTCAATTTGCTTCCCGCCCAGCCCAACCTTGAGCGGCGCGGCGCTGCTTTTGCCGCCTCGGCAAATGTCGGCGTTGCTCCTGCCTGGAGTATCTCCGAGCGGGATCGGGAATGTAGGAGGCTGCGGTGGTGAAAACGCATCCGTTGTGCCGGGTGCCTTCCCCCTGCACCTGCTTTCCCTGGAGCCACCGCGGTCCAGCACCACCCCTCGGGCTGCTCCCACCTATGGCTTTCTGGGGCAAGGTGTTCTCGTGGAGGCACAAACCACGGCCCAAAGAAAGGGGTTTGCTCCTGCCCCTCTCGCCTGCTTTTGATTACATCTTCGGATTTAGAGCTCACAAATACACGTGCATTTATGGTTTGTGTAGATCAAGCAAAGCGGTGAACATTTAGCTCCTTCCTGCCAAGTTTTTCACTCGCTGTAGTACATAGTCCACTTAAGAGCTACAATCTGGTTGCTTCATTTGCTTTCAGATTCGGTTCCCATTTGTTCCTCCAAGACATTTGGGTAAGTGGCAGCATCTGTCTTATGTTTGTGTTATTCACACTGAATTTCCAAATGGACATTTCAAATGGGTGCAAGATGCTACTCTGGCTTGAAAATCAGACTTCTCCAGGCTGTGCTTGACTTATTAGATGTTAAATAGGCTCAATTTTGATGTGGGGCTAGATGGAAGACCTCCAGAGCAGCACTGGAGCCTCTGTAAGGAGCGCTTTTACTGCTGAATCTCTATCGGCAGCGTTGCAGTAATGGCCTGGACACGACAGGAGTGTGGCAGGGTCACGCACCGGTGGCAGTGCCGGGGCTGAAATCTGTCTTTTTACGCTCAAAGGTCACCTGTCTATCTCTACAAAAAAATTCAGGGCTGCCTTGGCCGGGTCCCGCACCTCGGTGAGCCGCATTCTGCCGGCCCAGGGGCCCTCTAGTGGCTTTCCCGGCAGGATGTGCTCAGCCCTTCTCCTCGACGGGTGCCACAAGCTGGGCTGAGGTCCCTTGCCACCCTTCCTGGGTGGAACGGTGGCCAGCAACCGCGAGTGGGATGCTCCATGTCCCCCGCGTCCTGCCCCTGGTCCCCACCCAGCAGCAAAAGCCCAGATCGGGTGGGAATAAGGCTGAAACCACGTCAGGCTTCTCGGAAGCCTGCTCGGTCTGTTGCTGGTTCTGGGGGGTAGAGCAGCACCCTCCGGCCTGCCCGACACCCCTCCTTATATCCCGCTGTGCCAGCCCCGCTTTCCCAAAGGTATTTCCCTCTCTGTAGCTGATGTAGCGAAACTGTCCATGTCCCTGCCTTATGCTTCATCCTGCAATGGATTGCAGTATTATCGTTTCCTGGAAGGAGGTTGACGTGGTCTCCTAGGAAGAGGTAGATGTCTCTCCTGGGAGGAGGTAGACATGGTCTCCTTGGATGGGGTAGACATGGTCTTCCCCCACACCGCAGCTCAGTGGGGTTTCAGCTCTGGGGTGCAGGAGGGAGCAAGGCGGGGATGGGGCAGGTCGGGCATTGTGCGTTGGTGACAACTTTCCTTGTCTGCAAGGTGCTGTGATAGCCACAGCCTCCTCAGGTCTTTGTGGGCCAGGTGAGCCACCCACGTTCCCTGTGTGCTTAGTGACCAGGACACCGTGTTGACTGTTTCGCTGTCTCAACAGGACTGGAAAGGGATAGAGAGGTGGCTCTTCTCTACCTAGCTTTTCCCTGTAGCTTCTCATATCACTGTTCTTTTCCAAGCTTGCTGATGGGCACCCATGTAAGCAAAGGAAACATCTTTGCTGCTTTATTATACAGTAAACACCTGGCCTTCCCTGAGTAGGCTCTGTTTTTCACTTAATTATTTCTACAGTCTTTCGTGTTCCCTTGATTTCCTCTTTTTTTCATTCTTCAGATTTTCTCCATCAGCATTTTCTCCAGTTTCTAGGGCCCCTTTTTCAGTCTGTTTGCAAATAAATTTTCCACCATCCATCCCCCTTTTCCTTAGACAATCAATTTTTTGAAGCTGTCGGAGAAATTGTTCAGATGTTCCCGCTAGCAAATATGAGCTTTAAGTTGTTCCCTGATGGTTTTACTTTTTATCCCTTTCATTTACAATGGGGGGGAAATACAGATAATTGCAGATCCTGTACATCTCAAACTGTTTGTGGTGATAGTTACAATTATCTAAAATAATTGGCAGAAAGATCTGTGGACTTAATGTGCTGGGCTAAATTAATACTTCAAATGCTAGCATTTTAACAGCCTGTCTTTGTGACATTGCCTGTGCTGGATCTTCTAAAATGGGCTAAATTGGCCACACTGGACATAAGGAGGCATAAAAAGGTTTCTCATGTCATTTCAGATTGAGGTTCATCTGACCAGCTATTAGGAAAGGCAGGGAGGAATATTGCTTGCACCCACAGGGATCTACTTTCTTCTCAACATAACTGTGTGGCCCTTATCCCTCAAAGACTTTAAATAGAGCCAAAAGTTTCATCTGCACAGCTATGCATGGGCTGTCCAGCCTGGGCTATACAGAAAGTCAGTCTTCATCAGGGTTTCTCATCCAGTTTGCAAGTAAAATCCTCTTCTGGCTTCCTCTCTTTCCATGTCAGGACACTTTTCCACACGCAAAATGTCGGAAGCTGGTTTCTGCTAGTTTAAGGGAGAGGAAAACATCTGTAATTACAAGGTGAGCATTCCCATTCCCCAAAGGAGCAGAGCTGCCTGTCTGATGAAGAGTGTCACTGTCTCCAGTATAAAACCTCAGAGATGCTGACTTTGGGATCAGATTGAGCCAGAGCTAAGTACTTGTGAAAATCTTAGGCTGTTACGGGTGGGCTTGGCCACTCTCTGGATGGAGCCAGTCGAAACCTCTAGGAAAGGGAGACAGAACAAGGGTTGGGGGTGCAGACAGAGCTGGTGCTTTGCCTATGGCCACGCAGGCAGCTCTGAAAACAGAACCACGGCTCTGGCTTTTGCCAAGAGACCTCACCCTCCCCCCCAACCAGCCAGACTGTGGGGAGAAAGACATTGGGAGTGAAGGGCTGACAGAGACTGACAGAAGCTTAGCACCCTGCTGGATCCAGCATTTCAAAATCTGCGATGAAAGATAAAACTCTCTGCGCTGCGACGGCAGCAAAGTCCCTGGTGCAGCCCTTTGTCTAAAAGATGCCAGCGAAGACTGTGCCAAGGTGCTTTTCCCTGACCATCTGCCTTATGAGCCCACATGCCAGGGTTGATGCAATCCAAAGCCTGATAGCACACAGGCCTGCTGGTTTATGAGAATCCATTTCGCAATTAAAACAAATATTTAGGATTTCTTCTAAATGAAGTGGCCAAGTCCTCGGAAGGCAAGTCTGGCAGATCTGAACAGGATAAAAGAGGCTTCCCTTGCTCTCGTGACAGATGCAAATAGCACTAAGATTCAAGGAGTAAAGAGGTCGTATGTGTCATTAAAAAAAAAATCACACTGGACCTAAATTAAAATAAAAAAGACTATAGAAACTCTAAAAAACTCTTAAAAAAAAAAAAAAAGAGAGAAAGTATACTGGCTGTGCTTCTTGGTAAAAGACACGTCCTCTCCCTATGGCTTAGATCTCATAGTGATAAGCCAAGCATAAAAGATAGAGGTTATCCAGTTATCAGGGATGCTGACTTTGACTTCACATTTCCTTTACAATATGCCACAGGGCATCTACTCAGCACCTGGGAAAAAACTCCATCCTGGCTCAGATATTGGGTCGTTTTTGTACTTCCACCTGAGCTTTCAAGGGCAGTATGTCTTGCAGCAAGGCTTGATGTTTCCTGAGCTTCCTTCTAGTGCTACCACCATGTTAAACAAATGCATATGCTTCCTGCAGTTCCTTGGCAGTCCTTTGAATATCTCCTACGTGGTAATGATGAGGTCTGGCATGCCACTGTGCAATCCAATGGTCTCACACCCCAACAGAGCTCAGCTGCAGGTCATATGTTCCCCTCTGAACCATATTTTCTGATGAAAACCTTTTTGGCTGCAGCCTTATAACCAGCTTGAGTTAAGTCAACAAGACAGAGGAAATGACTTGGCCAAGATGAAATGGCAAGTTGGTAGTGGAGCTGGGACTGGAATGGGGTCTCTTGACTCAAGGGTGGTTCTTTATTGCTGTGGTTGATGAGCACAGTACGAATGCCAAGCCGTCCTATTAATGCCGTGCGCACCTTCATCTGCTCATTTCTTTCTGATGAGTAGAGAGAGGGAAGAAAACGGACTCCCTTATGAATATTGCAGTGTTGTACATCACAGAGATAATCCTGAGGGTCCCCCATGGAAGCACCTCTGGGGTGTTGGACTTTCCCGGACGTGCAGTCAGGCATCGGTCCCGTACCTGAGACATATCGGCAGCTGTATACCCTACAGTTTGTTTCACCTTGATCCAGAGGGGAAGGACCATCTTTAAGCAGTGAATGCTCTTGAGATCCCGTAACTTAATGTGGCATGGTTTTGGCTACAGTCACCTAGTGTTACGTACTGGTGCTACCTACTGAACAGGGGACACGTGAATTGCTCTGTCCCTCTGTGTTGCTCTCCCTTTTTAAGCTGTGCTGTAAAAAGGAGTGTGGGACCTCCTTTTTTTTTTTCTGCTGGCGGGGTTCTGGCTATCATTGTCTGTGGATGGTTTCTAGACACACATTCCTTTGTTTAGGAAGACCCTGTATTATGTTGACACAGCAGCATGTGGCACTGGAAAAGGAAATAGAAAAGGCTTTTGAACACAAACTGGACTAGCGTTAGAAGAATGCAGGGGTCTGCGGACAGCCCTGCTCCCTCTCAGGAAGAAAGATGATTAAATACGAGGGAGCAGTTGAAGTCAAAAATTCAGATCTGCATCTCTGCTTTCTGGAGAAGGTGGGGCAGGAAGCCCCTGTGATTTATTCCACTTGTAGGGCAGAGTTACCAAGACAGGCTCTGTATTAATGCGGTGAGGTTCCTCAGGTACTGTGCTGATATGGTGAGTGCTGAGAACAAGGAGACGCTGGAAGCTCTTTGGGTTCTTTGCCTTGTACTTGCCTCGTGTCACTTCGTGGTGCAGTAACTCCCACTCCCTGAGCCTCAGTTTCTCCTCGGGGAATATTAATGCTTATTGGTAAAGTGCTTTCAGGGCTTGTCCATGAATTTTTAAAACACAACAGAATTGCCAAAAAAATCTGCGGTTTGGTTCCAAGTCAATAATTTCCCACCCCCTAAGGACCATGTCCTCAATCAAAACACATCTGTTGCAGTGAACGTAGCTCCATCAGTTTATAACACCTATGTCAGAAGTTTATCTAAGCTGTTCCACCGATCTCTGTTTCCCAACTTGTTTTCTAATGGATATTCCATGAAATATGCTTCTTGAATGGCCTGCACGTTCAGGGCTCTTTCCTGGGATTCCCAACCATAGATTTAATTCCTTATCTTGCTGAAAACTCCCCATAGGTCTGTGCACAAAACCAGCATTTACGCTTTTACTCGGCACTCGTATGCACCATTTCCATATTTATGGCTTAACTGTTGCTGCGACTCAGGTGAAGCACAAAAAAGAACAGTACAGGCGCTCAGGCTGGTGTGATAACCGGGGGGTTTGATTGAGTGTCTGAGCCCCCAGTGAAAGCCGCATGAAGGGACATTTTACACTGCCTAAAAAGTCCTTTTAAAAGGATGCCATAGGGTAAAAGAGCCTTACAGTGTGTGAGAATTAGGTTTAATCTCTCTGTGCCTCGGCTCTGCAGCTGTAAAATGGGGACAAAATGGTATTTTTCATGTGGCTTTGCTGGTTTGGGTTATAAGGACTTTCAGGGTAAGGACCTAACATTTCCCCCTCCATGTAGGGTGCCTGGCAGGATGGTGCCCCGGCTCCACGTGTTACACCCGGGGATATTTGCAGTATGGGGAAGGGGTGCAGAATTTGGCCAACTCTGTGGGCTGCCCCCCGGCCCCCAGGTCTCGCTCTCTGCGCTTTGCCTGCCAGTCCTGATTTGTTTATCTCTTGGGGGCCGTTCTGTTTTTAATTCCATTGTTCCTCACCTGGGAATTTCAGGCTATTATTTATTTCCTTCCAGATTTTCAGCCCTTCCCCCTTGCCTCCCAGGTCTCCCGCTCCATCGCCAGCCCCATCCCCTCGGAGAAGGCGTTTTACTTTTCTGCCCCTCTGTGTGAGTCAGTTTTCGTTGGCTCTCGCAGCATCTCCTCTTGTCAAGGCATTATCCGGTGGGGAGCCTGATTATTTAGATTCCTCCAGTTTCCCCTTTTAATATATCTCCTCTGTGTCCTGCAGCCTGACCCCTGCCAAAGGACCTGCCACCAGGGTTGTTTCTCCCAGTCTGAAGCCCTCCCCCAGCTTCCCTTTCATCTGTGTTTTCTAAGAGGTCTGTGCTTCAGGCAGCAAAGTCAGCGAAGGGTTTGGGGGGCCTCCTGGTCCACCGCCGGATCCCTCCCCCCATCACCTGAGAAAAGGCAAAGGCAAAAAACCACTTCCAGGGCCAGTCCTGGCGGGGGGTGGGGAATAGCTGAGTCCAGCCAGGGAAAGGAAACTATTTAATCCCCCCTTTTTTTTTTTTTAAAAAAAAAAAACCATTTGTGGCAGGGTTCCTAGCGGACTGTAGGCACTTTGGGCTGGATCCTGTGCTGTGCTCTGCAGCTTCCATTTCAGGCAGTGGGCCTGGGAGAAGTGAGGAAGGGGTCCCTACAAACCAGAAATCAGATGATATTAATACCACACCGACCCAGCCTGGGTGCGAGCTGCCGTGCAGGAGGTCAGCACCCGGGAGCGCAGTCTGGGCTGGTCCTTGACAGGTCCAGTATGCCCAGTGTCCAGAGGGACCAGTCTGGAACTCCACGTGGGGACCTCAGGGGGGACCTCACTTGGTTTGACATGAGATGCTGAGTGATGTGATTTGATTCCCTGCTCCATATTTACATTATTTAACACTTCTCAGCCACTGATCGCCAGGGGGTTTGCAAGGCACGGGTGCTGTAGTGCTGAGGTGGAAACTGAGGTGGGCTATCCAGGATTGCTGCTGAGTACGTGACCAGGGTGCTGGCAAGTCTCCGCAAGTGCAGCACCGCAGAGAACAAATTCACTCACCACAGAGAGTAAATTCACTCCGTTTCGAGGAGCTCAGGGAGACGTCTTTACTGCCTGGTGCACACCTGGACACCTTTCCTATTCGCGGTGGTACAACTGTCATCTCGTTGAACCCCTCGCGTTGCGCCCTGTTTTCACAAGCCACTCGGAGCTCCCACAGGGAGGGCTGACACCAGCTGCAATTGTCGAGATACTCGGGGCAAATCCCCCTGTGATCTGTATGATGGAGAGCATATGCACAGCCCAGGATCTGTAGGAAATCACCTCCCATATGAAGAACATAAACATGCTTTCCTAGCTCTCTGCCAGGGTTTTATTTGTAAAATTGATTGAGAAGGAGGAGACCCTTGGAGGTCTCTGAGCTCTAGACCCAAAACAAATAAAATGTTGCTGGAATATATTTAGCAAAGATGATGTTGAACATAGAAAAACATAAAGTGAGTGATGGAAAGATATATCTAGTGAAAGCTACTGAGGGTTTCTATCCAGAGAGAAGGGCACTGTCTAAATGTTTCGACGGGTTCCCTGTTCACGGTTCAGATAATGTGTAAACCACACATAATCCACTGGTGCCAGTGCTTGTACTGAAACCTGGCCCTACCAGAGTCCAAGCTGAAAGGCAGAGAGCAGGAAAACCAGCATTGTGCACATAGCATTTCTTGTAATTCTTGAGATGGGCGCGTATTCTCAAATAAGTGTTCTCAGATATACCTCCAGATGGGTGCGAAATAGCGGCTGGTGGCATTAGATCCTCCTTTAGCTCATACCTCTGGCACCCCTCTTTGCTGCATCATGTGAGAGATGGATGATTCGATCTTAGGAAATTGTCTTGTGTTCAGCCAAGCTGGAGCAGACGGGAAAGTCTCTCCTTTAATGTCTGGGTATCACCCTATGATCAGAGCCAACTGCAGTGACCTCGCGGGGGGACAAAGGTACAATTCAGCGCGTGTGGCCACCAAGACCTGCTGGTTTTCTTAATCCAGTCCTGCAACAACACGCAGCAAAAACCTACTCTTGCGGAGAGCTACCTCCCTTGGAATCAGCCTGCACTGATCTAGTAATTGCCACGACTTGTCATTCCCTGTCCCATCTCTCACACAGCGCAACATGACACCTCTGCCAGGGACATTCAGAAAGAAGCAGTTTTCTGTCAGCTTCAATTTACCAATAGGGAGTGAGAAAGGCTTTGAAAACAGGGCTTTAAATGACTGTATTCTTGATGAAAACCTCTTTTATGAAATGTAATGGGATGTTCCTCATGGAGGAGTGCTGGGCCAAAAACTTAGTTAGAAATATTTCCCCTCTTTCTCTACCATCATCCACCCTTCCACTCCTGGGCTAAGAGTACCACCAAGTCTTTGGCTCTACTGAGTGTCAAGGGAGAGTCGTGCACTGCTCCTTGCCTAGGGATGTGGCCCAGCATCCATCTAAGTCCAAGTATCTGAGCAGTCATGCTGACACCCCCCCTGCCCTTGATGACATTCAAACGGAAAGTTATTAGTACAGAGCAACAGCTCTTTGTTGATATTTTCAAGGGGAAAGGCTAGGAGCAGCTCTGTTCATCCATAGCTAGGACTATCGCAGCTATAAAACCATCCAAGTCCTGCATGCCTGGGTATTCCTTTGACGTGCTGAAGTTGGTACCACTCGGCCGAAGTGAGGGTTTGGGCTGGTAACGAGTATGTTGGAGCTATATAAGTTGCATGCCTCTGCATTAACCCCGATACATTACGTTTTTAAACATTTGGTTCCAGGAGTACAGCAGCGCTGTCATATGGTTCTAAGTAAGCCCCGTGCTTCCCTGGGCCAAAGACTGCAGGCAACCAATATTACAGGAAGCAGAGATTTGACATCTGGATCAAAACTCCAGCGCAGTTACCTTCAGGTTTAAAAACTCCCCTACCATTAACCTCACCCTTGACAGTTACCATCTTGCCTCTCATCTACCTGTCTGAACAATGCTGTAAATATAACTTTCTGGCTCATTGTCTCAGGTCCCCCCCCATTTATTTATTTTTTAACCTCCGTAGCGAGCTCAGCCTGGGAATCCTTATCACAAGGCACTGGCCCATCTAGCATCTCTCTCTCTCTCTCACGCTGTGAAGATCTCAACCCTTACCTCTTGCTTTGCTGGAAGTGCATGTCTCATCATCTACCGGGAAAATGATTCCTGCCTCCAAATGCTGCTTTGCTACAGGCATGAGCAACGCCCTCTGCAAGAGCAGCCGAGAGTCTCCCTTAGCGCTGCAGGGTGCTCCCAGGTAGGGACTTGTCCTGCCTCTGGCCAGGCTCTGTGCTCCAGAGCGCGGTGGGGAAAAAAGTCCTACCGGCTCCCGTGTTAGGAGAAGGAGAAAAATCATTTATTTCTCTCATTCTGCAGCGCGGGAGGTGTCTGACTTCAGGTTTGCATCGTGAAATCCATGGCGTTGTCTGCATCCTTTTTAATTTCATGTTTATTTGGTATATATTGAAGCAGGGGAGAGCCCGCAAGCAGGATGATTCAGCGAGGGGAAGGGCAGGAGTGAATGAGAAGAGAGGTTGAAGCCTCCACTGGGGTGAAAGGAACAAGGTTTTGGGGAGATTTCTCTCATGTTGAGGATCCGGCCTTGTGAACAGCAGAGCAGTGATTATTTTCTAACACACAGAGTACATATTAACTCAGAGTTCAAAAATCTTTATTTTCCTTGGCATAGCGAGAAATGAGACCTAACGTGGCAATCATACATAATACATGAAACAAGCGAAAAAAAAAAAAAAGACACAAAGCAAACAAAAATGAGATCAAATGCACAGGGTACGCAGCAGTGCAGGGCAACCCACCACTTGTGTACCACTGCTAACAGCAATAACAGCAGCTCTCCTCCCGCACCTTTCAACACAGGATCCCCGAGTATATGTTGTAGAAAACCAAGCTAAATCAATTAGCCTCCCAGCGCCCATTTGAAGGAAGAAGGGGAATGTTTGCCCACCTGGGCAAGGAGAAAAGCCACCATCCCTAGGGGCAACCCCAGCCGCTGTGTAACCACGCACAGCACGGCTGAGCGGGTGTTTAAGAAGACTCCATCCACGCTGCCTAATTCAGGCTCCGACAGTAGCTGTGCAGCACCTCATTGGCTGCTTTAATTAAAAAAGGGAGGAAAACTTCTCCAGAAGTCCGTTTTAAGCCAGGCTTTTACTTTGGGCCTTTGGCAGAACTGTTCTCTCTCTATGGGTGATGGCATCTGTAGTTAGGGATGTAAGGGCTCTGCCATGGATTCCGCTGCAGATGCGGGGAGGGAAATATTCCCTTCCTTAGTGCACCGTCCTTCTCCAAATATTTGGAGTGGGCCTGCAGACAGTCAGCCTGATGGGTTTGGATGAGGATCTGTTTCTCCCTGTCTCTGTGTTGGGGTTGGTGCCTTCCCTTGTCCTGGGTCACTTTACTAAGAAGCGATGAGTGGCAGAGACCTGCTTACCTGGGCTCTGGTGGTCCGAGCATCCCCTGAGAGAAAATTGGGTCTTCCTTAAACAGTCCCCGTAAAAGAATATGCCAAACCTTCAGCTGGCAAAAGGATATTAGAGCTCCGTTGTCTGCAATGAACTGAGTCCCTAACAAACACTCTTGGATTGTATGTACGCTGCGAGGGACGTGTCTGTTGGAAAACAAATTTGAGAAGAAATATAATCTTGAAAGGGCTGTTAGCAAAATGAGGGAAGTCCAAGTATTTCTTGAGCCTTCTTTGTTTAATCGCTGCATTGTGATTTCTCCCCAGCAGCATGTAACACATCCACCATCCCCCTACACACACCCGTGCACACACGTACACTCCGCACCAGGGCAACTGCTCTGAATTTTATTGGAAAAATATAAAACGGCTTTGCATTCTTACCTTTATTTCAAGACCTCCTACAAGAAACAGGAAGGGTAAACATGAAAGATCTGTTTCCTTTAAATTGTGAGTGTGGGGGAGTTTTCCTGTAGTGAAAGGACTGTTTTGAAAAGCCCTAAATGCTTTTGAATTGAATACATAGAAGTAATGTACACACGGTTTGAATTTACAGTTCTGGGTCTCCTATCCCCCTCCATATGAATCCTATAAGTCAGACGTGTTGCTACAGTGATTCCCACCGGGAAAGTCTGGACCTAGACTAGGAACAGCTGTAGATCTACAATCCACCAAAGTCGGCTCCTGAAACAGATATGAATTATTGGTTCAGTCAGATAAATATGGCTTTGCCTTTCCCCCACAGGCAACCACATATGGCACTTGGAAAGAATTAAAACCTTTACCCTTGGCCAGGTCTGGTTAAATAATGGCTCTTTCTTATACTTTCCCCCCTCTCTCCATTTCCTCTCATTCATTCTTCTTTCAATTTTCCTTTCATGATCTTTTTGGCACCAGTATCCGAAATGTCACCTCCTCAAAGTGACCCTGAATTTTACAGTGTCACCTACAGGGCTGCGGGAGCGCAGGCAGGCAGACGTATGGGAAAAAATGTAGTTGTTATTCAGCGGGGATGGAGCTCTGAAAGGAGAAACAAAACCACCTTTCTGCCTCTCAGCGTGGCCGCACCGAATCCAGAAAAGCCTCCGAGGCTGTAGCTATGCTATCAGCTGAATGCAGCCTGCCCCAGAGCCCACATTCGTCCACTGCCCCTGGCACATACGTGCGGGAGGATGCTCCAGTGCCCTTCTTGAGGGGCAGAGCTTACATCCTCTCCTATACTGGCAGTGCTGATGCAGATACATCGCATTTTCGGTGTCTCTGTGCAATGGCTTGTGTTAAACTGCTCTAACAACAAGGACTGGTGGTCTGAGGTTGAAGCATCACGGGGAGATGGGGATGTGAGGGTTCAGCCACTGGCTCTGCCATGAGCAGCCTTGCTCCGAGCCGGAGCAGTGTGCGGCTGGGCACCGAGCCGTCCCGAGATGCTGGTGTATGTGTGTCTGTCCCTCCAAATCCAGGGCATGCGGGTGCAGAACAGCATCCCTTAGAGGAGAATTCAACCTCATAGCTAAGAAATGCCCTTACCTGTTTCTCCCGGGGTCCCTGATATCCCCTCCTCTCTCTCTGCCCCTCTTTTCTGCCCTTATTCATTCATTCCACCTCCTGAGCTTGAGGAGGCTGCCCCCAGCCAAGCCCTCCACTAAGGTTTAACCCAGTTCTCTTCCTGAAGCTACTTCATGGGCTTTAAAAATCTGGAATTAAGAAACCTGTAACTTGCTGCTTTATCTCATTATCTCCTGTTTTGCATTTTAATGTGCCTGCTCTAAAAAAGACCTCATTGATATTCTGGTTCGGCATGTGTTTGTTTGTGTCTCTTGGGAAAATTGGCTACAGATATTACTAAGTCAAAAACACACACAGGAGAGTTTGCTGCATATTTTCCTTTCCTTTTTTCCTTCTTTGAAAGATGTTATTTTCTTCACTTTCTTGAATGGTGAGCGAATGGAAACGGCAGAATTTTGAGACAGCTCGGGGTGTAGGATAGAATCTACTGATCGTGGAGATATCTATAGCTCCTGCATTCCTCCTCCCCCTCTGCAAAAGGACCCCAGGATCCTGCTCTGAAATGCAGGTCACTGTGCCTGGCATCCTCCTACAGCTTCCTATTCATGTGGCGCCTCTTCCTGAAGTCCTAAAAGTCACCGTGCACGCAGGGACAATCCAAATGGTGCAAAGCAGCCCTTGGGAACCAAAGGACAGTGTTGAACCTAAGGTGACCCCAAAGGCTGCTGTTTCTTGCTATGCAGTCAGCCAGGGATGGTGGCACCGGGCGGGAGCGTGCCCACCAGAGCATCATGGGCTCCTAAATGTGGAGTGTGCCAACCCCTGTGGGGATGGATTGGCCTCGATGTGTCCGTGGACAGCCTGGGAAGCGGCCGTGCGGGCAGCAGGCAGGTGTCTTGCCCAGCAGCATTGCCCTGACTCCCACAGCGGCTCCTTAGCGTCTGTGCCGAGCTCAGTGCGGTTGCTTCTGGAAAGGTATGGGTGACTTATTTGGATGGCTTGCTTTCCACTAGTCACTGCTCCAGCAAGATGTCGCCAGACCTCTTTTTTTCCCCTCTCCCTTTTGAGGTGCAAAATTAGCTTTCTGCCCTTGTGTGACTGTTAAATATCCCTCTGGTGCTGCTCTCAAAGGGCCGTTTTACTGTTGTGGTGCTGACACGTTTCCACTGCGTAACTGTGTGCTGCTTCCTGCTATAATCCTATGGTTAGGAGGTCTTAGGATGGGAGGAATAACCCTCTGGAGGCAGCAATGCCTCTCCACTGACTGGAGAGGGAGTTTAAATAGCTACTTCAGACCAGACATTGAATTCTTTACGTGAATAAAAATTAGATGAGGTGAACCCCAGGTTGGGTGCTTGGGAAATCAGTGTCAAGCAAGTCTTTGAACAGATTTGTTAAAAATGCAGTTGTTTTCAATGTGTTCTCATGAATCATAAATGTTAAAATTCCTGCCTTCAGCTCGGGACTCGGCGTATGAGGACTTCTTGATTGTATTTCCCTCGGTTTTGACACGGCATTTTGTACAGGTGGCAACTTTGCGGTAGGAGGGGAGGGTATACGGTAACAAACGAGGAGGCTCTGAGTACATGTGAATCGGGCTCGGAACTATGGCAGCTTTGGGGTTTACCCCGGTCAGTGGATGATCTAGTAAGCCCTGTCATCACACAGAGACTTTAGGCAGGATAACCCAGTAGAGGCGTCTTTCCACCCAAAAGATGCTGTCATCTTCACTTTGTCCTCTTCCTTATGTATTGCGCTGCGACGCTCTGGTGTAAGCAACAAATGCCGTTCCCATTGCACAAGAGCCCAGGTCCGAGCTGGGCTCCAGCCATCTCCTGCAGGCTCTTGCTGCTTCTGCTGCTCTTTCTGTAGCTTTGAGCAATGCCACAAACTCTTCCGGCATCTTCCTCACCCCCCCAAGTTAGCTGTACATCAGCAGCAAATAAAGGTATTTCTGAAGAGTTCACCTCTCGATTTCTGGAGTGCTTTGCCCTCCCTGAATTGGAGCGGTGAGCAGCTCAGCATAGCTAATGGCAAAGACTGCGGTGAAGCATTTTTCATCTTCATTGCTCTTCAGGGGCGCAGCGTAGGAGACTGAGCAGGGACTTCCCATACGGAGTTGGAACTCTGGGGCTGGATGGTGTGTACGGGCTCCGTAGCACAGTGCGTCCACGTCCCTGCATGGCAGACAAAAGTGCCTTCGCCTGCACTTAGAGCGCTTGTGGCACTAGAGCCACCACCCCAAAGCTCTCCTGGGAGGTGACGGTATGGAAGAGAAGCACATCCCAGCGGTCAGAGTCTGTGCATTTAGCGCAGATCTCTGCACCAGCAGGCATCCTCTCTGACCTCACGCTCTCTAGACTCCCAAAGATGAGGCATGAACCAGACCTGCTTTTTGAAGAAGCGGACTTAGCAGTTCCTCAAAATCAGGCTCCTTTATGGCTTCTCAGCTATTAAAACACAGGGCTCCCTCTCCCCGCAGCAATAACTTTCCCTGCCTCAGCAGCCTTGGGGGGTCCCGAGGTGTCTGCGTGGGGCCAGGGGGGACAGGGACCTGCTGGAGGCAGAGGGTGGGCACCTGTAAGTCTCGGCAGCGTCTCGTGGCTGCACGGTTTGAGCCCGTCTCTGACAGCAGCCGACCCACAGCCACTGCCACCCATCCCAGGACATTTTTCCTGAAAACACGGGTCTATGTGAGGCACCATTGTAATGTAACATTCCATTACTAGTATTTCTACCTCTTAGGCGTGCATTTATTTAAGCGTTGTAGGTGCTTTTATTTATTTTTTTAAAAAATGATCTTTTTATTTTCTTTACTTTCTCGGATACTTCCAGTGGGACCGTTGAAAGCCAGAGGCTTTCTTTTCCACCTTGCCCTGCTGACCACCCCGACACAGTAGCCCCCCCGTCAAAACCGCAGCGAGCGGTCGCAGGCTTTCAGGGGATGGCTGTGCAAGGGAAGAAATGGCACCGTTGCCAGATGCTCCGGCGAGCAAACAGTTTTGGAGCCCTGTGATTTCCCCCCGCTGTATAGCAAGGCTGCTGCTGTACAGAGGGCTCCCGACAGCACCGCAGCCATGCACTTAACTGACTTTAAAAGGGACCGAGGTGAAGTAACCCTTCTTTCTTTATTTTTTTTTTTAAATACCCTGTGGTGCCGAACTGAAATTGCAGCCAGCTTCTATTTTCAGAGGCCTCGGTAAGAGAATGTTTTTATCTGGAGATACAATGACTGTCGCCCCGTAGCCTGCAGTTCCCATGCTGGTGCTGCCAGGACCCATGAATGCGTGCTTTATGAGCTGCTCTCGCAGGTGTTCGGGGGGCATGTAATCACTAATGAATAGTAGGGGGACATAGAAACTCGAGGCAGGCTCTGGCACAGGGAGCTAGGCCAGGCTTTTTTTCATTCTGTGAGAAAGGGAGAAACGAAAAAAAAAAATAATAAAAAAAAAAAAGTACAGTGCCTTTCCTCCGCTCCCTTTGCATACTTGACTGTGGAGCGCTCTCCCAGCCTCTGCCCGGCTAGCTAGTTATCGGCTCCGTTTATACCGACACAGATGTAAATTTGGCCATAGAATTCAATGTGGTTTGTTTTTATTTTTTACCTCCCTCAGGGAGCTACTGCCTGTAGAAATCCTGAGCTGCTGGAGCAGGCGATGGTCCCGTCAACACGGAGTTTGCAGGAGCAGATCTTTAGGATTTGGCTTGGGATTTTGCGCTTTTTGCTCCTTGCTATCTGCGTGCCAGGGCTCATCCATAAAATAAGTCAGGAACGGCGACTGCAGGATGAGTGCAGTCCTCAGTATAATTTGGAATGTGTGTGTTATGGATGGGACCTATTATGATAATGATGATTAATTTGCCATTAAGCCTGTCTGATACTTCCCCTTCTACAACCCTATGGCGACCGTAAAAGCTCGCACGGTAATGCAGAGGCACAAAGGGAGGTGGATTGAGTTGCTTGGGAGGTTTGAATTTTGGCATGCTGGGCTTTCAGATGCTTGACTTTCCAGCCAAATCATGCCCTCTTAACAAAGTTCTGGGTTACGCGTCAAAAAAAAAAGTTAAAAAACCCTCAAGCAGGGCGTATTTTAAAAGGGGAAAATCTCTGTCGGTAATTTTCTGAAGCTTCCACTTTCAACTGTTCTAACACAACAGCTCAGTGAAAAAGGGGAAGTAGTCTAGTTTATTTTCCGACTCTCAGAGCCCGGAGCCTTTGGATCAAGTGATTTAAGCCCCCTTGACCTCTAGGCCAGTGCAGGGGTGACAGACACCCAGCAGTCCCCCACCGTGTTTGCTCAGGGCTCGAGCACCGACGGCTGGTCTCTCGTGCCGCCAATAACCTGCTCTCTCGCTCGGGCTTTGGTCTGGGAGGGAGCAAAGCTTCTCCGAGCTGGGAAACGCCGAAACAATTGACTTTGAATCTTTTTGGCCGGGAGAATCTGAGCTCTATCGCAGCTACGGCTGCTACAGGTGGGGGGGAAGCAGCCGCTGGCTTCCAAGGGCAGAGCTGCTGGGTCGCAGCTTGGCTGCAAAATTCGGGTGCAGAATCTGGATGTGAAGCCAACTGCCTGCCAAAGCTGTAGGATTTCCCCTGGGAAAACTCCCAATGATGTCTGTTTATTATTATTATTATTTAAAATTTCTCTGGAAGAGAATAGCCCCCAAGTTATGATTACTTTTATCAGACGGTGTCAGGTTAACAGTTATCTATAAAGCTCTATGTCCTCAAGCTTAAAAGGAAGATGCTATTTTGGAAAAATATTAATATTCAAGGTGTGCTGCCTAAGCCAGTGTTTTTATTTGTGCTCATATTTTTCATTGCCTTTCTTTTACACCTCAAGGACACATTTATGATCTGCTCATGGTATTTCACTTCTGAGGTGATGGTGATGCCTTGAAAAAAAACAGATCTCACATTAATTTGGCGCCCAAAGCCATTAAAGTGCTTGTGGAAGAGGGAAATGTGAGTACAGTTCTGGGATACTTGGCTGTACTTATCAGGAGTTTCCCATTTTCTGCTTTATATCTGCAGTACCAATATATGCAAAGGTCTGATATTGGGTAGCGCGTGTTTTCTTTAGAAATAAAGGGAGAGTCAAACACTCCCTACCCTCCTGGAAGTAGCATCCCTGAAGGATTTGTCCATTACATAAAAATGTCAGATACTGTCCGAACATGCCAGAGAAAATAAAACTTTCATTGCTTTGCATACGTTTGCAAGCAGGGTTTTACCCTCCAGAGGAGGAAGCAGAAATGCTGAGGTGATCTGCCAGTAAATGAGGGTAATTACTGATGAGAACGATAACGCTCTGAGCTTGCAGGATACGTTTTGTGCTAGGGTCTTCTAGTAGCGGTCTGGTGGTGTAATGTCTCCTCTCTGGCTGAGGGAAACGGGCAGGGAAGATGCCCAAGATCATCTGTAGAGTTAGTGGCATCGCAGGAAAGAAAATCGTCAATTCCCAAGCGCCAGGACATGCTTTAACCGAAAGGAAACACAGCTTTTTGGTTAGAAGGTGGCTCTCCGCGCTGGTTTTGCGAGCAGTGAATGCAACACCTATAAAATAGGGATTACCTCTGATTTACATGAGGCCAAATGAATCATGCAGGGAGGAGATCACCACACCGGGCCACAGCTTTCCAGAGGTTGAGTGTCGGTTTGAGGCAACAGTCCGGGCTCAGCTCAGCAGCAGGAGACAGACCTTGGCGGGTGGCACGTTATCCCAGCCGAGATCCTGGTGGGTTTCATCCCACTCTGGAAATGTCCGTCTCCACTAAGGGCTGTGTCTTGACGCGGAAGCGGCGTTACTCTGTAGTTTGTCACAATCTTGGCTTTTCAGTATCTCATTTCTGTAAAAAAATCCAGCCCAACAAGCAGAGACAGCCAATCTTTGGTTGAGGGGAAGAATGAATTTCCCCAACCTGAATGGTGGCACCAAGCCTTTGCTAAATTTTTAATTTATTACTTCATATCTGTTTTGCGTAAATCTCCTGTTTATCTGGAAAAGATGATTCTGTATCCCCGCCCCCCCACGCACCTTTTTATCTTCGGCAGGTGAAACAACTCCAATTACTTCTAGCTTTCCTTGTACCTAGTTTTCCCAGGAATGTGAGCACCCTTTCTGAGCTCCTCTGGAGGGTCTCCACCTTTCTGGAAGCTCAGCGCCTTAAGCTAGATCTCGTGCCGTAGCTAAATCCTCACCAGTTATAAAGGGGGGAGAAATATTCCTCCGTGTACCCACCAGACTTGTCCACCCCAGCTTTGTATCCTTGACTCACGTTCAGCTTGTTATCCTCTCTGCCTGCTGGATCCTGTTCTGCAGAGCTCCTAATCAGCCTGGGGTTTATTTATGCTTTTGAATATTCCTACCTATGTCCGATATCTTGTACTTCTCTCCCTATTGGATTTCGTCCAGTTATTTCAGAGGATTTCTCAATTTATCCGGATCATTTTGAAGGCTAATTCTGCCCTTAACATACTGGCGGTCTCTCCCAGCTCTGTGTTGTCTGCAAATTTAATAAACAGACTCTCTGTCAAGGTCGTTCGGAAGATGTTGAATAGAAACAGGAGCACGACAACTGCTTGACACCCACCATGCAAAAATTTCCCCAAATCACGCTGGTTTTAGCATCAGGGGAATGTAACTTCTGCCGGGAAAATCACAAGCTAGCAGCATTCCCAAATACTTCCAGTTCTGCTTTGTTGTCAGATCTCTGTTTCACCTTAAAAGAAAAAAAAAAAAACCCTCCCCCATATGACTGAAGTATTTTGAGATTTTTTAAATAGCACCTTTCCACTTTACAACTAATGGGACTGCATATGTACTTAAGATGACATTTTCATTCATAAAGACTTCAGGATCCACCACAAGTCTCACTAGCGTATTTTACTACCTCCAGAGAGGGGTATGGCAGCCATTTTAATGATGTACAATTTAAATTTGCACATGATTCACTCAAGTCGTGGGTTCATAATTCTGTGGAGTTACAAAGTTCTTGTTCTGTAATCAGTTGCTTCCTAACTTGAAGTCATCTCAAATTATAAATTGCTTCTCTAACCAGTGCAAAATACGGCAGCATAATATCATGATTGATGCTATAGAGAAAACTCTGGTACAGTTTGCATGCTATCAAATATAATCCTGGTGCAGGTGGGTGACTGAAGCATGGGGTAAATGCAGTTGATTAGATATTTTGTCTCATTCAGGATCCTTTTCTGTGAGCACTATATGACTAAATGCATATTGCATGAGGGGCCTGTTCCGAAGTCCATTGAAATGAACTAAAAGACTCCCGTTTCCCCGGTGTGCTTTGGATCGGGGCAAAAACACTGTCAGGCAGACGATGGAGATGATGTGTTTTGGCTGGCGGAGACTATCCCTTCTAATGACAAAAACAAATGTTTTGTCCATGATGTATGGCGCTATTAATGACAGTAATTCCTCTGAGAGCCTGATTTGCCCGATCTGCCCTTTGAGAGCCCGATTTGCAAATACTGAATATATTTCCATTTTACAGGGGAGTGGTAGAAACTGAAGGGTGGAAAATTAAACAAGGTGGCCAGGTCCTTAGAGAAGAGCTAAAGCCTTGACCTCTGCTATAGCCTGACTACACAGGGGTGCTCCTTCTGGCAGCTTTGCGCGGACAAAAAAAAAGTGATTGTGTTCCTCTCTCCTAGCATCGTTCCTGCTAGGGAAATGGATGCTCTTTTTTCCATGCGTCCAGCGCCTGAGTCCAGCCAGGTTGCTGTTAGTCCAGCAAAGGCCATGGTAGGGAAGACCTCGGGCCACACCAAACGGCAGTGTGCTCCAGGAAAGGAGCAGGAAAAATGGAGCGTTGCTATTTTCTGGGTTTCTTTGGGAGCCAACATGCCGTGGCAGGGACCATTCCCTGCCTGTGTCCCAGCAGAGCTGCATCCTCAACTGGTCAAGCATGGGGCTGGGACCCCCCGGAGCCCAGAGAGGAGGTGTGAGGGCAAGGGATTGGAAAGCCGAGTGTGTTGTTCTCTCTGATCTCCAACTACATCTGAGGGTTTTTCTGTTTTCCTTAGAAAAAGTGCTTGTTTGGTTATTGTTGCCAGTGATGGGGAATGCAGTGTCGCCTGAACCCGGCCGTTGCTGCTCCTGCTCTGCAGAGGCGGAAAACCAAGACAGAAAAGGCACGGGCAGCCAGGAAGGAAGGGGAATTATTCACATTTTGTGGGGAAGAGATGGGATAGATGTAGGGGCAATGTTGCCAAGCTGTGAAAAGAGTCCTGACCCCCATGACCATCTTGGTTTGCCCATGATGGAGGGATGTAGCCCACCAGGGGAGGGAGGGGAGAGATGCAGAGCCTGTGACCTGGTCTGCCATCCATCCATCCATCCATCCATCCATCCATCCATCCATCCATCCATCCATCCATCCATCCATCCATCCACCCATCCATCCATCCATCCCCATTGCCTGTGACAAACTGGATTTAGACGAGTTTCTACCTCTGCTAAGCGTTCATATTTATATGGGTAACATTTTTCCTCTTCGCATTTCTCCTTCTTGTGCCCCTTCTTCTTCCTCTTCTCGCCTTATATAGTCACGCGAGGCATGGCTTCGAGGAGCCAGGGGCGGCTTGCCAGAGCCTCCGACCTCCCCTGCCAATGCCAAGCGCTCTCAAGAGCTGAAATTTTAGTCAGAGCCTCGGCTGTAATGGAACTATTTGCTGCATCATGAGATGGTGCTTGTGTCAACGCCCGGGGAAAATAAATAAATAAAGTGGCGGACACCTCGGGCATTAAAGCCAATCTGCAGCTGGAGGTACAGCCACCCCATTGCAGCCCTCACTGGTGAGCGATAAATGAAACTTTGTTCCCCCGAAAGGCATGTGGTTTTTTTTTTTTTCTCCCTGTTTTCTGGGCTCTAGCGGTGCTCGAGACCTCCAAGAGGTCTGGGCGCAGATTGCAGTGACTTCCAACCTCGGCTCCGGCTCTTTGTGCCAGTATGGCATTATCTGCGGCTTTTCTTCTTTTTCTTCTCCTGCTTTCTTTAAAAAGCCATAAAACAGCAAGTACTATTCAGTGATTAAGATTATTTGGGTTCACTTCAGTCCTGGCATGGTGCTAATAAAAAAAAAAAATGTTAAAGGGTTTGTTCTCTCATTTACAGAAGAAACCGTCTCACTGTGGGAATGAACAATTAACAACATTTAAATGAGCTGAACTTGGTCCTTTTCTTCCATTGTCTTTGTGCCTTTTGAATCATCTGGAATTGGATTTTCTCTGCTGTATATTTTCCGGTGCGCTAAAATGTTTTACATAAATCGTAGACCAGCCCCGAGATGTAACCCCCTCATCCCCACGGTCCACAACGCCTCAAAAAAATTATGAAATGTTGCGGTTAATCACCTGGATCTGTTGTACGATTACGATCTTTGCTGGTCACAATTTTTTTTTCCCCCTGCCATTATTCCCCCTCTAAAGGAAATACAGTACAAAGATGGGGAGGGAGTTCTCTCCGATTCCATATCTGCAGGCATTTCTGCCTTCATTAATTAAAAATGATAGCAAGGAAGGGCAGGCAAAAGGTTTCGATCTTTGCCTTGAAAACCCGGTATGCAGCCTGCGTTGAAACCTTTTAGCCACAGATTTAAGCTGAATTCCGCACGCTCGCAACCTCGCTGGGCTGTTTGGATGTGAAAATATTGACTCCCTTCCCCGGCAGCTCGGTGGGATGCAGCGCGTTGGATCTGACGCGGGATAAAACGATATGTGGAAAACACCTCATGGGGGTTTATGTCTGTGTGGCAGGGGCTGCCGCGGGTATTCCCACCGGGTTATCTTCCCTGGAGCACAAAGCGATCCTTTAGCAGGGGGTTGGAATTTGGCCGGGCGAGGTGGGGTTTGTCTCTGGATTGACATGACGCGGTGGCATTGCGCCTGGGACGGGAGAAGGGATTTAAATGCCCTTCTCCCCATGTCGATGGGGCTGCCTTGTGGGGCTGAGAAGCGGGGCAAAGCGCGGCCGGGGCGGCTTTAAGAAGGGAGACTGGAGCACCTCAAATGAACCCTGCAGCAGCAGACGGCTGAAAAAAGCGCCCTGGCCCCTGCCGCCCGTCCCCGCTCCTCGCCATCATGATGTCATTTTTCAGGTGTCAGTTTGCCGGAGCGGGATTGGAACATGCCTTGTTGCTAGGACATGAATGGAAAAACAGCTGCCGATTGGCCGGTGGGGATTTCCCGGCCAGCCAATGGGAGGGGAGTAGTCGGCATAGAAATGAGAAGCAGAAAAGCTGCCGGCCGGGGACAATTAATGTGTTTGCGGTGTCAGAGCAAATGGTGGCGCAAAGTACGGCGCGGGTACAATTAAACAGGAAAAAAATCTTCCCCTGTGTAGGCTGGTGATGCTGCCCTAATGGACCAGCCTTGGGTCTGAGGCAATTAGCAGCCATGCCACCTTCTGTCGGGGCTGGCAGCTCGCAGCGGCCAGCGCGGGAAGGGGAGGTTTTCCACTTGCACGGCGCAAGAGGCTAGGTAACATTTTTATTACCTTTAGCCTGCAGAAACAGAATAGGTAGAATTAATTTCCTCTCTTTTTTTTGCAATCATTCAAGTCCATCCTGTGTAGAGGGGGGGAAAAAAAAACAAACCCAACAAACCCAAACCAAAAGCACCAGTATGCTGCAGCGACTCCATGTAGGAGGAAGGAGAGCGGGGAAAGGAGCTGGTGGGAAAGGCTGGTTTCCTACCCTGGAATAAACGCTGCAGCAGCAACAGCGAAAAGCCGGCAGGAGCCTGCTCTCTGCAAAGGTCTTTGAGTAGAAAGTAGCGCTTTATGAAGTATAATTGAGTACGGTTCTGTTCTTTCAGACCCCGGCTATAAAAAGTGCTCCTATTTCAGTTGTTCGTAGTGCCTGCCTGACAGAGGAATAGCCAAGTAAGCAGATTTGCCTGCCTGTCATCCTTAACTGCTTGCTCTCGTCGGGCTCCTGCCATGACGCCGTAGCAGAGGCGCTTTTCTTACATAAGCTCCCGGCTTTTCCGCAGCCATCACCCCCTTCCCGCGGGAGCGAGACACCTCCTGGGCCATCGAATCCAGTCCCTTGCTTGCCGGCAGCCACTGCAGTCCGTCTCGGGGAGGGATGGAGCTCCCTCTCCAACCTCCCCGGGGCTTTCCTCCTTCTTTCCTTCTCTTCCTCATCGTTACTTTTCCTGCAGAGTCATTCCCTCTCCATCACATGCCTGGACCCGCTGCCAGGACATAGAGCCTGCCTCCCACCGCTCTGCCATGGCATGCGGTCCCCTTCCGTGGCCACCACCGAGATGCTTTTTGCAGAGCTGTGCGTGCCCCAGGGTGGCCCACTGAGGGGGGTCAGCGGGTCCCCTGAACAAAATGATGAGTGTCAGGTATGGGGCAGGGGGGCCGCAGTGCTGTCGGGGCCGAAAGTCGACTGTTGCTTTCGTGAATCCCCGCGGGGAGCAGGGTCGGAGAGGCGACTCCTGGCTCTGCCAGCACCATGAGGAGGGGAGCGGAGATGCTCGGGGGCTCCATGATCTGGTCTCACCCACCAAAATGGCAGCAGGCACCGTGTGAACCAGCACTGTCTCCGGTTATACATCTCCGGTTGCTGGGAAGGCCTTGGGGTTGTAGGATGGAAGGAGCAAGTGCCATGACCTGTCCCTCTCCCACACGGCCGGGAGGACAGCTTGCTCTGCAGCCCAGGCAGAAACCCCACCGCTCCTCCGACCGCTGATGAGGCCGTCCATTTTCTTTATACTAGCCCAGAAGCACCGGGTCTAACCTACACCAATTCCCGTTTCAGGGAGCATTTGCATTTGTGGCCCAAGTCCAAAATGTTAAAAAAAAAAAAAAAAAAGTAAAAAAATTCTCTGTGTAACCGGAGCTCATCCTTATAGCAGCCAGTTAACCATTTCAGTTCCCCTGTCTTCCCAGAGCAGGAGCTATTTTGGATAGGTTAATACCAGTTTCCCCAGAGTGTGAGGTGGTCCCATCCCTGGCTGTGTGGATGCACACTGGTACACTGGTAGCCACAGGCTGGCTCTGCCTGGCTGTCCCATGCTAGCCAGCTCGGAGCCCGCAGCCCCACGTGGCTCCAGGAAACTTCCATTAGCAAGTTCACCATGTTAAAATAAATTAATTTCCATGTAAGTGGCTGGGGGAGAGTGAGGAGAGGGAACGCAGGCACACAAACCAGAGCCCCACTGCAGAATTAGGGCAAAAGTCTGGCCTTGTTTATTCTCATGTAAATCAAGAGTAAACCCAGGCAATTTTGTCATTCTCCGCTCTGACGCATTACTGTAAATCCTACTTTCGTAACGCGGTCATTATTTATGAGTATTACTGCAGTGCTGTATGAGATCAGGGCAGAGTTATGCCTGGTCACATGTGTGTATTAAGGACTACAGCTTGTACGTTTAAGTAGAGGAGACAAAGGCAGTCGATCATCTTAGTTTTACAAATAGGGGCGTAGGATTACACGATCTGCAGGAAGCCAGTGTCTGGTCTGGACAGGAAACGGTTTTCCTGTCCTGAAAACCTTTTCATAGTAAGAAAAAAAAAAAAAAAATCCTCTTTGACGTTTGGGTGAAGAGTTTTGAGGGCAGGAAAACACGAACAGTAACTGCCCAGTGAGAGATCCAGATTTGAGCCCCTGACTCGCAGGGAGCAGACAAAGGATGTGCCCTTGGAAATCCCTCTTTTCTCAACAACTTTCCCCTAGTTGGGGGAACACATGGATCCTCCTGGCCACCGGTGAAGTCAGGGGTTTCCGCTGTCTGTCATCAACAATGACCGCTTGGGCAGGATCGATTCATCCTCAATACTTGAGGTTTTGTCTCCATCAGGCCCAGAGCATGGTGGAAACGATTAAAAAAACACCAAGTTTTGAGCAGAACTACTAGAACAAAGGCACTTAAAAGAAGAAACAGGTCTCAAGATGAAAAGCTGTATGCTGTATGTCTACTGTATATATGCTATATGTGTACTGTATCACCTATTTAACCATCTTCTGTGTAGGAAGGTGGCTCGGTTGAATGTTCCCACCTCCTGCCCAGGTTGTGGCTGGCGTTGCCCTTAGTCTTTGCTCACAAGCTGAGCTACTGGGAGGGATTGCCCTTATGATTGTACCACCACTTCCATCTCCAAATTGCCAGTCTGTACCACCTGCTCCTCAAAGACTGGCGACTCGCTCAGTTGCTGTGTGCTGGGGTATCTGTTGCTGGTATTCAAGGGCTTCCTCCGGTTTTGTTTTGCCATGTTATTGTCCGGTTTTTAGCTGGAGGACTGGAATCATAGAGGGCAAATATAAATACAGTATAGTAGCCTGCCTTCCCCTGTCGAGGTCACGCGCGCAGCGTTCACACAATCACTGCGTCTCAGTAATCTCATGTTTCTGCATAACTCCGCACCCCCCATCTGACTTATCCATCTCAAACGACAGTATCTGCCAAAACCAGATCAGGTAAACGTAACGCCTCAGTATTGACCTAGGAGGAGAAAAATGACTTTCTAATCTGTTGAAGATGGTGTTTTCTTCTCCAATCAGCCCGTCCCCTCCTCCTACCATCATGCAGCGCAGTAGCCAGGAAAGCTGAGGTCTCAGCCCATGTATTGCGGAGGAGCTGCCTTTGTTAGACGCAGTGTGTGGATACTGCAAAATACTTGGGAGAGCTGAGCAGGTATCTTTTAAAGGGGAAAAAAGGCAATTAATTAGACTAAATAAACATATATGAGGGTTCAAAATATGCACAGCCAAAATGAAAGCCACATTCTGCTTCATTAAATCTGAAAAGCCTTCACACGTTTTAAGCCTGTAATCATATTCACAGATGCAGGCCCCCTTCCCAACCTTCCCCCCCTCCCTCCCGCAGATTTCACACCTTGGTAATGGCTATTGTAAAAAAAAAAACCAAGAAAAAAAATTAAAAAAATAAAAAAAGGAGCTGCTGATGGCAGTCAGGCGCAGGTTTGCGGCGCCGGCAGAGGCTGCTGCAGGGGACGGGCTGGGGGGAGCGGATGCACATGCGGCAGGAAAATGACTGTTTACTGTGGCATCTATGTCAGGTCCTCGCCGCAGAGTCTGTCATTACCAGGAGGACGCGGGCTGGGGTGGTTCAGGTGCACGAGGAGGAAGAAGAGAAGGATGCACGAACCCCCGGCTCATGCTCTCCTTTCCCACCCTGATCCCGCATCCCACCCTCCGGACCCCCTGCTCCCACCCTTCCCTCCCTCCCCTGAAGGGTGGTATGTTACCAGGGAGCTGAGCTAAAGAACATATGGAAACGTCATGCGTGTATATATAGAAGAGGAGCGAAAATGGATGCTCTTGGGGACAATAAACATCAGTGTATCTGCAGGGGGGGTGGTGGTGAAAGAATTTCAGCTATTTGCGCTGATTTTGTGGGGTTTTTTCCAGTGGTTTTTCACTACTGTTTGTAAAAACAAATACGTATGTGCGTATACAATTTGAATTAGTAAATCTGTGAAACCCAGGAGTCATTTTTAATGTGAAACTTCTGTGGGTTTTTTTTCCAAAACAGCATGGTCAGAAAGAAAGATGTTGTGACTGCATGCCAGCAGATATTTGTAAGGAGACATTTTGAAAATCTGAAGTGATCAGTGTGAACATTTTCAAGATGTTGGGGCTTGTTCTGGAATACCTTGGTGATTCAATGCTTTCTTCTGGTTTTAGATAATACGAGATCAAAACTCAAATGTTTCTAGCATGCAGAATCTCACAGGCTGCTTTGTTCGACCATTTAGTCCTTTTAGTATATTTTTTTTTCTGGGTTTTTTTTGTTTAAAAAGGAAAATACCTAGCGAAGACGTCACTCTGCCCCGGTGTGTGTGTATTATTCAGCAAGGAGCCAGCTCTCGGGTCTGCACCTCACTGTGTTCTCTCTTTTCAAGAAAGCAATCCTGAGGAATTAGATGCAATTACTCAGGGAAGTAAGAAAGCTCAGCGTAAGGTGCCTTGCGCAGAAACCTGGATATCGTGGTTTCTGTGCCTGGATATCTTGATCGGTTTAAGCTGATTAGAAAAGCTTCTCGGTTCATTCTTGGGCAAGCTGGAAAACGATCCCTGCTTTGTATAATGAAGTATGTTATCTATCCTGCCCTATAATAAATCGAGAGCGGGGTTGGAGGGGGATTGTCATCTGGTCTAAATTAGCATTGCTCCACTGATGTTGATGGCGCCTTGACAGTGCTCACCAGGTGAGGATGTGGCCCATTTAGGGAGTTCCCAGGGGGTTACAAAAGCAGCATTGAGGACCACGGTTTCAGAAGAGGAAAGAAGCCAAGAAAGGAACAGGACAGCTTGCAGGGAATCTTAAATGACGTTAATTGAAATCTTATCACTTCCTTCATCTTAAGGTGAACCCGGGGCACAATAAAGAGCAATTATCTGCCATCTTCCTTCATCTGTCCCGAGTGCAGGGAGGGGAAGAGTATATCCATCACTCTTTCTGCTCTACCTTCTTTTTTCAGTAGAAAATACGATATATTTACGGACCTGTCACCCCTTCAAACCCCTGCTTTCAGGGAGAGCTGAACAAAAGCAGGTGAAAGGAACGGAGATGGGGAAAGAGAGGGGATCTGGAAACTGGAACCAAGTGGAAATGGGGGATTCAGCCCTCCAAGAAGCCATTAAAGGGCCTGGAGTTACCACATACCAAGGAAATCGTACCAGGTTGTAATAGGAAAACATGACCAAAGCCCTGGAGGTCTCTCCGCTAGTGGAAAGAGGAGCAGAAGGAGGTGGTGTGACCGTAAGAGTCTCAAGAACCAGATTTCCTTGTTGCTGCTCGCTTTCTTGTGATTCCCTGTGGCCTTGGCCAGGTTGTGCAATCTCTCTCTGCCTCAGTTTCTCTGCCGGTGACCAAACAGACTCCTACTTCTTGGGACGTCTGGGATGCGTGGGGGTTTTGCAGAGTGCTTCAAGGTCCAGAGAGGGAAGGCTGCTGTGCGGTTGCGCAGATCGGAATGTGGTTGATGGTTTGGAAAGCTGGGGCCGCACTGAGAAGAGCAGGAGCAGAGCTCAATCCTGCAATGACAAATGTTTTGGGATGTCAGAAATGGGCTTGAGCCCTGGGGAGAAGGGGATGAGCTTTCCTACAGGGTGCGCAGCTCCGTGGAAGGGTGCGGAGAGGCCAGGAGCTGTTGTCCCTTTCCCTCAGCCCCTGCCCAAGTATTGCTCCCCCAGGAGAGGGACCAGAATGGCTCGGGGCCATGGTTTGTGTCCCCCACCTTCCCCGGCAGCCGAAAAGAGGAGCAGTGTGTCCCCCACTGTGCTGCGGGAGTTGGAGGGGAGCGGCACCTGGAGCAGGGAGCGCAGCCCCTGACGGGGGGTTGGGATGGGAGAGGGGCAGGTTGCAGTCGGCTGGGTTTCGACTGTGTGTACAGAAACTCCAAGGCCATGTTGCTTTCTGACAGCTAATCGATGCTGCTGTAAACAGGAGAACAAAGGAGCTCGCAGAGGAGAGGGGGGGAAGGAGCAAGGAAAAGGGAGAGATGGAGCTCTGCTCCGCTAGAACAATGTTGGGAAAGGCTGAATAACTTCAGCACCTATTCATACCCCGGCCAAAGCTGGTTGCTCGCCCATTCCCAAGGCCGTCGAGGAAGTGGTGGCCTCGGGGGGATGAGGTGTGAGGGCGAGAGCCAGGAGCACGAGGTAGCTCGGCTGCTTCTGTGCTTGGTAGCCCCGGGCCGCTTGCTGGGAGCGGGATTCGCTCCCAAGGTTTAGGGACTGTTTAATCCCGGAGCCGAGGGGCTGGAAGAGGCAGACGCTGTACATGTGCAGCTGGTTAGGGCTGAGAGCGTCCCTCCCCTCCAAAGAGTTGTCTCTCATGATGGATATCACTGGCAGGGTAAATTCCCATTCATTTGTCCTGTGGCTTCAGCAGTGCGAGTGGTTTCCATACAGATCCCGCAGGAGAGACGGCTGTGGAAAAATGGGGGTTTGGGAGCCAAGATGCTGGGACTTTCTTCTTCCCAGCGCTGCAGCGAAAGAGCAGATCTGGGGCCCAGCAGGTTTAAGTTTTGGATGGGGTCTGGCTCCTGACCTCATATTGAGGTCACATCGGTGCACGGGTTTGGGGTTTAACCATTGCATGTGGGCTGGTGAAAGGGTTATTTAAGATCATAGAATGGTTCGAGTGGAAGGGACATTGAAGATCATCTCGTTCCAACCCCCCTGCCATGGGCAGGGCCACCTCCCTCTAGACTGGGTAGCCCATCTCAGGGCACCGTGCTGGTCTGCGTGAGAGAAGCACAGGTTTCCTGCAGCGCTGGCGGAGTGGGAGGGCAGTCAGATGCTTTGCAGGTACAACATGCCGTTGGAAGGCTCAGCCTTCCATGAAGGCAGGGTTTTCTTGTTCGGCTGGGGCTTTAAGCTCATATATTTTCTCTGGATGTCATGGGGAAAGCCACATGGAAGAGCTTTGAGGTCCCATCCTGAATGGGGAGAGGGGAATTTGGCGCTCGCAGCTCAGTCCCTGAGTCTACCCATCTGTAAAGAATCAGCATAACAACACATAATATACTTCCCCAACATGGCAGTTGTGGGGCTTTAATTAAACTGTGCAGGGTGCTCGGAGATCCTCAGATTAAAGGCTGTGTGTACAGCGAATTACAAAAACAAGCAACATGAATTTTTCCGTGTGTTGTGCTATAGCTGTCTTCATTTACCAGAAACAAATCATTGAATGTACCTCTTCTGTGTAGCCTGTTTATATAGGATGTGCTTATTATTCCAGTAGGAGGGAATGATCCTTTCTGACCGTTTCAGAATACGTAATCCACATAAGGCGTAACATTTGAATATGATGGTAAAATAGTACAAATAGGGTTTTTAACTGTATGTGTGCGTGTAATTAGCCATGGGAAACATCATCGGTTCTAATAGGCCTGAAAGATGGTGGGAGGTAAATTTAATATAGTATAAAAATAAAGGTAATCCCAGCAAAAGACAAGCGTGGAGCGGTTACTAGAGTCACCACAGGCAGAGACAGTACATGTTTTGTGTCCAACAATAGCAGCGTACGTGACTTGAAATGCTCTTTCCTTATAAAACAAAATACCCACTGGTTTGGCTTATTAGCGCTAATCTTCAAAGGGAGAAGCAGTCCTGAGGTTCCCGGTTCAATTCATAAGTTCAGCTCCGCTCTGGCAGCGCCGGCTTGACAAAGTGCCATTGTTGCCCATGGCCGGGGCCGTGTGTGTGTGTGCGTGCGTGTGTGCGAGGTTTAACCTTCGGCGTTTCCCCTTTTCGGCTGCACAAGGAATGCCCAAAGCCGTGCAGAAAATATGTCTCTGATGTATAGTTTACATGCGAAAATGCTGCATTTGAACTTGCACTGACTCGGCTCAGAGTGGATCGGGTTAAATGGACTATTACAATGGCAGGAGCTCATCTGGAACTAATAATTTTTGAGGCCACCAAAAGTAAAAAGTAAAAAAAAAAAAAGGAGGGGGGAAGGAATCCTGGTGAGTTTGGTGGCCAGTGACTAAAGCTGCTGCTGCCATCTACTGCACATGGCTGGCAGTGGGGCCAGCTGGGAACAGCTCGCTTTGGACCGGATCGGCCAAAAAACAGGTTAAAGAGTGAATCATTGGTTTGGGTATGGATGGAGCAGGTTCCCAGCCCGGCTCTCCACATGGACATAGCTGGGGTCTGGCTCAGGCTTCTCTCGAACCGCTGCGGAGCATCTGGTGGGTCTGGTACAAAGGGAAGCGGCACACGGCGCTTTAATCGTCGCAGGTTTCGAGGCGCGCTCGTTTTGCATTGTCGCCGCTTGCTTAGGATTCACCACCACGGAAGAAGTTTTTGGCTCTGGTTTGGGGGGGGGGGGCATTAACAAAGCCCTCATCAATCGCATGCAACTGGCTGCATCACAAATCACACGACAAAACCGGCGCTCGGTGGCCGACATCTGTTTTGTCTCAGAAAGCGCAGCACGAAGGAGCGATGCTGGTCGGTAGCCCCACCCGCTGGAACCGGCTCAAGCATTACCGTGCTTGCCGGCCTGGCTAGACAATAAACGCAGTCTATTTATTTATGATGGCTGGACTCTAGCAGGTCACTGGCATGGTCTCCAAGGGCGATGCATTCGAATCCCTTTCTCAATTTTCTCTCTTCCATCTCTCCAGGCTGCCTTCTATTCTTTGTGCCTATTCTCCCAGGAGATCTGGTCTCGAAACAAATAGCTCGCCATCCTTGTGGCTCTTGGCTGCGAGGTTAAATAAGTTTAGGAGGAGAAGTGCGTTTGAAATGGTGCTGATCCAAATGAACGAGCCAAACGTGCTATTGTCTTTGCCGACTCCGAGTCCGCCGTGGTAATTTCCTGGGTACGTAGACATGTTGGCTGTGAGTTACAGATAGCTACTGCGAAGTGGAACTGGATTGAAAATGAAAGCTGGTCTTGTGACTCCACACACCAGTGGGAATTGGCCTCTGGGCTTCTGTTTCTGGCTTGCCGAGGGATCTCAAGAAAGGCACAGCAGGGGGAAAGGAAAGCTGTGTAATTTCAGAAAGCCAGCCTAATCCCGCTGCCTCGGGAAGCCTCTCGGGCAAGGGGTGCTAAAAAGGCAGAGAGATTTGGCGAGGTCTCTCCTCCGGGCTGTGGCATGGGGTGCTCCGAAGGGAGTGCACGCGCTCCAGGAGCAGAAAGGGGCTGCAGCCAGGCAACCCCTGGGCGGGGGAATGTTCTTGCCCAAATCACGGATTTGGGGATTCGTTTCACGTAGGCTGTACAGACTTACAGTCACAAGCCTCAGGGTGAGCTAGTCACCTTGAGTTCCCTTTATAGCAAAGAGCATCTGACCTACTTTAAGACGAGGGGAAGCACTCTCTGAACTGCCGTGCCTCCTCCTTGGCTACAGAAGGGGCCTGGAGTGACCCTCTCAGCTTTGGCAAGGATGAATCCTGCCTAATGTTACACAGAGGCCAGGCCAGGGGGAACCTCCAGCCTCTTCTCTACCTCCTTGCCATTACCCTTCGGGATCTCGGGCTTGGGGAGTTACAAAATGCACAGGCAACCATTCTCGCAGCAGGAGGGGAATGAAAAAGTGCAGGAAAAAGTTTGAGAATAGCTCATTCAGGTTCCAAATTCCTCCTTTGAGGGCATCTGCATCCCTCCACTGGCTACAGAAAGACACAGGGAAAAGAAGTCTTCTCTTTTGGCTGAGACACCATGGAGATGTGAGGTTTGGTGATGCGAGTGCCACATTTTGCCTATCTCTGCCTCAGATCCTCCATCTCTAAAATACGTTCCCCTCCTGTTCAGCCAGTGTCAGGTTGCAGCAAGCCCCAGGATGTGTTTAAATAACTCCTGCTCAGCTCATACCCCTGTGCCCCATTTACTGACTGTCTTCCTGGCTTTCCTTCCCAAATCACCATCTAGTTCCTTTTTCATCACCCTCCAAAGCAGTGGGATTATTTCCAGCCCAACCCCACGCAGGTGCCCTTGCCGAATAGGAGGTCAGCTCCGCTCCCTGCTTCGCTCTGCAGGGCCCCGGGAGAGCAAATCTGCTGGGCATCGTGTGAGCCCAGCTATGAGAATTTGGGGGATGTGGGCTTCTGGATGCCTATAATTTACAGGGAAGAACTAAACCACACATCCTGGAAGAGCCCCGGACTGCCATTTTTCTTGCGTCCCGCATTTGGCAGGTTGAGAGGTTCATGGCAGGAGCCAAGATGTTGGTGGTTAGTGTGAATCTTTCCTTCCCACAGACCCTCTCTTCCTTCCTTGGAGCAGTGGCTGGTCTATCTGGGAGCTCTTGGCTCCTCCATCCCAAATTCCAGCTTGAGTTCTGCTGCGAAATATCCTCAGTTGTTTCATCGTTCCTGCAGAGAAAGGCTAAACACAAACATTCAGGAGTCTGGCACGAGAAACTCTGATTGCTTACTCAAAAGAGGAGCAGCGAGCCAGACCTTCAGCTGCTCTCTCTCAAGATCAGAGCGCACCTATTTTGTGAAATGCTTAACCCATGCTGGGAAGTGCTTTTGCAGTCTCAGCCTTGCTGTAGTTCCACCTGGCTTCCTCGCTCCTGAGGGCAGCTTGCTGAGTCCAAAATCAGTGGATCCACATCCTCCCCTCCCTGTGGTTGGGGGCCGCCCGCTGGAAGCAGCCCCCGATGTTAGTTGTGGGCAGGAGAGATGTAGTTTCAGCAGCAGCAGAGGGAAGGGAGCCTGGATCCGGGCCTCCCGGCTGGGACTGTGCCATGTCCTCCAACCAAAGCTCCTCTGGTGGTTGGAATCTTCCTCCTTAATGTGTTCTCATGTGTATTATAGTGGGGAAAAAAGTTTGGCAGCAGGAACGCTCGCTTGGATGTCTTTCCCCTGCATAGCTGCCTGTCTTCAAGGATCACATAGGACAGTGGCATATTCTGAGACCTCTCCCCCTTGGTCAGATGGACCTGATTCGGAGGGTGCTGTGGGGCAGGGGGGACTTGGAGAGACAGGCATGAGCAATGCGATCATCCCTACCTGTGTTCCTTCATGCAGCAGCCTGAAAGCAGCGAGGAAAAGCGAGCTGGATGCTCCCTGCGGCACACTCCAGGCCCAGATGTAAAATGAGATAACGGGGGGTCTCAAAGAGAAAATGAAGTCAGGTAACAAGCAAAGCTGGGAGATTGATTTGGGAACTGCCAACAGGCTCAGCAACATTTAAGGTACCATTGTTCATTAGGAGCCATTGCCTAATAGCATTACCTAAAGTGTTGGAGAGCAGGGTGTACCAATCGCACGGATACCACAGAGACTCTACGAGAAACCCTCTTATCTGTCAAGAGATTGTTGCGTTTAGAGGCTAAGGTAATGAGGAAAGGCTGTAAAAGCCACAAAAAGGGAGAAGATACAAAGAAAAGAGCCAGGAAGAAATTCCAGTACCGACTCGCAGGGCAGGAGGGTTTAGTCTGCACCTACGACTTTCGGTCTGCTCTCCAGAGGGTGGCTCCAAGGGTGAGGATCAGGGGAGGGTCTTGGTGTAAAAAGACCGTGGGCAGCCCAGGGAAAAATCTGCGAGCGAGACCTTTGGTGGGCTGGAGAGGTTGGGTCACTCAGAGCAATATTGCTTCGGTTCATCAGAAGGTAACTTGATAAATACAGTTCTGACGAAGGCAGTAACGGATTAGGAGGGGAAAAAAATCTTCCCTATCCATAAAAATCTGCAAGTTTGGTTAGGAGGGGAGGCATGAACAGATCTTCTTTCTGTCAAGCCTGTCGAGATTTTCTCAGTGACACTTAGCACGGAAGCTTAAGAGTCACGCTGACTACTTGAGCAGAAAGTAGGTGCACGGGCATGAGGGGTAACTTCTTGTACCTCCTGGAGGGAGCGATCCATTTCAGCAACAATAGGGAAAAATCAGCTTCATTCATGAAGAAGGGGGCAACGGGGAGGAAGGGAACGACTGTTTGTTATTGTTGCCTTCAGCTAAACATTAATGAAGTGCAACACTTAAGATGCTTGCATGCCTCAATTACGTCCACCGCGCTCACACGTTGGCGTTCCAATTATGTAGGCTAAAAAATGAGGTACGTGTGAAGAGCCTGCTGCCTGCTCATTACCTCTCCCTGCGAGCAGTAATTCTGCTTTCTTTCAGCGGCTTGGGCGTCAGGCGTACTTGCACACACAGGGTTTCAAACAGCAACAGGCAAAGAGTGCAAACGCAGGGACGGGATCGTCGCGGAAATGGATTTTAATCAGGGAAATAACGTGTGATGTGAGTGGCGAGCCGGGCTTAGCGCCGGAGATGTTGTTCTTGCAAGCACGGAGGTGAAGCTCAGGGAGGCTCGAAATGGTGTCTGCTGTCTGAGGGTGCTGCTCACCGGCCGGCGCTGACCTTGAGGGAAGGGACCGAGAACTAGGCAGATACGTGACCACGTTATGAATGTTAGTGGCACTTTTCTATCAGGGACTCTGCCGCTCCTTCTGCAGAAAGCTCAATTTTTCTCTTTCTGATCATCCTGTTAGGCTATAGAAGGCGGCCTTCTGATGTGAAACAAAAACCAAATGCGTGTCAGAAAAGAGTCACACAGACACACAGAGATAATAATTTGGGAAACCAGAATTTGTTTTGTTTACCCAGTCCATTTTTATTATTATCATTAAGTGGAAAAAAACCCCAAAAACCTGACAGACAAAAAATTCCTTCAAAATTGTGCAATAATAACATAGCAGAAATCAGTGAATGAATAAAAAAAAAAAAAAAAAAAAAGACACAGAGTAGCAATTCAAATGGTACAGTCTTAAACTTCACCTAAGGAATCAGATTAGAAGTTGACACTAGCTCTAAAAAACGCATTAGAGACTGGCTGCTTGTAGACTGCTGCACGTTTTGAAGGATTAATTATAAACGTTTCAGCTAGTTCCAGTAATGAAGATGCTCTCTGGGTCCAAGTTACTAACTCAATTGCACCATTTCACTTCTGAAGTCCATTTGAAGGAGACTTGAAAGTTGTTTCGGAAAATGTTATTTCGTTTTTTCCTGAACACAGGTTTACCACCAGCAAATTAGTGAAGTTTGTCGTTAAAACACTTGTCTGTCCCTACAAAGAGATTTAAAGCACATGCAGATCCTAAGACTGAAATCTGCCCTGCAAGGGAAGAGTGGGCTGCTCGGTGAGAGTCCCTGGCTCAGGAGAGACTTCCCTGGTGGCTAATGGGAGTTTGGGGCTGTTTCTGGCGACTTTGGGAACAGGATTAGTAAATAATCCTGCCCTGCCAGTTGTCTGGGCCAGGCAGATCCCTCTCCACCCAGACAGGAGCTTTCAGGTCACTTCTCCCAGGGTTTCTAGGAACCTGCAGGAAGCGATACCATTTGGTGGCCACCAAGGTGTCCTGCGAACACAACGGTCCTTTGGCCACGGGGCCAAAAGACGATGGTGTGGATGTTGGCGACCAGCATTGTCCTGCCACGTGCTCCCTCCCACTCATATGCTCGCTCCCCCCCCTTTCTGGCTAGGAACGTGCTCGTATACACCTACATATATGCAACTTGATCTCCGTCCAAGGAAAATAGCCTTTTCCCAGTACTAAATCTGCAGCTCCCTCCTGCTAATGCTGTGTCAAGGTAGGAGCACATGGAACAAGTTACGGCAGGGTTAGCCGGGGCGTGAACTTACGGCGCGCCAGCTATTCTGTAGATTAAATATCTGCATGCAGAGTTTTCCCCTGCGGTCAACACGACGGGCTTCACCCCTCTCTGAAATCCCTCTGAGCGTTTACCCAGAGTACGAGCTGTCAGCCCAGCAGCCGAGGAGCAGGGCACCGCAGCCGTCTTACGGAGGGGTCATGCGATTTATTCAGGCTGGAAGGATGGCTTTTTGGACCCTGAATGGGTGTTCAGATCTCAAGCCTTGAAAATGCCACCTCCTTGTAAAAAGCAAAACCCCCGCCTCAAAAAAACACACAAAAAACCCTCAAAAAAACCCCGAGCCAAAGCAAAACAAACCCCACCAGATTTTAGTGTTTGACCTTAGTCTCTTAATCTTTTTAGTCTTTTAGTCTTAGTCTTCAAATGGACTTAAGAGTACCAGCGGGCACCTGCAGGCAAATCTGAAATGGATGTAAACACAAATTAACTGGAAGAAGTTCCTCCTGAACATGGTACGTCCCATACCCCCGTTTTACCTTATGGATCCCCACGTTTCACTGGGTTCCCATGAGGTAAAACCCAAGTCACCTCCCAAAAGTTCGGGTAACGATTCATGCCACATTGCATAAGGCTACGGAAACAAAACCAGAACAAAATATGCGCCCACATCCCTGTACCATTTTTACACCAGAACCCTCCCACCCCATATACGTCTCTGTGAACAAGATTCCGTGCTTGAAAAGTTCATAAAAATATACATTTTACCCAGAACTGCATCTGTCCTGCTCACTCCCTGCCTGGGGCTTAGACTATCTCTATATAAAACACACGAGCCCTGTGAAGTTGCTTTGCTGAGAGCACAGTGGTGATTTTTTGCAATGAAGGGAAAGTCTCTGTGGGGTGGGGTGTGCCTGTGCGTTACAGTACTGTCCACACATACGGTAAATTCAGCTTTGCACGAAGCCTGCCTGCTGCCGTGCTCCCAAAGCCCGGTCTGACGCCGGGGACACTCTGCAGACGGAGCTCAAAGGGCTCCGTTCCACCCGCGTTGAGGCACAGGTAACTGGGAGCGTTGCTTTTGAGTACAGCATTACAGAAACATGCTTCGCTGGGGCAATAGGCTGAGCTCCGTGCGAGCCTGGCCGAGCCACGGGCACAAAGGAGCCTTTCAGAATGGCCAGGAGTGACCTGTCCCCCATCCAACCACGGGATTTCTGCAGAATACGGAGTGGCTACCAGGGTCTGCCTGGCATCTGCCTTCCAGATAGAGACACAAGATGGGCTAAATTTGACTCGCCGTTCTCGAGCAGGATTTAGCCTGGGGGAGTAAAGTAGCAGTATTTAACCAATGGTAATTCTCACCAGAGAAGGACCATCTTCTGGGATGCCGTACTGTAGGTTTCCGTTACCTGTGCCTGAAATATTTGCTTAATGAGGAAGGGGTTCAGTACTCTTTAACTCTGCTTTTAGGCTTTCTTTCCTGTATCAAATCCTTTGATATATATCTTTAAAGTAGTTTAGCTTCTGGGTCAGATTCTGGTCTCCCTATGTAGCTGTAATTCTAGACAAATTGAACTATACCTGCTGGGTTGATGTACTCAAATTTTTTACTCCTGAACAGCACCAGACCCACTAACAAGGTAAAAATATTACAACTCTGCAGCTTGCTGCTACTTATAAAATCTGGTTATAGTTTGGTCCCAGCTTTGGGGGAAAAAAGTGTCAGCGGGAATGATAACAGCAGTAATTGAAAATAGAGTTAGTATTTCTATAGAGTATCAAACCATACAGAACTTCGACTTTCTATACATTTTCTGTATGCAAAATTAAATGGATCGGTCATGTATCAAAACATAGTTGGCCTCTCTCATTTCATCTGTAGGAAGACTGCAATTATAACTTCATTTACACAGCAAAAATACTTTTGGTTTAAACAAAGAAAGCAGTGTGACAAGACAGTGTGCTGTATTTTACTGGTGCGAAGCTTTGCATATATAGAGCAGGGACAGGCGTGACCCGTGAACAGCCACCCGTGTCGTCGCTCTTGGCAAATAGTTGGATTTGTGGTGAGATTCACATTTTGCTATCACCAAAAAAGCTCAACAGTGGTAACCAGACACTTCTACTGCTTAGCTCAGAAGCCAGTATTATGTCTACTGGGAATGTGAGATGACGTGATGGGAAAATAATATATATATGTGTATACATATGTTATTTCTAAAGCTGAAGGTGCAACTACAGCTACTTTTAGGAAATGCTAATGAAGGAGGATCAAACCTGTGCTGTAAACCTAATGATTTTAGATTTTTTAGTAATTACAGCCCTGTATGGCTGTGGAAAAGTCTGCATGCGAAGCCCTTTCCTAGTTGTGCACAGTGGAGGCTCCCCCTTCTGTCCCCCTGACACAGCAGCGTCTTAGAGAAGCTCCGTGGAGGAAAGGTGTCCTGATAAGCTGGGGAAGGGTGTTTTAAGGTGTAGGGGCAATTTTTTTTCTGGAACGTTATTAAGGTAAATTACAGTTTACCCAGGCCCGGCATGAGGGGCACGGTCAGCAGTTCGGTAACTGCAGGTGCCCTCCGAAGGGGTTTGGGCAGCGGTGGGAGGGAACGGTGTGGTGTCACCGCACACCTGAAAGCGAGGGTCAAAACTGCCGAGCCTGGGTGCTTGCTGCCCAGGGGTAACCCCTCTTCTGCGGGCAGAGCCCCCAAACCACCCTGCTGTCTTGGGTACGCACACAAGGGTTTGCAAGACCCTTGGGGCATGGCTTGGTAGGGATGCTTTTGGCTTCTCGGTACAGCAGCAGGAAAGCTAAACTCATACGTAAAGTATGGGCTGCAGTACCTTGACTCAGGCTCTGAGATTGCCAAAAGATTGTGTCTTTTAATAAGGGGAAGAAATACGTAAAAATAAGGATTTTTTATTATCATGGCAAGAACAATGACGGGGATGCCAAGAGACTACTGCCTTGCAAGATAAAGTGGCACATGTTCTACACAATAATGTGTACAATGTCTGACGACTTTGGAAATCTGGTCTCAAGCAGATTTCCCAATAAATTAACACAACAAAAATACTTTCATGTAAAACAAAGTCCAAAGGATTTTTTTTTTTTAAAGTAAAAGCAAAACCTTCAGGGACTATATTACTTATCTCTCTCTACATATATAATCTCCTGAATTTTTTTTTAAATAAATTTATTCTTGTCTTAGAAAAATAAAATGAGTAGCCAATTTAGTCAACGGAAAATATCTCACAGACTTAAAAGCATGCCCAGCAAGCATAGCCTTGTAAGACTAAATTAATGTTAAATCAAAGCAATTTCTTACTAAACCAACCTAGTCTGCAATTCACAGTTGATTACTACAAAGTGTATTTTTTAAATTTTTTTTGGCCCATATAAAAATAACATATTGCAACTCAAAGTGCATTTTTAAAATAAACAATCAACTATTTTTATCAAATAAAATATTTACACCATTTGGTTTTTACAGTCAGAAATGCGCTTCATGCGATGACCATGGGAACATCATCTGAAAATCCAGTTATCATTGGGGCTTCGTCATCCTCATCTCCTGAAAAACAAACCCAGAGCTCTGTTACACTGCCCTCAGCGTTTCAGGGGGCACGAGGAACCCGGCTACTGAAGCTGGCCACCAAACTGCCCTCAAAACCAGTGTATTATGGCCTTGCTCGTGCTCTTACCTGGTTGTTATATCTGTTATATTCAGCTTTTAACCAATTTGCCTTCATAGAAACATAGAATGGCTGGAGTTGGAAGGGACCTTAAAGATCACCTTGTTCCAACCCCTCTGCCCTGGGCAGGGACAACTCATGCTAAACCAGGTTTCTCAAAGCCCCATCCACCCTGACCTTGAACACCTCCAGGGATGGGGTGGTTTAAGTGAAGCTCCTAAAAATATTTATCCTGGGCCAGCTTCGTACTCTTGGAAGAGGAATGAACCCATAGAGATTCTGATGCCAAAAAGTGGCCCAAAGCATGATGGAGTAAGTTTGGTCTCGCACTGATTTCATGTCCTTAAGGCTGGGCACGAAACCAAGGGCTACGTACCTAAATCATCGCCCGAGGAGAAGATGGCCGAGCCCAGGCGGGAGCTGTAGTGGCTGTTCGCAAAGGCAGTGAAGCTGTTCTGCAGCCGTCGGTGCCTCATGTACAGCACCACGAACCCGATCCCGAGGGTCACCAGCAGCAGGAACAGCACTGGTACCACGATGGCAGCAACATCTGTGGATCTATCGGTTTTTGAGGCAGAGGAGTCTTCATCTAAGATGAAAGAGGGAAAGAACTGCCGTTAGCAACTGACAGCACATTTCCCTAGGAGTCTGTGAGGCTTTTGTTGGTCTTTGAGAAGGAGGATGGGGAAAATGCCAGGGACTTACCAGTTCCTAGTTCATCATAGAGAAGCGTGGCTGGCTCGCCGCACATCTGCCCGCTGTACAGGCACCTGGCCTGCACGGTGAATGAGTAGTTGTGACCTATCTTCAGGTTGGAAACTTTGAAGAAGTTTTCCGTGGTGTTCCCAAGATAAGCCGTGATGTTCAGCAAGCTGTCAAACATGTGAATCTCGTAACCCTGAGAGTTGTGAAAACAAAGACACAAACCCCAAATCACTCGGCTGTGGAGGTCAGGTTTGCTCCTTCTGATCGGGCTTTGAAACTTGTTTTTCCTCCTGAATCCAGCTTCGATGCAACGTGCTGGGCCATCGGCTGGGAGAGAGCGGTGTGGAGCCTCCTCCAGGCATCTGTCAGCGTGCGCTGACCTTGGCCAGTTCAGGGAGGAGGGACGATTTCACTCCGTCTGGTTCACTCTGTTCTTAGCATCCACCCGAGACCACCCAAAACACAGAGACCAGTAACAGTGATGGCTTTTTTGGCGTAGTTTGCTACCTGCCCGGGCCCTGACTCACAGATTTTCTATCAAAGTCTAAATTATGACAAGTCTCAGACGCTAGCGATGTGCTTCCCGGCACGGCGGGGCAGTGTCCTATTCCCAGTCCTTTCGCATGTGACAACTGACCTTTTCTAAGAGGATAATTATGTTCCTAAAAGGTGACCGACTGGATCTATGCGCTTTAGTGCCTTAGTCGTGATAGGAATTGAAGCGAGCTCTACACAGAGCTCATCAAGGACACTCAGAGGAGCAGAGCGTACTGCTGGTTGTTAGAGTCTGTGAAAGGAGTTTTTTCTGAAACACTGCCCGTAGGACAGGGGAGACATGCAACTTACCCGGCTTTCATTGAAATAACTTTCCTTTAATGCCAAGCTCTTCCAAAAAAGCAGAATGTGGTCATTCTCTGTTATAATCTTTAAGGCGTCAGGTGCAGACAGTGGAACTGCAAATGAGAAAAAATGGCAGGCAGGTTAGGTTTTAACGCTGGAGACAACGTTCTTTCGGCTGAGAAACAGCAGCGGGCTCACTTCTGAGACTTAGTATTTTTTAGGGATCAGCACGATAGCCTGCTTAGAAAAGGGCTGGACTGGAGGAGAGGATACTGTGGCATGTAATCTGGGTTCAGTGGGTTTTTATAGTAGGACCGTAATGGTACTTGATGGTGTCTACACAGCCAAACGGGTGTACTTCCCAGCTCCATCTAGGCAGGAGAAAAACTCCCTGGCTATCATTTGAATGGCTTCCTCTCCGCTGCTGCTGTTCGGGGGGTTAATTGGAAGCTCTCCTCCCTGGGAGCTCCAGGGAGGCCTCTCTGAACTGGGTTTTGAATGCAGGAGAGGATGAATCAACGCAGAAACAGTAGTACAGCCAGCGCAGGGGTGGGATGGACGGCGTGAGGGACGGTGCTGGATTCCCTCTAGCGGACGCTGCGGCAAGGACTGGCCCTGGCACCCGCCCAGCACTACTCTTCCCTTTACCTGTGCCGATCTTCACGCTGGATTCTTTGCTCATGTTTCCCAGTTGAACAATCACGTGGTATTTGCCTCCCGGTTCAAGTTTCTTAATGGTGTACTCCACCGTGCTGTTGCGGGTTTTCACTTTGTAGATTTTATCTGTTTTTCTTACTAAATCTTTAACTGCGACGGCGTATAACTGGAGGAGGAGGAAAGGCACCACGCTGTGAAAGATCTTACTTTCCTGCAGACTTGCTAGCAATCTCATACAGTGGTAGGACATTAGATGAGGCGGAGGACAAAATTTGAATTAAACCATGCCTGCACTCTATAGAAAGCCCAGGAAGCACGATTTCAAGCCTCTTGCTGCACTTGCTGGATCCCTGCCTGAGATCCGTATTTACAGATACAGAAAATGCAGTTACTGGAACAGATGAGGGCAGGAGGAAAATCTCAGGTTGTATTTCTTAATGAATCACAAGGATGCAATGCAAACTCCTGCCCTGTCAAAGTTTCAACTTTTGCCGGGAAGATTTATACCTTTGCCGTTAAATTCTCTGGACCAGAATAGGAGCGGAAAGCTTGCTGGGAAAATTACTGGCTTTCAGCGGAGCGAGACCTGACGGTACGCCAGCGTGCCAGAAAACAGAACCGGGCTTTGTTGGGGCTGCACCAGAGCAGGAGGCAGAGCCCGCAGCCCCGCTGGCCCCACGCTTGTCCTGCCGACCTGCGGGCTCTGCTCAGTCTCCGGGGCAGAGCCAAAGCCCAGAATGGTGTTTTAGCACATGCCCAAGCTTGGTTTCAGACTGTCAGTAACAAATATCCCAGACCTGACTCTTTTTAAACACAGCGTTGAATGTTATAGTCCTGAGCTAATGGCCAGTAATGTGAAGGGAGGAAATGCACATCCCGGAGGTGCCAGCATCTTTAGATGGAGGGTAGACCTGATCTCAGACTCAGTTCTCCACGGCAGCAGAGTGGGGATCTGTCTTTGAGGGAGGGTTTTGGGTGCAAAGGGATGGGAGAAGGCGCTGTGAGATATTACCATGTCCTGGTCGGGCGAATCGTAGGGTGATTCCCACTTAATGACGGCAAACGTCTTTCCAGTGTGCACCGAGTGGAGGTGCCGAGGGGGAAGCCGGTTGTCAGGGATCATCTTCACCACAACGTAGTCAGACGGTGGCCCTTGGTAGGGAGACATCACACGGACCTTGAAGGGATGACGCAGCGGTTAAATACTGTGCCTGCACCCTCCGGTAGCAAGCTACAGCCTGCAGCGCAGGTAGGAGGGGGAACAGATAAGGAGCCTACCAGAAACAGGTACTGCTCGTCCCGCTGCACCAGCACAGTCATGTTGTGGGAGGTCGTGGTGGTGTTGTGAGGGCTCCTGTACAGCTCTAGGAAGGATGTGGCGTAGAAGATGCCATAGACCTGCAGAAGAAGCGCACAACAGGGATGGTACGGAGCTTGGCAAGGGCCAGGGCTCCCACCCAAACTTCCTCTGGCTGTCGGGTTTTAGGGACGTGATGCAAAGACCTTTTTTCCTCTGAGGACTCTCTCCTGCCCACGTTCAGGTTCAGTCTGTCCGCTCGCAATGCCCACCCCAAAATCCTGGGCTCAGCTCTGATAACACAGCAGTCAACTGAAAGACCACCAGAGCATCAGGCTACCTGTATTTCAGCCACTTCTCCCCTGGAGCAAATAGACAACAGGAAGGTTTTCTTTGCCTCTGTTGAAGGGGAAGCAGGTGCTTTCCCTCGTTTTTTAGAGCATGAAATTTTCAGGGTATAGCAATTCAATCCCAACAAGCAACCCTGTTTTAAGATTTTGCTTGTGTTTTTGCGTCTCTGAGCTAGACCCTGTCCTGGCTGGTGAGAAAAGGGAGTCGGTGCCTTACGACATTCCTTGGTCCGGTCCAGCTGCACTCCACCGCAGTCTGGTTGACGGCCTTGGCTTTGAGACTTGGCGATGCAGGTCTTGTCCCACTGGTCACCACATGTACAAAAGACAGAGGGCTGTCACCCAGCTCCGTCCTTGCCCAAGCAGAAATTTCATAGGGGGTGTGTGCTGTCAAATTTGCCACTGAGCAAGAAGAGAAACGTGCACTATTAGGTGAGGCAAAGGACTGCAATGGCAGGGTGAGAGCACTAGGAAATGGTCGGCATCATCAAAAAGACTTAGACAGGATACTGCCTCTCTCGGTTTGTATTTTAATTAATTTTGAGTAATTTCCTTCATACAGACGCACCTGGGACCCTGGAATCTAACCTAGCCTGTGCTTTTCTGTATCGCAATGCATTCCCATATCTAGACTCTGCACACCAGAGATTCTTCCAAAACAGAAATTTGATTAACAGGCACATGTACTGTATACAGGCCCTAGAAATTGTTGACCTTTTGCAGAGTAGATAAGGAACCACAAATAAAATCCCGTGTGATGAGAAAAGGCTAGGGCAGCTCTGGGGGATAAATCCCAAATCCGATTGAAATCTCCAAGACCTAAGAACAGAGGTCAAAGATTTGCTGGTTTGTCCTCCCAAGATTTACGCTTTCCTAAGAAGAAACTGCTCAGTTGCAAAAAAAAGAAATAAAAATCCTATAGGCTTCCGTAAAACCTTCCGTTTGGTGTTGACTAAAGCAGAATTTTACTCTTTGCACAGAATTTACCTTTTTGGATGGACTTTTCTCCTTCTATGATCAGAGTCCTTTTTTCCTGCCTGTGCGTATCAAATGTCCAGTAGATGTTCACGATGTAACCGCTGACCTGTCAGGCAGCAAGGGCACACAATATGAACTATCAGTTCAGCTGTTTTTGCACACAGTGAAAAACTCGCCGTTGAAAGTCTTTGCACTGTGTTTTCTATCCTCACTAAGAGTGCCGGGGAGGTTTATGGGTAGAAAGAAATGATTTGGCATGAAATAACTAGCTTCAAAAAGTAATTGCAATGCTTAAATAGGTGACAGCTTATCACATCCAGTATTTAGCATTTACCCAATACGGGCCTTTTTATTCTAGTTTCAGAAGTAATGGTTGAAATTCTACCTTGATATCAGTAGTCATTTTTAGGCTGAAACTGATGGAGTCCTCACTGTAGCTCTCAATGCGTATGACAGGCGGAGGAATGACTGAAAGGAAAGACAGAAACAGTTGTTAGCGCAACTTAAAGAAATACAAATACTTACCGAGAGGGGACAGGTAAAATACAGGCTTTCATTATGACAATCACCTCTCAGACCAGGAATCCCCCCATCTTCCAGCCCCAACCTTGTCTATCTCTAAGACACGCGCCGCTCAGAGAAGGCACCGACACGCTGTAGCTCTGTCATTTTTTCAGTCAACCACCTAAAAGCTGCCTTATCTGTGCCTGGCTCGGTTCAGACGGGACACAAAAGAGCTCTGGAGACAGGCATTTGCTTCTGAACTCAGTGGGCCAAGCTCATATCACAGCTACTCTCTTCTGGTGAGGGAGGTCAGGAGCTATCGGTGGGGCCAGCTGCCAAATGCTCATGCAAAACCTGAAGGGAAAGTTACAATGGTTCTTTCTACCCCTGTTTTTCTAACCATCAGGTACTCATGTACTTCGTATTAGCTGAATCCTGCAACTTCAGTAGCATGGTGTTTTCTTTCCTTCCTTTGTCAACATAGTGAGGATGCACTTTTATCTAACAAATTAGCAGACAATTTTGACATCAGAATATAGGTTTGGAAGGAAAACTTGGCATGAATACAAATGATTTCAAGAGGCTCTTCTAAAAACAGTTTGGAAGGAAATGATTTACTGTGTTGTTTGAATTTATCAACTGTCAGACTGTAATGTTGTGATCGTTGCTAGCAGCCTTCGTGGTCTAACCTACAGGAGACACGGAAACCATCATAATTATAACCTAAGAGGGAGTAGAAAGCATCCTTTCAGGCAGTGACAGTGAAGGAGTTTAGCGGTAATGTGTCTCGTCCCTCCAAAGGTAGCCTACAAGTCAGAAGGAATCCATATGCAGAACCTTCTGGACAGGCTTCTTGCCCGCTTCCAGGGCAGTACATCCATCCTATGTGCCACAGAGTTCAGAGGAAGAGTTGGTGACCCGTTCAGACTTGCCACTGAACTTTGAGGCAGCTCAAATTAAGCAAAATGGTACAGCAAAGTTGTTCAAGAGTGTAAAAAGCTCAACGGGGAAGAACAAAGGACGAGGAGGTGGTTACGCATGCTGATGCTAACACTTCGGGCTTATATTCTGCCTTTTTGATGTGTGGTCCGAGTCGACTGAAACAACAACATTTACCTTTGCCTTTTACGGTGGTTATGGATTTGGAATCACTCCAATTTCCCACTCCTCGACTAGTTACCGCAGCAACCTTTTCAAATAAGAGCGTTAGTTAATATGAACAAATGTACCCCGTCAACTTTGTATAATGCAAACAGAAAACGAGGTTAGAGCAAGGTTACGGACGTGGCAGACCTCATGGGAAAAGGACTTTGAAGCAAACAATAGCTTAATTACTTGGCCATAAAATGCTTATTACAGAGATAAAGCAGACTACTTTAAGTCAATTAAAGGAATCTAAGAGGAGGGAGGTGCATCCTCTTTGCAGATAACCACTCTCTTATGAGATCTTTGAGGAGTCTATCAAGATAAGGAGCTTTGGACTCCAAAGGCTGTAGCGTAGGTAAGAACCGCGCTGGCAAAGTCTACGTGAGCACCGAATCCAGCTCCAAAGTTATTTGGGAACAGATTAGTACGGGAAGGAATACCAAGGAAGGGAAGACTCGCTCCAAACAAATGTGAGAATAACATTGATTCGTGGGCGGGGAGAGGGGTTTATCCCACCTCCCAGTGAACTTCCCCAAGAACCCATGCTCTTTCAGCACAGGGAGGATGGACAATGGCAGAGTGTACATCTCCCAGGGCTCACAGTGCAGGCTTTCATTTCCTATTCTGATTACTTCTGCCTATAATTACCCAGCTTCTCCCACGTGCATACATTCCCCACCGGCGGATCTGCTTCTTTTCCCCAGTGATACAGTCAGGACCAAATTTATCTCTGGCCCAGATCCGGTGCAGTTGCAGTGACATTGGAATGGGCAATTAGTAGTGTAGATTTCATAATACAGCTGGGCCTTCTGGGAGAAGGTGCAAATGAAGGGCCTTAATTCAGACCTTGAAACCATATACATTAGCAGTGCAAATGCCAAGCCTCCATTGAGTGTTGTCATTAAAGGGCAGGATTTTAACAGCATACTTTTTTAGTAAGTACTTGACTGTGCGGGACTTAGACCATGTAGTGAAAAGTAATGAGACAGAGCTGTAAAAAATACTCACCCTAACGGTGTATAACGTGTTGAGCTGTAAGTTCTGGATCTCAGTGTAGTTCTTGGTGGTTCTAAGGGACGACCACTCCTTGGATCCACTCCTGCTGTATTCCACCTAGGAGCACCAAAACAAGGGATGAGGGCTCCACAGTCAACAATACTGTGGGGGTGACAGGTCCCTCTGTGTCAAAAGGTCAGTAGAAAGAAGTATGAAAGCGACCCAGAAATGAAATTATGGACTTGAGGGCTGTGTCACTACCTACAGTCCTGCAGCATTTCTGCTCCCAACTTGCCCAATGCTCTCAGAGTATTTCCTCTACAAACTGTCCTATTCCTGGCCCACCCCCTCGGCAGAGATAGCTGTGTTCAGATAGCCCACGCTGTTGCAAGACCCCAGCAGCCTTCCCCATCCCACCACCGATCTGGACTTGGCCCCACCGGGCAGCAGGACTTACGATGAATTCCCGGATGAGGCCATGGGAGATCACAGGGGGACTCCAGCAGCCCAGCACCACTCCTTCAGCATCTTTTTTCAGGGACAGCTGCAGGTTAAAGGGAGCATCTGGCACTGGGGAGAGAAACAGGGGTGTCAGTGACGGTCACAGTTGTGTGTCCGGATGACAGAGGGAAAAGCAGGATTAGACCAGGCTCTCCCTGAAAGGTTGGGACAGAGGGAGAATGGCCATGCAGTCCTGGCTCATGAGAGAGGTCTTCTTCCTGTGGTTGTGTCCTGAGTCCCTTTCACTCATGCTCTGGAGCAATGAAGGGGGTTTTTTTGTAACTGGGGTGAAGCTAGGATTATGCTAAATTCTTTTCTTTATTTTGCATCCCTTAACTTGACCTCCACTCTGCAGCTGGAAAGATCTTGCTCCTCGCGTGCTGTACTGAAGAGTCCTGCAGGCTCAGCACTGCACCGTGCGAAGAGATGAACTTCCCAGTGATACTAAATCACTAGTCACGGGGAGGAAAGAGGGCAGGTTGGTGACTCAGTGCAGGACTGACCCTAGGCAGGGAACCCACAGCCCATTTTACCCAGTCCCGCATAATTCCCAGGCCTGTGGAAAGGCTCATTTTGCTCCTAACGGGGATACCTCCATGGTATCTACTTTCTAGGCCAAAGCAGCGTGCCTCAGGTCACCGATACGAGCTGTGCAGGTCCGCTTACATCCTTCGGGTGTCCGGAGGGTGATGAAGTCGTTGGTGTTGTAGACTCGGCTGAGACACTGCACTTGGACTTTCACCTGATAGGTACAGTCAGGCTTGAGGACTTTCAAAACGCTGTTGGTTTTGTTGCTGTGGGTTTCCAAAATCTTCCAAATGCTTTCACCGACCATCCTGCATGAGAGAGTCGCACCCCTCCAGTCAGGACAGCGTTTAGGAATAAAGGGTGAAGCCATCTATGTTAAGACCTTGCTGTGTAGTTTCCTTTTCACTAAAGCTGCTTGGAAGGATGCTCTTTGAAAGCCTGAACTATACACAGCTTAGTGACTTATAAGTGCCGTCCGCTGAGGTTTTCTATAACTGCTGTGCTCTAATTTCTTGACTTTGTTCTCATTGCTAGCCGTCCCACAAAGACAAGACCCGAGCAGAAAAAAAAAGCCCGAATATAGCCACTTTACTGTCTGTGTAAACAATCTGGACGAAATAAATACAGCTCTTTACAAATGCCCCTTGGCTACGGCTATTTTGGGTCTCCTTTGCAACCAAGTACAAAGACTATCCAAGCAGAACTAGATTGCACAGTCCTCAGCCTTTTAGGCCTGATTCTGAACGGTGCTTTGCTGTAAACATGTGTGCACAGATACCGTGCCTGTGTTTCTCCTGTCTTTTACTCAATACAAATAGCAGCAGGTCATGCAGTACAACGCACAGCGTACCTGTAATAGACGTTGTAGACACAGGAGGCTGAGGACATTCTCTTTGGCCGAGCCCACGTCAGAGTGACGTCGCCGGAGAAATCAGCCGTCCACTGGAGGTTCTGGACTTTGTACACGATTGTGTCATCTAAGCAGGCAACGGGAAAAGTTAGTCTATCCGAGGGAAGCCCTTTGCCCAGAACAGAAACAGGAGTTATGTTCATAGCACGAACAACATGGGGAGGTAGGAACAGTGGTACGACCGAAGGGAGTATTTGCAGCATTCAAATTGGATGTGTAATTTAGGCGAGCGTTATCAGTGGAGAAGTGAGGGCTCTTCAGAAGGCAGTTCAGAGCAGGAACGTACCCCCAGTGCTCTTAGTTCTCCCCAAAATATCTTGCTTGTCTTTATGCAGCATCATGCAAACGTCCCCTTTTCCCCAAGGAAAGATAAAGCATGGTTGTCGATGAAATTCTCTGATATCATTTTGGAAGTGTGTGAGTGCAAACTGATCAGTGCAAGCTAAGCCACTTTTCTACTCGTGTGACGAATCTGTCCATCACTGTGAGCCAGCCAGGGCCTGTCTGCGTGGTTTTCCTGATCGCATCTCCCTTCAGCAGCAGGACCCAAGCGAAGGCTGGTAATTAAGGCAGTAGTCTGGGGATTGCCTTGAACGCGGGCTCTGCGCCTGAATCGGTGCCCGACCTTGGGAGAGGAATTTAGGGGATAACAGCACAGTGCGACCCAGCAGTGGAGACTCGGGGTGCTTATCTGAAACAGCCCAAATCCGTTCCCCGTTCTCTTCCTCGGGGGACGGCGTGCTGGAGTCCACACCCTGGCCCTGCTCGGGTGCTCAGCTTCATTCCCAGTGCCGTACAGAAACTAAGCGGAGCCAAACCGCTGCCGCTTCGCTTTCCCTGCCCATCTAGAAGTGAAACCCAGTAGGCACACAGATGTGCAGACAGGCATGGCAAGACGAGCTACGCGAGGGAAAAGAGATGGTTTTCCCTTTGGCATAGCAGCCGAGCCGTGAATCTCGGCAGCTCCTTCCCCAACCCCTGGACCTGCTAGCCTCTCCCAATCAATATTTAATTAAAGAATTAAAACCTGATTGATGCTCAACCCCCCAGTTGTGTAGAAAAGCGGCTGAATCTCACGGCTGGCCAGAGACAGCGATCGATCGCTGTTATCTGCCGAGGGCGGGCTGCAGCCTGCCTCTGCGGGGCCACCGAAGGCCAGCGTGGGAGGACCAGTGATGGCATCCAGGCATGTGCCACGGCTCCCAGGGTCACCTTGCACAGGAGGACAGAGCTAGAGACTATTGCTTCACCTGTGGGCTGTGTAAAATAGACAGCTTTGCTCCTACCCATCCTAAAGTTGTTTTTCTCTGTCTGAGGCTGCTGGAAGACAAATTGTCAGTGTAGAAACTGGCCAGAAAGTTTGTCCCAGCTGATTATAAATGGGGAAGGCGGCGGATACATCTAGGATGTTGTGAGTGAAAGGTCATGTATCCAGGAGAGCACCTCTGCGTGCTAACACAGAGCAGGGCATGAGAAATGGGAGAGGGCTGCTGCTTACCGGTACAGTTCCTCTCATCGCTGCTGTCGGAGCAGTCCAGATATCCATCACACCGCTCTGTCACCATAATACAGGCCTCGCCGTCCTCGCATTTATAACCATTAGGGCACAACAGGGTGCTGTGAGTAGCTGAAAGAAGCAGAAAGGTTTCAGGACTCGGGGCAGGAATGTTCTCTTACCAGCACTGGGCTGTTTGCGATGCCAGTGCTGGCATTGCTGCCTCAAAAGCAGGCACGATGCTGGGGCGGCTGTACATCAGGGCTAGAGCCCAGGCACAGCATCAGAAATAGGGCTATCTCATTGTGAAGGCATCTTCTGGCATAGTGGCATCAGAAGAACCTGGAGCTTATCCCACTGAAACAACCACTAGACTTCTAATGGGAATGGCACTGGTTGGTTTGGATTTTTACTCCTTTTTTTTTACCGTAATGCTGCATTTACTGCAAGGGTTTCACCAGCAATAAAACTCCTCGGTGACTCCCCCATCCTCACAAATAGTTTCCCAAGGGAAAGCGCCAGGCGAGCCACCCTCCTCTCCCCACGCTTACGGCAATTCCTCTCGTCCATGCCGTCCTGGCAGTCCCGCAGCCCGTCGCACCGCTTCCAGTTGGGGATGCACTTGTGCAGCTGCTGGCACTCGAACTCGAACCTACTGCAGCGTCCCGGGAGTGCCGGGGAGGTGGCCGTCACGTTGGGTCCTGCGCAGGACAGCCAGCGGGTGAGGAGACCACCCAAGGGATGGCCGGGCTGCCGCTGCCACCAGGAGGGACACCAAAACCTCTCCCCAGGTCCCGACTCCACTAGATGGCAATCTCTTCCCATCTAGCAGGTAGATGGCTTCTGCTGGGATGACGCCTAAGCCGTCCTTTCTCCTGACTGCAGAGGGCTGGAAAAGCAACTGGTTTGCAGAGGATGTCCTGCACCAGCTCAGAGCTCAGCAAGCCTTAGCAAGGACGGCAGCCAGCAAAAAAACCCCTCTTTTACCTTCAGTGCAGATGGAAACCCGCCCTGCAGCCCTGCTCTCCGTGCCCCTACACAATCCGAGACGCGACGGCATCGGGTTTGGACAACCTGGTCTGAGCAGGGACCTGTGGCAATTCATGCCGCCTGTGGGGCTGCAGCAGCTTCTCAGTTGGTGGCAGGGGTGTCTGACCTCAGGGGGAGAGGAGGCTTTTACACCACGGTGTAACTTAGCCCTGTTGTCTGGCAAGGCTCTGAGACTGAAAACCCTGACAGTCCCGGCATGATGCGATCCTAGAGAAAAAAGGAAAGGGGTGAGGAAGGGAAAAGCTTACGTGAAGTCGGGCAGGCTTCCTCGTCGGAGCCGTCGGCACAGTCCTTGTAGCCATCGCAGACCCAGCTGTTCATGATGCAGGCGCCGCTGTTGCAACGGAAGTGATTAGGTAAACACGTCGGTGGGATCGATGTAGTAACGGGATGGACTGGAGAACCTAAAAATACACCGTTCAGAGCTGATCCGAGAGGCCTGCTCCCGCGTCCGGGCTCTACGCTGTGCCTGTTCCCAGCAGACTGAAAGCCGCTATCAGCAGAGGGAAGCAGGGACATTACAAGCCCAATCTTTTCACCTGCGTTGTATCTGCACAGCTCCTAAGCAGGATTTTTAAAAACAGAGTAAAAAGATGCCTGAGTGTGCGCACACTGCCCATTCGTGGGGGATTTTTGGAGGCACGGGGGCTGGCGCAGCCTGTCCCCAGCAGCCCTGTGGGAAGGCTGAGACGCCGAGAGCATGCTGCAACCCAGCCTCGGCCAGGGATTCCCTAAGCAGAGCCGAGCCGAGCCGTGTGCCCTTACCCTCGCAGTCCTTCTCATCGGACCAATCCCCGCAGTCATTCTCCTCATCGCACTTCCACCGGTTGGGGATGCAGTGCCCATTCCCGCACTGGAACTGGTAGTACCGGGAGCAGTTCGGAGCCTCTGTCGGGTTTTCTGACAACGAGAGGAGAGTCCTGTGAGCCCCAGTGTTATCTCACCAGTCTTCAGTACGGCTGAGGTGTGGGAGCGTCTCAGGCCAGGCTACAGCTATGTATTCCCCTGAGCACCTTCTTCTGCAGCATCCCCAGTCCTCACGGCCCTCGGTACCCTGTTGTCACCGCTATTATGTCTGTGTGCCGGGAGGTTCACTGCCAGACACCACCCATGATCTCGGAACCAGAGCTGACAGCGAAATTCAGACAGAGCGTTGCAGAAACGGAGAAGCAAACCCTGCCACTTTGAAATGAAGAGGCAGCTGCTTGGTCTGGTTGGGTACAGCTCCCACAGCTACCCAGGGAACACTGGTAAATATTGAGTTTGGCTGGAAACTGCCTGCCTGCTTTGGGCTGGGAACGTGTGGAGTAAATATGGTCACATACGACTTAGTCAACCACAGGATGTGCCAGCCCTATCGGGTTTCCAGTGTGCTTCACTTCACCTTTCATCCGAGGAAAATGATACTGATCTCCATGGAAGACCCGCTGCGATGTGCAAGTGGAGTGCTACACTCACACGTGTGTGTGTAAAACAGGAAGAAGCCAGTACTTGATGCTCCTGAAAAATCAAAGGAGACTGGTCCCTGAGGTACTGCTCACCGCAGTTTGCTTCGTCAGAGTAATCGCCACAGTCGTCCATCCCATCGCACTTCCACACCAGGCTGATGCACACCCCGTTCTGGCACTGGAAGCTGAACTGGTCACACGTCCGGTGGAACTCGGGGTCCTGGGCTGCGGGGTGGCACGGAGAAACAACAAAAGTTTAGTGTAAAGACCAAGGGCTTGAGGGAAACTCATCACTGAGGAGGAGAGAAGGAGTATGCTCAGAGGAAATCATGGATTGATAAGCAGAGCGTGACAGCCCAAAGCCACCTCTCAGGGGAACTGGCAGAACTGGTCCCCTGGGGAACACGCTCTCCTCTCCATGACTCTGGTTTCATTCCACTCTCTCCTTTTGCACTCTCCTTTGGCAAAGACGCGCAATATCACACTCACAGCAGCCAGCGTAGTTGGCATCTTCATCTGATCCATCTCGACACTGGATGATGCCGTCGCACACCATGGAGTGGAACAAGCACTGCTGCCGGTTCTTGCACACGAAATCCATGTACCGGGTGCACAGGGGTTCTGGAGAAAGGGGAGGAGAGGGGGTGGCACCTCCGCAGCCCTTGGCAGCAGCAACGCCGCCAGCTGCCCAGACCTGGGCACAGCGGACGGAGTTCGGCAAGTTACGGAAAGTTTCCAAGCCAAATCGCTCGGGCTCTGTCCCTGCACAGGCTGAGAGCGCACTGGGGTACGAGCGGGTTGGCAGAGGCGTCAGGAAGGATTTGGTCACCCTCCCTGAATACGGCTCCCGACAGCGCGCCCTCCCTGTCTGTCACAGCCCCGCCTGCTGCGCCTTTTGCTGACACTCGCAGACCAGCCGATTTCCCAGGGGGCTCGTGAATGCTAACTAAGGCTTTCCCATTATCTCACCACGGCTTTTCTCCCGGGGAGACAGGCTTTGGCAGGCCGTGAAGGCTGTCAGCCCTCGCTGCCGGGGCCCCGCCAGCTGCCCGCCGCCCCGGTACTCACCGCAGTGCTGCTCGTCCGAGGCGTCGGAGCAGTCGTTGATGCCGTCGCAGTGTTTGCTGGTTGGGATGCAAGTGCCGTTGGGGCACTGGAAGCCATTGCACTTTTTTTCTGAAATTCAGAATTGGGTAGACGTTGTGTGGGTTTGTTTTTGGTTTGTTTTTTTTTTTTTAGAGCTGCCTTTAGTTAGCTACAAAAAGCCCCGGCTGCCTTCTCCCTGTCTCTGCCTGCTTTTGGAGGGATGGGGATAGTCCCCCAGAGTTTGCTGCGGGGTTATCTCTTGTAGAAATCCCTCCCGCTCCACGGCAGAGCCCCCTCCGCACGCGTGGCGCGTTACCGCAGTTGGCCGGGTCCTCGTCGGAGCCGTCCTGGCAGTCGGCGTCGCCGTCGCAGGCCCAGCGCTGCGGGATGCAGTGGCCGTTGTGGCACTGGAAGCTGGAAGCCTCGCAGGTGTGATATACTGCTGAAAGCAAAGCGGGGGGAACTGCCTGAGCGCGGGGCGCCGGGCCACGTAGCCCGGCACCCTCCGCATGCACCGGGACTTCACGCCATGGCAGGTTCCCAGCACCAAGCCCAGGTCCTGAGCACAAGCGACCACCCCAGGAGGCAACCTAGTTCTCCCTAGATCACACCATGGTCTTTTCCTCTCCGTGCCGCGCTTGCTCACCAGCCTGCCATGCCTCAGGGATGGCTTTCGGAGGCTAGCGAGCCTTCCCAAAGCTCCCAAGAACCTCTTTCCTTTTGATCTGGGTCCTCAGTGTGCGTGGGCAAAGGTGACGGTGGTGGCATCTTGATGGAGATGGCAAGAAACGTCCCAGCGAGCAAGCGAGCCTTGGCAGAGCGTGCAGGCCAGGACAGACTCAGAGACAGCCTTTAATTAAGGCAGGCAAGGCTTTTCCCTCTTGCCAAAGCAAATTAGAACTACAATTCTCTTTTGGTTTCCAAGGGAGTAGGGCCCTGGCTCTCCTTAGGCTCCTGTCACGAAAATATCTGCCTGTGGGGTATCTTGGTTGAAGCCTAGTCTATGCTGTCACTTTAGAGACAAACACCGCTCTTCAACCAGGAGAGCACTCGTCGTTAGTGAGAAGAAAAGCAATGTTCAACTTAATTAAATTGCATGCTACTGGATTTTTAGGTTGGCAAGTGACATGCACTCACAGATATTTCAAAATACTACAATCCTGTGGCAGTAATATTCTATTAGGTATTCAATGTGAAATGTAATTATTTTAGATAAGAGCAGTAATTGCAGCTGGTGAAGTCAGACGAAATGTTTCTCAAATAATTGTGATCCTCTTAGATAATTTCAACTTTAGGTTTTACAGACCCGATATGCTTTCTGAAGTAGGTTCCTTTCCTGTAGTAATTCTCTCTGGAGAAACTAATATGAGAGATAAGCGATACCAATATAAATTAAACCTTCTTATATAGCCACGCACTCGGAATACCAACGACCAGGCTCCCCGGCGCCGCGCTACAAACCCCATGTGCTCGAGGCACGGCAAATGCCGCAGGGGGTGAGCTCACAGGAGCTCGGAGGCCTGAAAGGGATCTCCTGGATCCCTTCCCAGAGCCCCCCAAGAGCAGGAAGCCCCGCTGTCTGTCCCAGGGGCTCCAGGGCTGCAGCCAGTACCCTCGGAGGCTCTCCTGGCCCCCCCACCAGGGCTTCCCTGGCCCCATCAGTGCGTCTGCTCTTTCCATGTGGCATGGAAACCACCGCTGTTAGCTTGAAATACCCCCTCTTGATAAAGCAATGCTTTATCACGCCTTTCACTGAGGGACTGAAGCGCTGCCTACTGTCAGAACCCTTCTCGTGCAAATACTTTGGGGTTTGGTTTGGTTGGGTTTTGGGGGTTTTGTTTGTTTTTAGTAGAAAAGACAAACACACAGCTATCTGTTGCCTTTTCTAATGAGGAAAAGGCTCCATCTGGCTGTTAACTTTAGGAGGCTGCTGAGGGACATGAGTTTTACACTGTGGTGCTGAGTGTTTTAGCTTTGAACTGCAAAGAGAGAGTGAGTCTTACAGGTGCAGGACTTGCTGCACTAGAGGCATAAATTAGAAGCAACGCTATTTCTGGCAACCAGGTTGCATCAACACGAGTCATAAGTGAAAACAGGAGCGGATCTTCCACGTGTGACTCCATACTCATGACACCCTCTTTAGGTTTCCAAACCCAGGGAGCAGAGCGGGGCTATTCAGCAGTCAGCAAATTCAGAGCGAGCCCTCAGGCCTTGTTGAAGGCACCAGAGGAATGAAACCCTTCGCTTTTGGAGCTGAGCTGAGCTGCGGGTGACTGGCTGCCCTAACAAACGAGCAGGGAAACCGAGGCACAAGATGTTGGCCGATGTCTTGCAGCACCTCAGGCTATAAGTAATGAGTGGGTGCGATAGAAGGTTATTGATGACATCGGAAGGCTTACCAGTGCAGTTCACTTCATCGGACCAGTCCCTGCAGTCGTTATCACCATCGCACTTCCAGGAAAGACGAATGCACATCCCTGAGCTGCAGCTGAACTCATCGTTTCTACACTGGTGAGCCTCTGCAAACAAGCACAGGCAGATCAGATGCTGAGGGGACAGGGGAGAGGAGAAGCAAAACTTCACGCAGGCTATTGACCGAGCAGAAGAGGCCGATATCTCAGAGGTGACAGCCTACACGGCCCTGCAAAGCAGGCTCGCCTTGAAAGCATGTTTTCCTGCCTCATGCCTAGCCCTGAACGACAACGAGCTACCGCCTTGCTGTTTGCAGCCTCTTCTCTCCTTCAGTTCAGGAGCCCACCTCTCTGAATCGCCGAGCCGGACGTGGATGGCCATCAACACGACAATGCCGAGCAGCCCGCGCCTCCCGTGCGCTTGCTGGGCAGCTGCCCAAGGTCAGCTTGTAATCTCTGCCAAATATTTGGCTTTGGGTCATGGCAGTACCCAAGGAGCAGAGCAGGAGAGCTGGATGATAACGGCACAAAAGTCTCCCTGCCGGATCACAGCGAGGGGGAGAATGAGCGCATGGCCCCGCTCTCTTCTCCTGACCCTCATTTCCCAGTACTTGTTAAATGATGGGAGGCAGTGGTTGGTAGCCAGGATACGTAGGGAGATCTGGTGAAGCACTGTCTCGACCTACAGCGTCTACGAGTAGCGCCCTGCCTGTAACGCTGCTGGGTTTTCCGCCCTTGCAGAGGGCCAGGGAAGGAGGTTTGAGCGAGGGCACTCACCACAGTGACTTTCATCGCTGTTATCGCCGCAGTCATCCTCCAGGTCACATTTGTAGGACAGCGGGATGCAGGTCCCCGAGCCCTGGCAGCGGAACTGGGTGTCGGCATCGCACACGGTGGTGGCTAATGCGGTGGAGAGGAGAAGGAGGTCAAGGTTCTGGTTAGACAACGTTCCTGCTGCCCGAGCGCATGCAATTAGTGCAGGGAACTGAGGGGAGAGGGACAGCACCCTGCGAGCTCCGCTCAGTGCAGCCTGAGTTACTGTTACGGCATTTTAATGGCACCATTAGGAACTCGGTGTAAAGCAGAGCAGAGAGGAGTTAGCTGTCTGTCAGGACACCGGGACTGAAGGCTGTGCCACCCTCCATGTCCATTCACAAGTGCCTCCCAGCCAGGGAGCAAGAAAGCCAAGAGTGTAGAGCTGCCCGCTCCCCACACAGGGGACTTGAAAGGCAAAGTGGCAGCCAAAGGAGGGTAAAAGCTGGGCATGAGCATTGCTAACCAGTCCCTGCGCCAAACTGGTGACCCCCAGCAAACCCACGCAGAGGAACGGGTACCCACAGAGGCTGTCCCTCACCCAGAGCCAGGCAACGAACTCAGGCTTGGACTCTGCTTACTGGTAGCACAATGTTGGCAGGAGAATAAGCTCTTTATCAGTACAAAACGGGCATAAATGGCACCTCTCCAGGAACACCTGCTCCTCCACCGATTCCTAACTTTAAACCCAGCCCTTGTTCCACAGAGAGCTAATCCAAACCCTTCAGGCTCTGCAAAGCCTGCTAACATCTGCCCTTCCTGCATGCATTGGCAGTCCCTAAATTTACTCGAAAAGGTGACCTCCATCCTTAACGTGTGAACTTGATTTATTAGTTCAACAAGAGGCCCATGTCTGTGCGATGAAGCCAGAAAGTCACTTTCTATCTGCATGTTTTTAGCATTTGCTGTGCCCTAAATTAGCCTCAGAAGACAATTACTGCAAGAGACAAACATGCACCCTCACGGGAGAACTGGCATCAGCCTCACCGAATTTTAGACGCTTAAACCTGAGCTGGTCAAGGGGGAAATATTGGTCCTTGCAGGACACAACTCATCCCATCAGCTGCGGCTGTGTACCCGAGGAGATGAATCGCACCCCCAGAGCACCTCTTGCTCTCCATGACTCTAGGGGAGCGCAGACCATCGGCTCGGGTGCAATGCCGACACAGCAGGCATCTAAATTTGGATGGGCGAATGCCACCGCAGGACACTTACGGCAGTTCTTCTCATCGCTCATGTCCCCGCAGTCATTATCGTTGTCACACTGCCAAATGCTGTTTATGCAGTTCCCGTTGAAGCATCTGTACTGGTTCGGCAGACACGTGTTCTCTGGTGCAAAAGGGAAAACAAAACCAAGCTGGCACGAGGCATGACGTTGTGCTTTCCGAAGACAGGCCGTACTCCTCCTCCCCAAAGGGCACCGGAAAGGTTGAGCCACCCTCTCGCAAGGGCAGAAGCCGCCTCTTGAGCTAAAGCAGCAGCGAGACCCGAGCGTGGCTTTACCTTCCTTTATGCAAGTGTTGTTCTTCATGACGTAGCCGTGAGGACAGTCGCACTTCACCTCTCCTGAGGGCAGCACGGTGCTGGACACCCCCTCGGGGCACTTGCAGCTCCTGCCGTTGTTGGATTTGGGCAGGCAGAGCAGGCTGCAGGGCTTGGCGATGCAGGCGTTCTCCCCTGTGCGAGGAGAGGCCGGAAGGGGACACAGTCAGGACAGAGGGCTGGAGGTGCCAGGGGAAGCCCAATTTCAGCCGCCAGCCCTGGTTTGGGGGTCAGAGCCCCATTAGGAGCCAGCACCGCAGCGCTGAGCACTGAGGCTGGCCTTAGAAATGCACAGAGCCGTCTGCTCCGGGGAGACTGAGGGCCTTAAAGGGCCTCCCGGTCTCTTGCAGGCTGCTGAGCCGTGGAGCCCTTTGATGGTCTGACACCCATCTGAAACTGAAGCCAGTCCCTTCAGCGCATACACCACGCATGGGCTGCCACTATCCGATTGCAGCCCAGACGGACGAGCGAGTGGAGGACAAAGCTGGTGCAGCTCTGAGACTCTGTAGTTTTTTTGGACCGTACAGCACTTGGCATGGAAAGGCCGTGGTCTGTGACCCAAACTAGGAGATACCACCACATCTGAGTGCCCTATGGACTCCCTCCCCGATGGGGAGTATATCGTAGAAGCCAAGAAGTCAGGCACAGCACTAATGAAATACATTCCTTACACCAGCTCCCCAGTGCTTCAAATCCTGCAGGAAAGGGGATGTATTCAGGCTTATGAAACGTGAGCCGGGCTGGCCCAGTGGCCTGGGGACTTGTGGAAATGAGGGACGAACGCATTTCTAAATCGCGGGAAAGACCATCTGCACACTCACGCGATGATTACCTGTTGTCTTTCCTCTGTAAAAGATTTTCATGTCCATGATGCCATTTAGTCGTCCGACTAAGATCTCCATTCTCGAGCCGCTGTTTTTGGACGCTCTGAAAATACTCAGCTGTGACCAGTCGTTCCAGTAGATTTCATTCTGAAACACAGGCTTTGCTCTTAGCGCGAGGAGCAGAGCTGCTGGGGCTGTGCTTGTCAGCGGGTACCTGCACTAAGCCACCCTAACCGCCTGGACAATCGAGAGCGCCAAGTCTCCCCAGCCCAAGGGGAGAAGCGGAGGAAGACCTGAGCTGGGCTTTGAGCAGGGATGGAAGCGGGAGGCATGTCTGCTGAGTGGCAAACAATCTGGGGCTTGGGAAAACAGCACATTCCTTGGATGTTGGGCTGCAACAGCACCTTTCTGCTCGGAGCAGAAAGACAGCAAGCATCATGCCTGCTCCTACCCTCCAAATCCAGCCTGCTCGAAGCTCTTCTGCCTCCTGTCCCATAAACGTAACGACCTCCCAGCCTGGCTGCTTTGGAAACACACACTGACTGGAAACAAGCCACCACATACATACCTTGAATACAGCAATAGCATAAGGGTGAGGGAGGCTGTCCAAGATCACGGATCTCTGCAGCCCATTGTAATCGACCCTCTCGATCCTGTCCATGTAGGCTTCGGTCCAGTAGATCCAGTGGTCATCCACAGAAATGCCGTTTGGCCACCGCACGCCCTCCGAAACGATGCAGCCGGCCGATGAGCCGTCCATGTCGCTTCTGTAGATGCCGGCTCTGGAGTCTCCCCAATCTGTCCAGAACATCAACCTGCCAACAGGCAGGGAGGTCACACAAGAAGAATAACAAAACAGCTCATCTTAAGGAAAGAGGTTACGAAGCAGGGCTTTGGATACTTGACATTGCACATCCCTTGCAAGACACGCCTTTGGAAAGGGAGCTCTTTGCAGTTCTAAGGAACACCGCTGGCACATCTACGAGCAGCAGAGAGGGTTATTTAGCTGCAGGTTCTGCGCCGAGTGCAGGTGGGGGTTACCTTGCGTCACACTGCTTTGTTTTGGTGCACAGGGCTAAAGGCAGCTCGGGACGGTCAGAGTTACATTTGCAGCAGCCGCGCCAAAGCCGTACTCAGAAAGATGTAACTTGCATCTGGCGCTGGAATTTGAACGCAGCTCAGATTCTCATGCGCCACTGCAGCTTTCCCCATGACCAGACCAGTTTTACTGGCAGGAAAAGTGATTTCCTGCTGGATGTGTATGGGGAGGAAAACAGCAGTTTAATCGAAAGAAAAAAACAGTTTGTGATCCCTGCTCCGAGGCAGACAGCGCCTTAGTCGGGGACGCGATGGCAGGACTGGGAGCTGCACTGCCTGCCACCGCTCCCGTCCCCATCGCGCCCTTCGGGGCCAAGCCTCGCCAGGCGTGGAGGTGCAGGAGGGTGCAGCACCCTCCCTTGCGTTCACCTCTTACGAGTGTGGCGGTGCAGGAGGGGAATAGCAAGGCAGCCGCCTATTTGCAATGCTTTCTTTCTTACCCGTCTCGGGGAACCAGAGTGAGGGCTCTGGGCCGTTCAAGTATCGAGGAATTGAGGACGGTGAGCCGCAGGTCTCCGTCTGGGTTGGCAACCTGGAGTCATAACCAGAAACAGGAGAGGTGTGTTTACTGTGGGCAATACTGGGGGGGCAATTGCACTGGTTAAAGTTACGTGAAATCTGTGGCAGGTAATTACTGCTCCCTAATAAAATAGCTGCCGTGGGCACAGGGAGCAGCTACTGTGAGGCAGGCGATAAAAGAGGATAGATGGGTGCAGTTATGGACATTTCTGTGTGACTGAGCGAGCAGCCGGCTCCACCGTACCCCGTGCTGGCTGTGCGTACTGCGCAAGGACGGTGCCTTTTTCCCCCCGTTTCTGCTGTGTGATTCAGCCTCATGAACTGACCTCGGTCTAAGCGCACAGGGGTGAATCATAGAAGCACCAAGGTTGGAAAAGACCCTTGGGATCATCAAGTCCAACCATCAACCCCACTCTACAAAGTTCTCCCCTACACAGTATCCCCCAACACCACACCTAAACGACTCTTAAACACATTCAGGGACGGTGACTCCACCACCTCCCTGGGCAGCCTCTTCCAGTGCCTGACCACTCTTTCTGGGAAGAATTTTTTTCTAATGTCCAGCCTAACCCTACCCTGTTGCACCTTGAAGCCATTCCCTCTTGTTCTATCGCTAATTCCCTGTGAGACGAGACCAGCACCAACCTCTCTACAACGTCCTTTCAAGTAGTTGACTGTTATCATACCCTGTTTGCATTTAGATCCAACAAAGCGGGATGTGGGACGAGGGTCAGCGTTCAGTAATGCCCCACCAGCAATGAGATTTCAGGGTGGCAAACAACTCAGGGCTTGGCCACCTCAAAAGATGCACCGGTGCAATCACCTCTTGGTAGCAGGGGTGGGCACAGCCGTACCTCAATTTTGGGAATGCCGGCATTGACCCAGTAGAGCAACTGACTGAGAGGTTCAAAGGCCAAAGCTTCCACTGTTTCCAGCCCGGTACTTATGATTATTTCTTGCCCGGAGCTGCCGTTGAGACAAAGACGCTGAAAAAAAAAAAAAATAAATCAGGATAAAAGATGAGGAACTTCCACAGCCTCAAGGCGAAGCGCGGTCAGGTGTGCGAGGCAAGCCCTAACAGACAGGGCAGGCAGGAGGAGTACCCAAGATAAATATTTGCATTTCAGGGTGTGCATGGAAGACCTGCCTGGGTGCAAGGACATGGTGACACGGGCGCTCACCTGTATAATGTCCAGAGTGATGTCGGCCCAGTACAAGCAGTTGTGGTCGTAGTCGAAGTCCAGGGCGACGGCCCCTCGCAGCCCGGCCAGGGGCAGCTCCTCGCTGACGCCGGAGGCGAGGTCGTAGCGGTGGATGGAGTAGCGGGTGGCGTAGAGAATGAACTCATTCTCCTCTGCAAGAACAGGGAGCGCCTTGTTTAGATGCCTCTGGCTGTTTTTAGGCTGCTCGAGGGGCCAAAAGAAAACGCCAGGTATTTTTTTTCTTACCTCCCCCCCCCCCGGACTCACACGTTTTAGCACCTCAGCGAAAGGGAGGCAAAGGCCCTTTGTTTCGGTGGGATTAGGTTAATGAGAATGCGCTAATAGCCTTATGTGGGTCCCGCGCACACTCGTGCAGGGAGCACACTGCGGCCCTTGTTCCTTCCAGGGGCTGAAGGAGGAGGTAAGGACAGCAAACCCCATCGTGCCCCTTTCCTTCCCACGTCAGCGTGCCGCCAATTAGAAACAAAATACTGCTCTCCTGTTCCCCAGAAATCTCATAAAAAAGATGGGAGTGATGTAAATCTGCGAGTCCTAAGGGACGCCATCACCGCAGCGAATATCCCAGAGCGAGTTTTGTTTCTGACTTGCACAGAATCCAGTGTAATGGGATACTGGTCCGGGACCAAGTCTCCTGAGCATTAGCACACTACCAGTAAAGTCCAATAATGCTATTAATGAGTAAAGCTAATGTCAGTAAGTAACTCTGGCTGTGCATCCCTAATGAGATTACACGGAGATACGAAACAGATACTGTACATGAAAGTGTTACCATGGTGCGAGCCAACACGTATCTGAAGACGATCAGCAAATACTCTGGGAACACGGCACTTCAAAGCCGAGCCCGGTGGGGACTGCAGGTTTATTTTTCGATCGGCAGGGCCCTTCTCAGCATGACTAACACAGCTCTCCAAATAGCTCGAGAGGGCTCGGAGGGGTGAACAACGTGTCAGGCTCTGAACGAGGAGGAAAACTAAGCACAGCGTTGGCTTGAATCCCAGCAGAGGGAACGTTTCCCCAGGGACTCGCCGGGCTGTTTTACACCTGGAATACCTTTTGCATCCTGAAAAATCTTAGGCCGGTGCAGGGAAAGCTCAGCTCAGCCCCAGTTACATGCTGCCTCATCCCTTACACAAGCCTTTTCCCTGTCTCAGGCTCGCTCCTGAGCTGCTGCACGGCAGCATGCTAATCACGCAGCTCGTGACGGCAGATTAAATTAAAGCTGTAATGAGCAGAATGCAAATAACTTTGGCAGCACAGGAGCACGAGACCATTTCAGTGCCTGGTACGTTTGAGAGGAGAAAATAAGGGCGGAGGCGAAGTGTGGTTGGGACACGCCTGAGAACTAAAGGGCAGCATCTGCCCCGGTCTGGCCCCAAACAGCCGTCGTTTGACGGTGTCCAGTGGCCGGTCTTGGGGCGGCACCTTCCCAAGGGCTTCCTCAGGATGGGGGGTATTTTTGATCTAACTCCTGTCTTTCTGTCTGGCTTCAATCCTGCTACAGCGAGGACGTGGTGGGGATCAGAGGGTTCCTACCCACAGGCTGCAATGAGGGGTTCCACCTCTGTGTCTTCAGGAGCAGAGAGGGCTCTGCTCCGCGGGCTGAATCTGCCCCTCAGCAGGTCCCTCAGAGGCTCATTTGGCCCTGGACAAGACAGGAGATGATGGATTTATAACTGACCGAGGCATTTCAGCTCCTGTGTCATAGGTTTTGTCCGAGAGCCCTCTGGGAATTGGTGCACGGTCCCTCCGGCACCGGCCAAAGGTTTTATGAATGAAGCCCTTGTGCCCGAAGCAATCCCGTACGTACTCACCAGCTAGCGGGCACGGTACCAGCTCCCCTTCGAGCCGCGACTCGATGTCTCCACCCGTACAAGTGTCCCCAGAGATCTTTCGGTAACTGCAACATATCCAGCCAGGCAGTTTATTTCATGGAAACTGGTAACGTGCCACCCCGTGCGGCTAGAATAAGCAGCGCTGCTTAGTTGCAATGTATATCCAAACATGCAATTTGTTTACTGCCGCTCGTTGTGGTGTTCGTGTGTGTGTTTTGGTGGTTGTTTGGGGTTTTTAATCACCAAGAGGATAAAACCCAGCATTTAGAAGATTAGGTTCCCCTCCCAAGTACAACACATACCCTCGAGTCTTCTTGTATGTTGAGCCCACAGGGCAAGGGACCGGTGGGTCGTACGGACGCCCGGCAAATTCAGGGTCAGGGACACAAACTTCTAAAGATAAGTCGTCACTCAGCTTAAAGCCAAAATCACTGCAAGGAGAAAGAAAGATGTAAGGAAGGATGGGGGAGAAGGAAAAAATGCAGTTATGCTATACTATTACTCTGCTCTATTTTTACATAGAAGTTTTAAAAACCTAAAGTATCTCAGAAGTCTATTCATTTATTACCAGTATTTAGCTGCGTAATAGTATCTCACAGCCAGACGGCTTCTGTCTCCAGGACATTTCGAGAACATTTTGCGACTAAGCTTGTCAGTGGCCAAGCAGACTAGGGCAGGTGAGGCAGCGAGGCACAGCTGAGCCAGCGTGCCCCGAAAATCTGGCTGCAAGCCCCGGTTCTGCTAGCTGTCTTAGGTCACTGCTCTGCCTCTTGGCTTCTTCTGTTGGTAAAACGGGAGTGACAGTGTGCCTGGTCTTTGGAAAAAGCTGTGGAAGAGGTTACGTCAATCTGATTTTTTAAGGAGGCCAGGGTGGTGATTCTGAGGCAGGAACCAGGTCCCCCCCCCAGCCCTATTCCCAGTCTGCTCACGACCAGCCGGACTGGGTCTCTGTCTCAGCATCGGACAGGCAGGACTGGAGCCCTGTCCCTCGCATGGCACTCGCGCGGTCGGGCCGTGAACTCCACTCAAAGTCCAGTCCCTGAAAAGCAGCTTACTTGCTAACCCCAAACCTTTGTATCAGATTCCCGGAGCGCGTTTCCCAATCCCAAGAGCTGTGCAGTGTCAGTAATGTGCCAATTGCAGATAAAATGACAGAGCAGGGCTGGTTGCATCCCTGTGGCTAAAGGGTCGCTAAACTCTTTGGCGGAGAATCTCTATGTGCGATGGGAAATTGTCTGCCATCATTTGAAAGGTGATGCATTAACAATACTTCCCTCTTCTGTAGAACCTTTCAGAGGCTCCCGCAAGGCTCTAAAGACATTAATTAAGTCTCGGGCCCCGTTATTAATGAAAGGATGTTTTCAGTCTATTTAGTTCTCTCTTTGCTATAAAATCAAGCAGCGATACAAAGAGCTAAGTAAATTGGATGTTTGTTCACTTTGAGCGATCGGTCACAGATATTTATCTCCGACTTACAATCCAGACTAAAAGAAATTAATTGGTCTTTACCATTCAAAGTCTTCCCTTGTACAAGAGCAGTTGGAGACCATGACAGGCCTGTCAAAGTCTTCCCCATTGAAACAGGTCGCATGAGGAGTCCTCCTTTTGAAAACGGTTTTATGCCCCAGTAAGCATTCGTTGCCTCGCTCGTCGGAGGGCGACCACAGTTTGTAGTCATTCTCCGTGCAAGGGACCCCTAAGAGAAGCGACAAGGTTGGAGTAAAGAAAGGCGTGCTCCTTGCTGCGACCCAGACCAAGGGTTTAAAAGCAAGAGGGTCACAGATGTCCCTTGGTCACTGCTGCCGATACCTGCCCGGCGAGGATTTGCAGTGTCCTGCACCATGCTCCAGGGACTGGGGGGGACACAGAGAGCTTTGCTCTCAGGAGGTGGTGTAAAGGCCTCTCGAGGGAAGCCACAGGCTCCAAGCAGCCAGCCCAGCCTCCAAGGAAGCTGCATTAACCTCGGCTTCTTGCCACGGCTAGTGGCGTGGAGACCCAGGATGCTCAGAGCGACGGTAGGTGTGCTGGGACCCACTCGTGCATCACGAAGATGCCTGTCGTCCCTTGGCCCTCCCCACCTTCCTCTAGCACAAAATGGGCAGTTTCCCTCCTGTCATTTCAAGGCTCAAACCCTGGCCCAAAACAAAGGGCGGAGCAGAAAGCATTTCAGCTCAGAGCGTGCGGCGGCACTCGGTGACAGGAGGCAACAAGCAGCTCCGTGGCGGTGACAGTGAATTTGCAATGCCTCATTTAAATGAAGTCATTCTGGTTACCAAACAGATCCGTTTCCAACAAAACGTCAAGGGAATCAGTTATAAGTTTTAGTCAAGCAAATTTCTCTGCTGGGTTTAACTGCTCTTTGATTAAAATGCTGCCTCGCAATCAAAGCTGAAATGGGTTATAAAACATTCATAGGCACAAGCCCTCAGAAGGGTTGGGGTTTTTTTTCCCTTTTCCTTTTCAGTAAATCCCTCAGCGAGGAGGGAGGGGGTATGGGGAGAGCACAGGGGATGCCAGCGCCTTCAGCAGCCGGGTCCACGTGGACATGGGACGCGAGGGATGGGGCACCCAAATGCGGATGGTGGTACCACAGCCCCACAGATGATGCCCTCTCTCCCTCCTCTGCGGGACACCCGGAGCAGCGGGGTCTGCTGCTAACGGGACTTGAGGGCACCCCTCCAGCATCTCTTTTGGAAAATAGGATGAAGGGCAAGAGCACCAAAGGTTTTTTCTGTGCCTGATTCGTATTTAGGCGCCCAATTTTGCGTGCGGGTCAGTGGCAACCTAAGAGCTAAGATGAATAAATAGCGCGGTTTCTAGCCTGAGGTTTCTAGATCACTTTGGGCTTCTGAAAGCCTCTCTCGTGCCCCTTCCTCGCTCTCAGCCCCCCAGAGAGGGTATGTCAAAACCCCCTTGCACCCTCTGGGATGCTCGGGGCAGGCTGTGCGGCGTGGGGACCGGCTGATTTTAGGCGAGGGCTTATTAGCGTGTAACTGCAAAGCTACGAGGTGGAGAGAGAACGTCTCTCCCACCAGCACAACCAGTGTCAGCAATGTCTCTGTCACCCGCCCCCTTACCCAGCACATCCGTGGTGTTGATCTGCAGTATCAGCCAGCTGTGGCCATTCTCTTTGTATGAGCCAAAGATGGTGAATATGGTGCTTTTCTCCCCGGGCTCAGTAAGCAGGCCGTACACAAACACCGGCTTCTCTGAGAACGTGAACGTTTTCCAGGTTTCCCCTTCGTTCGTGCTGTACCTGGAGAAGGAGGGGTGGGAGAGCTGCCGGGGCAGGTCCTGCCCGCCGCAGGGCACTCTCTGCCGGCCCCAGCCCGAGCCCCGGAGGCAATGCCCCTGCCCCGCCACTTACTTGAGCTGGTCGGTCTCGGTGCCTTGCGCGATGGCCACGAGAATGCCCCCGTGGTCGCCCCAGGTGTAGTAGTGGGGTCCAGATAGCGCCTGGAAGAGAAAGAGCGCTGAGGGGTGCGCGAGAGCAGGGAAAAGCTCGCCTGGAAAGCGTGGTTTGTCAGAAATCTGTCTGACCCCAGCTAATCTTTCAGGTTGTCTGGGCTGAGCCAAGTATCTGGAGGCACCGGAGATTCAAGTGTTTATGGGCCAACGTCTCCTGTCAAGAGCAGCCAGACCAAGTTTCCTCAACATACAGCTGTGTTGAAGAGCAGCACTGCGCCCTGGGCTCCGCTCCTCCCGCCTAGTGTCCCGGGAAAGAATTAACAAAGCGCCATGACATGGAGCTGGAGTCCATCGCTCCCTGACTCACTCTGCAGCCCTTTGTTATGCCTGCGAGGACTTCCCGACACTCCACGAGGAATCCCTGCCTCCCTGTGACTGCAGGGAAGTGTTGGCTTTTGGGCTGTAAGGTTTCTTGAACGCTCACAGAGAAGTGGGGCCACGGTGTGTGAGAAAAAAAAAAGCCCCAGAGACAGTTCATTCATCCATCCCGTGGAGAGAAACTCGTATTTCATGCTCATCTCCAGCTCTACCTAGTGACCACCAACACCAAATCGCCTTTTTTTTTTCCCTGTCTGGGAAGCCCAGCGCAGCTCAGGATGAAAACAGAGAGCATGTAGGTGCCTGACTCTGCTCACAGGACACACTACTGCGCTCGGGGACGTGCTTGTGCAGGGCACTGTATGCATTATTTCTTTTTTTTTTTTTTTTTCTGCGCTGTGAGACCGTACCGGTGATCCGGAGAGCAACCAGCCTTCCCGCCTGCCGCCTGCCAAAGCCGAGAGGAGGAATTGTGTTACTGCTTCTCGGCTGAGGAGCTGGGTCATTCCGCACCTCCGCTCGCCGTACAAAGGGCCCGAACGAGCCAGGAGCTCGGCGTTGTTAACCGCGGGTCAGCGCTTCCTCGGCATGTTTTAATGGCACTGGAATGCAAACCTGCACAGGGGAGGCCGGCACCTGAAAGTCTCGGCTTTTGGACACCCTTCCCTGGCCAGGAGCGCTCCTGACTTGCCGCAAGGCTCCCGCGAGTGTTACCAAAGGCAGGCCTGTTCTTTGTTTCTAAAATAATTGTTTCTAATTACTGACCTTCTTACTGTATAGAAATAGTTATTCACTGAGCTGATGTTACAGACAGTGATAATGAGGAGACAACCAGAAGTAGTTAATCACCAAGGATGGAATAACAAGAAGTAGTTAATCACTCCAAGGTTCTTCTACCAATTAAAAGAGAGTTATGGCTACTTCAAAGAACCTCCTCAAGAAGTTGGCAAACTCACAGCACACTTTTACTGTCCTGAGATGACTCAATACCTTAAAAGCATAAGGTGAGGAAGGGTCTCCTGAACCAAACGACCACTGACATGCTCATGCCTGCGCAGAAGTGTTTTGCCAACACAGCAAAGTTTGATACGCACGGGTAAAAAGGACTATTCGGTCATCCTGATGAATATGTAGGCCCAGCTGGAGTTATGTATTAGGTAGGCGGAATAATGAGACTATTTTGTGTATAAATAATGGCTGAACACCCAGGTAAGGGGTGCTAGATTTGTGGGTTTTTTCCCCCAGCACCCGAGGTCAAATAAAGCAATATCTCCTCTCTAAACTACTTTTGGTTTCGAGAGCTTTCATTTCAGGTAACACAAGGAGAAAAGGCGGCTCCCCACGGCCACTCCCCAGAGGCATTTCGGAGGCGCCCGCTCTCAGCCCATCGCCTTTGGCAGCCGCCAGACCCATGGCATGTCCCCACCGCCGCTGCAGCTGCCCAGGCCTTAACCCAGACCGCGCGGCACTTACGGGAGGAAAAGCAGGCTGTTTAATTCACAGGATTAAATAGCTTGCAGATGCTGAAATAGCATATTACACTCGCAGCAGAATGCACAGGCAGACCACAAACGCTGCCGCAGACCAGAACACCCACTTAGTAAACAGCATCAAACTCCTCATAAAGCCAGGCAGACATCCCAGCTTTCTGGAAGATGCCGGAGCCTCTCCAGACGCTCTCACATACAGAGTCCTGCCTGTCCGTCCCGTCTAAACGGGGCCAGATGACCCTTGTCGAGGGCAAGTCCTGCCGATCAAAAAGAACAGCTAGAGGAAGGAGCTCTCCTGCATTTGAACCCACCACCTTCACCCAGAGGACTGAGATGTTCACATCTACGCCAACCCACGTATGGTCCTTCATTTAAAGCCCTTTTTGCCTTGGTCTCAAGGACATTCCGCACCTTCCAGCTGCCGCTCTTGGATCCCTATGTGGAGGTCAGCCGTAATGCCCAAGGGCAGCACATAGCTTATCTACACTGCTGCCGAGCTCCTACCCGCTGCACCACCGCATCGGCCCAGCCGGCGAGCAGAAGAGCGTCCTTACCTCTCTCCACCTGGCTCCAGCACTGCTCGAGACATAGACGTTGGTTTTCCTTGCCATGTTCTTGCCAATGGAGCCTAGGAGAACAGGAGAAATCATTCCTCTTGAGGAATGCAAAGCGAGCGCTTAGAACGAAGCCAGACACCTCTAAACTATTTTTGTCTGTGAGCAAAGTGATGACTGAGGAGCTGATTTTTCACACTATAAACTAATCTCTTCAAAAGCAAATATTTCAGACTAAGCCAAGCTTTAAAAGCAGCTGGGGAAAAACCTATGGCTACAAAGATGATGAAACAAAACACAAAAGTGTTTTCTTCAGCAAAGGAGTGAGACAAACGGATTTCTGCATGTTCAAGAAACCTTTCACATGGAAAGTGGCAGGAAAAAGGATCAGAATAAAGCAGGCAAGGTTTCTCACATCACTGTGCTGCAGTAAAAGGTACATGCTGTAATTACTGTACGGGGACTGCAGCAGAGAAAGGACAGCAAAACGCACAATTTAATTACGTTTTTGTAACCTGCGTATAGAAACTAAGCGCTGCGAAGGTCCTCGCGACCTGACAACAACGTGCCCTAAGCCCTGGCACAGCTGCGGGAAGGGAAGAGGTACCAGTGGCGATGATGAGTCCCGGCGCCGACTCCTTGGAGAGAATGGGCATCCTACGCAGCTGGAAATTCAGGAGCTGGCTCAGGCGCTGGGCCAGGTGGAGAGAGCAGCCCTGAGAAAACTGGAAAAGCAAACCACAGCGGCATTAACCCTCCGTCCTGCGCTCACCTGTGTCCTCATCCCACCTATCCCATCCATCCCCACTTGGAAAGGCGAGGAGGGACTTCCTTATGGCCAGATCGCCATTTCAGCCTCTTTTGAGAGGGCCTTCTCCCGCGCTCGCCCCCCTGCCCCTTCTCGCCCCATGCTACCTCGCAGTCTATCTGCTCCCCGTAGCGCGTCTGCGCCGGGGGCTGCAGCAGCTCCCAGGTGCCCCCCTTGTCAAAGGTGATGACGGAGCGCATGTTCTCCTCGCTGAAGGAGCCATTGATCAGGGTGGCGATGTAGACGCCCCGCACACCTTCGACGCGATGGAAGTCCGCAAAGGGCTCGTTGGCAAAATACCTGCGACGAAATACAAAGGTGGAGTCCGGAAATCGCAGCCTCCCTGGGTTTGGGGAGTGGGGAATGCCAAGCCCGGGGATCAGGGCAATGCTTTGATCAAACGCAGCCAAAAACTACAGGGACTTTGGCCAATGTTCTCACTAGAGAGAACTGCATTAGAGAGAAATGGATCCAATTAAGCGTGTCCCGTGTTACCTGACCAAGGTGTCACTGCCAGCTCCTCCTGGGCTGTAGTAGAGCACGTTTTCTAAAGACAGCGAGAACTTCAGGCCTTCTGCCTCCGAGATGTAGAGGTTGGTACGGTTGTTATCATGGCTGACGCACACAAACACCTGGTCCTCCGAGGCATCCGCAACGTAATATTCCTTTGGATGGAAATGACAGGCAAGCAGGCTTCATACAAGCAGGCTTTACGTACAGGCTGCTTTAGCGTTTCCTCTTCGCTAGTTGAAAGCTAAACCTTCCCCCTGCCCATATGTACTTTTTTGACTTGGCAAAGCAGGTATTTTCCCCCTCTGCTTTTTCTTTTGCGTTTCTCCTCCTGTGACAGCTATCCTCACACCCTGCCGGCAGTCTCCCGGGAGCGGCACAGGGTGCCGAGCCCCATTGGTGCCAGATCTCTCTCTGCCTGGACCCCTCCAAGGCCAGGGGTGTCTCGCAGCTGGGAGCGTGCCCCGCTGCTTCACCAAACACGGAGCGCACCCCTCGTCCTCTCCTTCCTCCCCGCCAGCCTGGGGACACCACAGCACATCTGGCTCACGGATCGCAAGCTCTGCAAACCCTGGTGGTCCCCCTGGGCTTCCCCTGCCTGCGGAGAAGACGGATGCTCTCCAGGCCATGACGGTGGAAGCAGTGTGTGCTCAGTGACCTAGCACCCCACGCCATGGGAAGAGGTACGGTCCCCAGAAGCCGAGCCCAGGCACTGAGCACTGAGCTCAGCCCCTCTCTGGGTATCCGGGCTTTGCGGCCAGTCTCCATCACCAGTGCTGGAGCAAGTCGGTGACTGTCTCTTTCCAGACAGCCTCACACCCAGGACAGTGCTGACCCTACACAGTGCTCCGGGCATTCCAGTATTTCTCCAGAGGCACAAATCGCTAGAATAAACTACCATCGTGTAAACAACAAGATCATCCGAACATGAGCTTTTGCTCAGCTAATCCCCCGAAACGGGGTCATACGAGGTCCCTTCCCAGCTCCAGCTCCCGCTGTGTCTGACGAAACGCAGAAAAAACTGCTGCTGACATCTGAGGGCGTCCTTGGCAGGGGAGGCAGAGAGGAGGTCTTCTCGGAAATGGCCACTTACCTTAATTGGATGCTTGGTTACGAACTGTGCCACGCGCATCGGCTTGCGGTTGAAGGAAACCCAGAGCTGGACCGAAGGCGGCTGCGAGCTGCCCTGCAGACGCTGCGGCAGAGCAGAGGGACACGTCAGGAGCAGCTCTCACCCCCGAAACCACCCTCACCTCCAGCGGCGGCCAAAAGGCAGACAGGGGCAAACCCACAAACCATGTGTGTGCAGGCAAAGCCTGGCAGCTGCCCACTCCTGGTGTACATCCCCACAGCTGGCGTTCAGCAAGGAGAGAAACTGCCCTTTCTGGCCGGTCAGGTGGAGGTAAGGAGGCTGGTTTTAATTCCTCCTCTTTCTGCAGAGCACTTTGTCCTTTCCTTCCTAGTTTTAATGATTTGCGCTAAACGAAAGGCACCGAGTGCGAAGCCACAAAGGTAAGAAGCTGGGGGCAACCTATTTCATACGGGATGCCAATGGTAAGAACCTAAACCCCGATCTAGGCTCCAAAAATAAGCGGCCTGATTTTCCCAGGCTCCGTATCACTAAGCAACCGCACCTCCCACGGAGAGGAGCAGAAGTTGGGAGTCTTGGGTGCCTCTGTCGCCCAGCCTGTCCCCCCCACCAGCGCCGCGCCGGGGTTTGACGTGAGTGCCACTTCCCACACCCGGCGATATCATTTCTAAATCCAGGGGTCTGCAGCCAGGCGGGCCTTTCTCTGAGCCTCTGTGTTTCTCACCGGCCTTTCCCTCAGCCCGGAATACGGGTGATTTTAATGTTGTTTAGGGTAATGCTTGTCATTAGAGCTGCAGGACAAAGCGTGACGGCAGCCCCTGAGCCCTCCAAAAGCTGGCACAACCCTGAAGAACCCCCAAACCGGCTTCACCCTTCGAAAGGTCCCGACTCAAACCAGCCCCGTGCTTTCAGTGCGCTGCTCCTCAAGCCCGGTGACTTCGCGGCAGGGATGCAGACCATCCCCCCCGTTTCCCTCTGCACCACCAGCAAGCCCAGATAAAATCTTCTGCAAACCACAGCAGGCTGCAGAGCAGGCGTAACGCCAAGGGGCCCCAAGAGGTGCAGGCTGTACTACCTGCGAGAGAGGGTGCCGAGAAACTTCAAGGGCTCCGCAAACACATCCCCCGCCAGCATCAGACAACTCCGCGGCTGCTCAGGCAGCCGGAGGTGACACACTCGCTGCGAACCGCCTAGGAAACGCTACAGGGTTCGGCAAGGAGTCACCTCGAAATGGCAAAGGTTGCTCGTTAAAACAGACTCGACGGCAGCAGCGGGGGAGGAAAGCACCGTTCGCATTTTCTATAAAGAAGACTGCTCCATAACTTGTACAAGGAACGGGACTCAACCTCTCCTCTGTCGTGTCTCTGATCATCTGTAAAGGACATGCCCTCAGAGAAAGCGCAGCCGATTGCTAGCTTTCTTCCACATTTGTTTGAAAACAGCCAACAGCTTCAAAAAGTATAGGCTGCAAACGGATCATAAAGAGCACTGTCGCTCACCCGCATCTTCTTTCCGTAGGAAAGCAAACTGAAAATCCAGCTCTCTCACCAGGCACGGTAGGCTTCTTGGACCTAGTCCCCGTGTGACGGTAATCCTCTCTGACAGCCTCCTAACCACCGAGCTGCTGCACCACATCCCCCCTTCCCCTGCCACTGCATCCCTTCTCACCCTCCTTCCCAGGGTTTTTCCCTGATCCCAGCACTTCGCAGCCTGACCTACTTCTGCCCAGCCCGACGAAGGCTCCGAGCCCTGCCGGGAGAGCGGCATCGGTAGGTGTTGCTTTGTCCACGGTGCCACGAGGCGAAGCGGGGCAGGCAGCCTGAGCAACGCCTCCGCGACAAGCTACACGCCAGATACAACACCCGGGTCCCTGGTTCGAGCAGCAGCATCCCCAGCATCCCCAGCAAACGCTCTCCCCGCACTTTAGACACAAGCAGAGCGACGTGCCGCTGTGGCCATTGTACTGCACCGAAGCATCGACCATCACCCGCCGCAGCGATTCGCTCACAAAATACTTACCACGGACCTGGTCGCAAACATGTATTTGTCCCTGAGCTGGAAGTCTTCAACGTCTTCCAGGATTATTTCTTTATTCTCTCGGCTCTGAAAGAAATCGGTGCTGCGAATGACAGTGGAAGCCCCAGAAGGCTCGTGCCGCTCGATGTACACGGTGTTTGGCTTATCGTAGGGCTCAACTCCCCTGGGAAGAAGAAAGAAAGCAGCAGTGGTGTTATTTCTGCACTCGCAGAGCAAAGCAGAAGGCAGCGGGTGCCAAGGAGCGGGAGCCTTATCAAGAGGCAGGCAGGGAACAACCGGGCAAAGGTGGGCCACCCCCAGCAGCCTATGTTGGTGGCTGTCTCATCACCCTGCCGTGCCATATCCCTAGAAACAGGGTCTCTGCTGGGACAGGGGGAGCAGGGGACCTGAGCCGGAGCACGCTGTGGTACCCGGGTCCCTGGTTCGCGCAGGGCTGTGAAGGCCAGAGGTGAGGAGCGAGAGACGAGGGGAGCTGGGTATAACACACAGGGGCAGCACGTACCAAGAGAAAGACTTCACGTGTTCCTGAATCATTATCCAGGTCTGGCCAAAATCATCCGATTTCCAGAGCTGCAATGACAAAGGCGAGAGAGGGCTGCAGGACTGGGCAAGCAAACAGAGCCAGTCCTTTAAGAGAGCAAAGGCAGGACGGACGCGCGTCCATCGCAAAACCGTGAACTACTTTGATGAGTTCTCTTCATGTGCCAGCTACCCAAAGCAACAGGAATCTTTCTAGCCGCAGGAGAGAATAACCCGAATGGGAAAAAATTGCGCTTTAGTCTCCTACCAGAAGGAATTCTCACCGGCTGTCGATCCACTTGGTTTTATACCAGCTCAGAAACAAAAATAGCTCGTTATAATGTACTCATGGACTGCGTTAAGCAAGGGTAAATGCCTGGGCAGAGCCGTCTCCCCCTCGGGGGCCGTTACAGCCCCGAGCACAGCGACACGCTGTTGCTGCAGATCTGCGGGCATCAGTTAAGAAAAGGTCAAGAGGAGAGATAGCATCCATCATTGCACCAACAAAAGTAGCAGCGATAAGCACGCCAGCCCGCAGGCACATCAGCCCCTCTGCCAATCCCTCCAAGGGCCTGTGTCCCTGAAACCTGCCTGGTTTTTTTTTCCAAGCCTTACGGTGGCAGCCGAGCTGCAATTTTTGCACTTTTTTTGCAGGTACGTGGGTATGGCCAGCCAGACTCCAGCCTCCACAGTCAGTCCAGCATCATGCCTAGGGAAGGTCCCACTCCTGGCCAGCTCCATCCCCCGGGAAGGCATTGGCGGTGCCCAGCACACACCCTGCTTTGTCCCGACTCAAACCGGCACAGACTGTGAGTATACCCTCTACACCGTCCCCATTCACATCTTGGGGGAGGGCTGTTTCACCTCCAGCTTTGGCTTACGCTGCCGGTGTCTATCTGAGGGCACTGTGATTATTTACAAACTGTAGCCAGTGGCTCCAGGGAGAGGAAAAAAAAAAAAAGGGTTTGTGTTTTTGTGTTCAAGAAGCAATTTGTTATTCAAAACCCCGAGCCAAACCACGTGCCCGCATGAAATACTGCAGAGGTCAGCCCTGCCTCAGCTGCCAGCGCTGCGCGGTGAGTTACGACCGCAATACTCGGGGAGATCGATACGGACAGGAGCGGCAGGGATGAAGGACCAGCATAAATGATGGCGAAGGGAAAGCAGTTGTTTAAGGCAGCCATCCTGCAGGTACCACATCCTCGCCGCAGCAGAGGTCAGAAGGGGAAGGGGTGTCCTGGCCAATTTGTAACAGCCCTACATACAGTGATTCAAGATCAGACACCCTGGACGGTCAAAGCACAAAACCAGGCGGCCATGGCACGAGGCAGGGTGGATTTCGGCACACCATAAGGGCTGCGGGGCACGTAACGGGCCAGGGGAATGCCACGGCAGGGCATTCGCACCGCAGGACGCTGGCCCTCCCGTCTAAACCAAAGCGCTCACCTGTTTTTTAGGATGAGACCTGTCGAAGCCCAAGAGGAGGTTGGGGTTCCTGGCATGCAGGAGGAGGTCTGCTGCTCTGAAGGGAATCGAGAAGCCCTGAATATTGTTGCAGAAGTCGGTGGTGATCCAGAGGTACGGGACGAAGGCGTCCACGAAGATATACTGGGAAAAGAGGGGCCGACAAGGAAGAAGGAAAGCAGGCGGTCAGCCTCCAGGAGGTCAGAGCTCAGGGAGCAGTAAGCAAGGTACATGTCCCAGAGGGAGCCTTTGGGAGGGCAAACTCTGGAGGGGAGCACTTTGCCTGGACCAGCTGCCCCCCTCTCCTGCCATGCTCTGATGCTCCTGAGCATCTCAGAGCCGCAGAGGAAGTACGGCAGCATGGCTGGCACATCTCAGGGACTCCCAGGATGGCCAGAGGGGCTCTCCCAGGAAGCCAGAGGCCCTTGCAAAAACTGCTTTTGGTCCCCGTCTGTGTGAGGGGTCCGTCCCTCCCCGCTGCCGTAGCAGAAAGGCCCATGCACACACTTGCCCCACGCAAAGGCAGGTTCTCAGCGTGACTCACGGACGTGGGTCGGGGTGGCCACACAACTGACTCCCCTGGCCCGAGGGCCATGCCAAGTGCATGCTACCGGCAGTGAAACACTGTGTACAAGCCCCGCTGGGATCCCAGTCACATCCTCACCCTCTTGTTGTCGGCCGGGCTGTGGTAGAACTGGGCGATGGCCACCTCGCTGCCATTCCCCCCGCTGAAGCTGAACCTCTCCGAGATCTTCTTAAAACTCTTGCCGTAGTCGTACGACACGTAAACCTGCAAAGGAGAAGCCCCAGTGTGAGGAGCGCAAAGCTCTGGTTCTTCTGACAGATTTGGTTAAAAATTCAGAAAACTGAAAAAAAAAGAAAAGTGGGGGAAAGTTTAGAGTTTGCCCGAGCCAGTCTTTCACGGCTCAAACTTGTGGGGCAAAACAGAGGATAGTAAATGGGGTTTTTTGTGTCTCTGAACTCAGACTCAGGGGCCTTTTTTCCTCTTCCCAGCTCACAAGAGAAAGGCAGGCTGTAGCTCGGCAGCCGCCGGCACAGAAACCACGAAGGCACCCCAGGACAGAGCCACATGGCAGAACTTACGTCGCTGTTTTTGGGACCCAGCAAGGACAAGCTGTCTCTGGCCAAGGCCACGATGACGTTGCTCTTCTCTCCCGCCCAGTGGACGACCATCTGATTGTGGGAGTCGTTGAGGCTGACCTGCAACGCCAAGGAAAAGGGCAGCCTGAGCCACAGCATCGCCCGCAGGGACAGTCGGAGAGCAAACACCCGCTCATGCCGCTCCTCCTCGGAAACACGCGGACTTTGGGGAAACTCTTTCAAACCCGGGGCAGAAGTTAAACAGGTCAGAAGGCAGAGGGGCAGCGTGTGTCTGGCTCTCCGGACCTCGGAGACGCCCAGGGTGTGCTTATGGGCATGACTGGGGCAAGCTCAGCTCCCACCTGGAGTGCTAAAAGGCAGCGGCATAGCCCACAACGATGGTGCTAAGGGCTCTACCTTTCCACTTCCATTTCCCGAGGCTGCTGTGCCATCGTCCCACTCCCACCTCCCCCTGCCGTCTCATTTAAAGCAGAGCCAAGCGAACCGGCAGCCATTCAGCACGGCGGGGGTTACACAGACGGTGCCACCAAGGCAGGACTGCCATCACCTACACCGAGGCCACCTCAGCGAGGTATTCAAGCGCCCGCTGCAAGCCACCAAGAGTTAAAGAGAAGGCTTCCCTGGGGGAGTGAACAGCAAAGCAGCATCTCCCATGAACACAGTGGCAAAATGTGTGTGCCTGAAGGGGTTAGTTTTCCCATTATTCGTCCTCAGAGAAATAGGATTCGGGGGATAAGAAGTATGAAAATTAAAAGCAAGGACCAAGAAGTGATTTCAAATCCAGGCTGAACAGGCGAAGGGCCACTGGAAAGAAAATCACCTTTCTGCAGCGATTTCTTCTGTACCCTAAAGGACGCACTGGTTTCCGACACACAGCCATATGCCATCCCGTCCTTCCCCGGGCGCGCGTTGTATCTGGCAGGGATGTAACAGCACAGGCCACGGAGGGACGGTTTCTAGGGGAAACTCTCAGAGCATCGCAGCGGTGGGAGCTGAAAGTGCAGGAGCCTCTGGGCAAACCCAGTGCCCAAAGGGACCGCTGCCTGCGAGCGGGCACAGCCATCGACAGGGAGGCCGGGTGAAGATGCAGATGCTCCGACAGGGACAGGCACCCCGATGGCTGCAGAAGCGGCCGTGCGTGCTGGTAACCCCTAAGCTCATGGCCTTGGGGAGCTGTAATAACACAGAGCTAATCCTTTCTTAGGCCTGATACCCTCTGGCTCCCTGTGATGAGCGAGGAGCCAGTTCAACCTCCGCCAGTGACCGGCAAGTAAAACGCTTGGAAAAAACGAGATCTTTATTCTGGAAGAGGTTGGTGGGGGGTGAGTGAAGCAGAAGCCCTCAAATCCCTCTTATGCAATCGGCTCACACGAGGCGGGGGGAAATTAAATAATCAACATCTAGCCGGGGGGGCAGCGAGCAGCCCCCAGAGGCGGTACCCCCAGCTGCACCCCCAGCTGCCCAGCCGGAGACCCCCCCGCCGGGCAGACCGTGTTGGAGCACCCTGATAGCCAAGGCAGCAGAGATTTAGGTCAGGCAGCAGCATCCGCTACAAAGCAAGCCAGCGGCAGCCTCACACGCCTGCCGGAAAAAAAGCAGCGATGCTGTTCAAGGATGCAGGGACACGGGGTGGAGAAGAAGGGATTGCTGCTGCCCACCCAGACAGCCCGCATACGGCCTCGGGGCTGGAATCCGGAGCGGCGCTGTGCTCCCACTCCCTCTCCGGTCCCGTAAAAGCAGAATAAGCTCATCTCAATCTCTGACATCTCTATCAGTTATTTTGGGTGCAGCTTTTTTTTGGTTTTTTTTGGTTTCCCCGCTGCGCCTGGGCTGAGGTTGCGGGTTCAGGCGGAGCGCTAGGTTTGTCAGCCTGTCTGGAGTTGTGTTATTTGGAGGGGGAGGGAGACAGAGGAGGGGGAGACCGTAGCATCACATCCGGAGACAGAAGCGAGCAACCCTGCCCAGGCTCCCTTCCCGGGAGAGCCCTTCCAGAGGGAGATGTGTCTGCTGGTGTAGATATGCCTGCGCATCCCTGCCCTCCCCAGCTCCCCTCCACAGAGAGGGGCTTGTCACCACCTCCGTGACAGTTTCAGTAGCGCTTCGGGGTGGCTTTTTTCTGCAAGAAATCCGACAATGGGACAGTTTCAAAGATAGGAAAACCACAGGAGATTCCCACTTGTGCCTTGCTTTAACCTCAGCAATAAACCTGTACAGTTTGGGGGTTTTTTTTCCCCACAGGCAAAAAGCGACAGCGAGCTCCCAAGAGACCTCTCTTCTGAGCAGGGACACCTGGGAGGAGTAGGGAAACCCAAAAAGCAGTGGTAAAGTGGCTGGGCTCACAGGAGCCAGCTGAGCCTCCGTTACTCATTAGGAGCCACCTGACCTCAAGCAGCCTAATTAGGGCAGAGCCCCTATATAAAGGTCAAACAGGGCATGAATAAGGTTTGGCTCCTTGATAGGAGGGAGAAGCAGTGAGTGCCATGGGGCTCTGCTCAGCAGAAAGCTTAGGAGCAGCCAAAGGCTGCTGCAGCGTGTTTTACTAAGGGGTGTGAAGCAAGAGAAGCCAGCAGAAGGATGCCTTACGCTGTAAGTCCCCTGAGAAGTGCTCGTGCAATAGCGTTTCAGGTTTAGGAGCCCCACGCATTCGTCTCTGCCTGTGGCAGCCCCGCTGGATGCCTTCGGAGCTTTGCAGGGCTCGGGAGAGAAATAGCTCGGGAGAGAAAGGAACGGCACCCCAAGTCTTTGCTGTGCAGGCAGCAGCACTTCGTTGTGCCCCATGTGAACGGCACCCAATGCCCTGTTGACCGGGACGTTTTATGTGAAAAAGCTTTTGCAATAAGGCAGCTGTTGTCCCCGACACGAGTGACGCTGCCCTGTTTGCCAGGAGGAGGCTCGTTTGGCAGGAGCCCAGGGTCACAGAGTCCCCCACCTCCCCCGATGGGGGAAACCTTCCCTGGGAGCCCATTTAACCTACCAACGGGCAGTGCCCAATGGAAGCAGCAGTTAGTTTAAATTCCCCTTAACGGGGAAGTGTTTTGCTCTTTGCCAAGCGATTAAGTGTATATGAAATATGCATGAAATTTTAATTTGTCCTCCTAATATGTAAGGTGCCAAACGAAGTCCAGGAGGGGAGGACGGGAGCCAAGACATAGCAGAGGCTGCTTGTAGCCGTAGTTAATGCTGCTAGCTTTGCTCATGCTGTATTTTTTGGGGTCGGTTTACAGAATCTTCCAACAAATGGACACCCCACAGAAACGGGGCCAGAAGACAGCCCCTGGCGCTGCCGTCCCGCCGCAGGAGCACATCCCACAGCAGGTAAGAGCTCCTGCAGGGCTCAAGGGGCGCAACGGGAGCCCAAGCGCTCCCAGTTTGGGCTGGGAGGGAGAACGTTGTGCGGACGCGTGGTGTTGCGCCGAGACCGTGGCAGTGCCTTGCCGAGCCTCCCGAGGCGATGTCCGTCGGGAGCCGAGTGGAGAAGGGTGCGGACCATGCGGTGCCGAGCTCCTCCGGCGCCGAAGCGGGCTGGGGAGCTACCGCTGTGCGTCCATGGGTTTGCTCTGTCAAGGGGTCCTGCTCTGGCCATGGGGCTTGGACCGCAGCTTGAGCCAGGCTCTCGTCATTAATCAGGAGGGGACGCGGTGCGACTACTCGGGGGTTGAGGCTCAACGCTGTAAAATGGAGGGTGTGCAGGAAAAGGGCTCCTAGGGAGCACTGATGTGTTTTTCCCGTCCCGGTTAGGTAACTGGAAATGGGATGCTTATAAACCAGAGTGCGGCTCCTGGGAAATTTCTGATGGGTTAACAGGTTATTGCTACAGCTAGATAAGTGATGGTATCGGAGAGCAAATGGGCCTCCGCCGTTACGAGCGGCTGCTGAAGCCGTCAAAGTTTTGCCGGCAGCTGGGATCTGGGCTCGAAGGCTGTCAGGGGACGCTTGCAGAAGAGGAATCGGCGCAACATTTTGTATTTGTTAGCCGAGGGAACGAGGATGGGGCTAAAGAAAGCTATAGCTAAAAGCGGAGAGAAGCAGAGCCGCTGCTGGGTTAGCATAGGGCTTTAAAGGATAGGTGCTCTCACTAGTGTCCTCGTCATTCTGGCTTGCTGGAAGCCGCCACGGACAAGCTTTTGTCCCCGTTTTCTCTGCCTCCCCCCCCACCCCCCCGGCAAGGCTTACGCAATAGCCCGGCATCGAGGATGAGCGTCAGGGGCGGCTATTGCATTCCCAGCACGCCGCGTCCCCCGTGCGCTCCCGCTAAAGCTTCATTACTGTACCTTCTGCTCTGCTCCCCAGCATCTGTTTCTAGCCCTGCCACGATATTTTAAAATACAGCCTGTGCCTGCCGTAGCGCTGCTTGTGGCTCGGACTGAAAATGCCAGGGTCTGAAATCACTGATATGAAACACGGGTGACTCATCGCAGAGCGCGCCAGGCCCATGTTAATTGTGTTAATACTGAAATCATCTGGTGGCAGAGCTGTTCTCTCTCCGCTACCACCAACAGAGCTCTCCGTTAGCTGTTGTTTCTAGGAGGAAGGAAAAGGGTAAGGGAGGGGGAAGGTTGAACCCCGTTCACCCCAGAAATAAGTGGATTCCTGGGCAAGAGGGTCCCGGAGATGGGCTCTCGTTATAAATTGATGGGGAATTGAGGCTGCCCTGGCCAATTTGGGTGAGTGCCGATGAAAGCCGCTCCATAGCCGAGGCACAGGGGAAAGGCAGAGCTGCAGAAAAGGTCTAACGCGCTGCCGGTGAAGCGTGCCACGGGCTCGTCGTTACAGCTCCAAAAAGCTGAAGCGATGCCCCTGGGACACCATAACGCTCGCTTAGTCTGACAGCAGGGTCCGCGAGGAACCTGCCAAAGGGAAAACAAGGAATGAAAACACAAATACCCTTTCCAGGTACAGCATTGCTGGGAGCAGGCACCGGGAGCGGGGAACCTTCCCGGGGTGACAGGGATACCCCAAGCCCAGGCAGATGGAGCGATGGGGAGGGGGATCTGCTGGCGGCAGGAAGGATTAAAAGGACTGGGGGTCCCGGAGCCTGTGCCAGCCCTGTGCCGGGACGTGCTGTCACCAGCCAGGGCACATCCAGAAGGTTAAAGTCTAATCTGGGAAGGTCTTTGCCGGGCTGTCAAACTAGGTCAAAATTAACTATGGTTCAGTTCCGATGCAGCGTGATGGATGTCTCCCTTCGCATAGCTGGATGGCACTGACCCTTCCGGGCGCTCTCCTGTCTCCTCTGAAGGAAGAAAGGCTCTCTGCCAGTCTGCAGACTGTGAGGGAAGGGAGCGAAGGTGTGCTCTCTATGCAGGATGCGCCGATGGCCTTAAAAGAAGAGAAGCTTCAGCTCTCTCTGCTCAGGCACTGTTTTGACGCGGCGCTAGCAGTATTTTAGGGTAGCCGGCCAGTGCCCACCACTCTAGGGGTGATGAGGGAGACGATGGAGCTCGTCTCCCAGGGAGTGCATTGCTTCCCTGGTCCTCTGTAAGTGCGCAGAGAGAGGTGTTATCTCCTGCACAAGGTCAATGCGGCGGCGGTATGTTAAAGGGAGAGGAATACCACTCAGCTGTCTAGAGAAACTTCTGTCTTAAAGATCCCTGAGTGGCATCACGGTGTAGCACCGGCTTTAACATAACGGAGGCTGGGTTAACATGTAGGAGTGCGAGCGCTGGCAGCTGAGGACATCCCCTAGGGTCTTCATCAGTGTGGAGCGGCGGGGGCGTCAGGGCCAAGCAGGTGGGCTGATAAAAGATGATTTAGTAGTAAATGGCCTGGAATTGAAGAAAACTCGGTCTCCTTTTCCTCAAAGGCAGGATTGGTTAGCGCCAGGGAAGAGGAGGTTCGAGAAAGATGAAGTCGGTCCTCCCGGGAGGGAAAGAGAGGAGCTGCGGGTGGGCAGCATTGCCGGGCGAGGGGACGGGGAGGCATGGCAGGGACGGCCGTGGGGAGGTTGGGAGCACAGGGAGAGGCTGGAGGCCTCGCAGCGGCGGCAGGGAGGGCAAGCTGGCTGCCGCAGGAGCCAGCAGCAGTTAGACGAGATGTCTTTAGTCTCAGCGCGATTTAAGCCATAAGGTTGAGAGTCGTGCACTTTTGGGGGAGGTTTTGGATAAGCCCTTTCCAAAGCAGGGCAAGGTTTGTCCCTGCAGACAAAAGTTGGACTTGTGCGTCTGTTTTGGCAGCCCTGCAGTGTAAATGCGGTCCATAACCGTGATGCTCTCTCTTGCCCCTCAGGACCGGCACACACAGGCCTCCTGCCTCGGCGCTTCTCCTCGCTGTTGGCGGCGGCTACGACACGACACTCGTCAGACAGACGGACTCACGGCCACCGCAGACGCTTCAGGTAGGCAGCCACAGCCGCTACTTTTCTTTTCCTTGTTTGTTGCATTTAAGAGAAGTCCTCGTGGTTTGTGGCCGGCTTTTCCCCAGGAGAGGGCAGGATTTATGTGCAATGGTGGGAACTTACAATCATGGTGCCAAGTACTTGCATCCAGGTGTGAGTAGGGATGCGCAGGCAAGAGTAGGGAGGTGGTTAAGGGCAGGCAGGAGACGAGCCACCGTCTCGGTGGCCAGAGGCTCGCACAGGAAGAGGAAGGCAGGGCGCGGCAGTTGCCGGAAGGGGTTCGGGGAGCACCGCCGGCCCCAGGGGGGTGTAAGCGCAGTTGTTTTGCCTTGGGGATGTTTTTCTGTTGTCAGTGGCTTCCTAGAAAAGACCTGTGACGTGTGTCGGTGTCTGCTTCGTTACGGTCTGCCCATTGTAACGCTTGCCAAGAGTCCCACAGAGGTGAGGGCGGCACAAGGGAACAAAACCCGCTCTGTCTCGAAGCTGACGGTCGCTGGAGTCGTGCGTTTGCTCTCTTGGTTGGCGGTGTTTTGGAGTCAGAAAAACCTAGGCAAAATCACGAAGGCACAGGGGTGTAGGCTACCGGTCTTGTTGTTTGTTGAGTTTCCCAAAAAGTGTTGGTGTAGCCACGCGTGCAAGCGGCGCAAGGATGCGATGGGCGGTGAGGATCCGGAGGAGCAATCCAAGTAATATTTTGTGCTTGTGTCTTTGGTATCTAGGGCAAGAGGGCTCCGAGCCTGTTGCTGATGGTGTCGAGTAAGCTGCGTTCAGCTCCCGAGGAGCCACAAAGGTTTTGGACTTTCTTCCCCTCCTTGACTGCGGCCGCGGCGACGGGTCTCTCCCTCTGGCTCCAGCCCCCTGGTGACATCTCCCGTGGCGGCGGTGACCAGCAGCACCGACCTCTTGCACCCCACTTTCCTGCGTAGCTGTGCCATGCCACGAGGCCACGTGGGGACCACAGTCGAGAGCAGGGGAAGGGCAGGGATTTTTAGGGTGCGAGCCAGCACGTAGCATATGGCCGAGCGACCTGCCAAGCGTACACAAACAGGTTGCGTCCCAGATCAGGGACTGCAGCCGCACGGCAGGAGGATGCTCAGTTCAAGCACCACCCCTCATGATGATGTCCCTGAGAGAGGACTGGTTTTTTGACCATGCGATTTTATGCTGGTATGAGAGGAGCATCAGAGACATGGAGAGAGGGGACATGGGGATGGGTCGGGGCTTGCGATGAGGTGTGAGGCTCCGGAATAGCATGTTACGCAGCTTTCTGGCTTCCTGGGTGTTTGTAATGTTGTATGGTCTGATCTGTAACAGGGTGCTGTAACACACGGGCTCCCTCCTTGTACCTTTGATTACCCCGCTGTACCGCTTGTGAGAACTCGGAACTGTGGTTTGGTGTCAATAAACTCTTCCTGGTGACATGCAGTACCTTGGCTGTAAATTTTGCGCGTCCCGCCCCGAAGCGGCGGAAGGGCTGGGGTTTTGTATGCTCGCCTGAAACGGGCACTGAGCCGCCAGCAAGAGCAGCTCCATTCCCCCGGCAAATCCCCTCTGAAAGCTTCAGGCCCCGAGAAAAAACCAAACAGTGGCAAACCGTGTTGAAGTCCCACTGCTTCCTATTAGTCCTGTTCCGGACAGTGCCAGGGTTACCGTTACCCTTTTAGATGTGCCACTGCACGTTGGTGATAGAGGATGCTCCGGCCGAAGCAGCTCTATCCCTGACCCAGGCAGGCGGGTTAGAGGAGAGCCACAGGGAGACGAAAGGGAAAGTGCTATAAATGTCTTTCAGTAGATGGAGAGACAAGTGTTATGTTGGTTTTTTTTTTCTAAAATAGGGTAGATGTGTGAGGCTAAAAACAGCCAAACGTTGAGGAGGTAGGGAAGGCGAAGCAGATTGTCCAGGGGAGTAGGAACAGCTTTTCCCATCCTCTAAGTGGGGGAAGAGGATCAGGACCAGCCCCACGCGTGCCCCTCCGGCAGCCCTAGAGCCAGGCCTGCCTCATGGCTGGCTTTTTCCCATCCTACAAGTAGTAAAAAGGGGAAATTATAGGACCCCCAGAAGGGAAAGCAGTAGCGAGGAGGCAAACATGGATGTCACTGGAGGCTCGAAGCCTCTCCTGGAGCGCACCCCATCCCTCTGCGGGCCAGTCCCCCCCATCCGCCTTTCCGGCACTTGATGGGACACAGGCAGCCTAAGCAAGGAGGGTCAAGTGGGGCAACTTAGTGTAGAGCAGTGTGGGGAGAGGTAAGGAATTAATTAGAGTCTTAAAGGCTGAAGCTGTCCCTAGCAGGCATCCAGGCAGCTCGAGTGTAATTCCTTATCACCCTGAAAGTGACGGTTGTCCGGAAAAGGAGGGGGGAGAGGGGAGCCCTTACAGTCCTGGCAGCAAATTTCACCAGAGAATCGAGCTCGAGCGGGGATACTCTCAGAAAGAGCAGTTTCTATGTTTTTCTGCGATGAGCAGCTCCTCTCCCCCTCTTCCCAAGGAGCAGCGGAGGCTGGCTCGGAAAAGCAGAGCGGAGCCCTTCTGACGGAGAAGGGCACAGCGGCTCACAAAGAGCAATGCTCTCTGCCAGAAGTCACCCCCTTCTGCCTGGCATCCGAGCGTAGCCACGGTCCACACCAGCATCTGTAGGTGACGAGCCACTGCCCACCCGCTCCCGGCCGGAGGGACTCGCGTTCCCACCCGGCGAGCCAGCGCGTGCCCTTGGCCACCCGGCAGCTACCGCTGCTGGTCTTGCTGGAAACCAACCAAGTGCCCAGTGCCAACCCGACAGTGCCACCGGTTTGAGACGGATCTGGGAGAAAGCGGGGAGAGGTGGATGGGAAGGAGGAAGCAGGCGGAGAGCTCAGCCAGGTCTAAACGTTGGCCACTTTGCGAGCGGGGCAAGTCGCGGGTGGCCAAGGAGGGAGCAGACGGGGAGCGGGGCTGTGTGGCCAGCCGAGGGGATGCCGGCCGTCCCTACAAGTTATTTTCCGAGCAGCAAGTGTGGGCACGCACACACACACGCAAAGACCCCCCCAGCGCACCCGCGGGGGGGCTGCGGTTCCCCGAGGCCGTGCGGCCGGCTCCCCCCACCCCACTCGCCACAGTGGCACTGCGGGGGGATGGCGGTGGGGTCCGTACCCCAATCCCCCCCACCCCGGGGTGATGTAGCGCGTCTTTTCGGGGGCAAAGAGGGGATTTGCTCCGCACCGTCGTGTCCCCCATCCCCCGCGGTCCCCCCTCACCTGCCCGTACACCTGGATGGGCTGCGGCGCGGCGCGGCGGCTCGGCGGGNCACAGCGCGGAGGATGCTCGGGGACCCCCGTCCCCGCAAGCGGGCTGGGCATCGCTGGCGGGGGGGATGCTCGGGGTCCGGGTGGGACGACCCTCTACAACTCCCTGAAAGGAGGGTGTAGAGAGACGGGGGCATCTCTTCTCCCTGGGGACAAGGGATAGGACAAGAGGAAAGGGGTTCAAGTTATGCCAGGGCAGGTTTAGATTGGATATCAGGAAGCATTTTTTCACGGAAAGGGTTATTAAACATTGGCACAGGCTGCCCAGGGAGGGGATGGATTCCCCACCCCTGGAGGTGTTTAAGAAAAGGGTAGATGAGGTGCTGAGGGACATGGTTTAGAAGGTTTTTTTGTCAGGGGGGGTTAATGGTTGGACTTGATGATCTTAAAGGTCCCTTCCAACCTCAGCGATTCTATGATTCTATGAGATGCCAAGTCCAACGGAAGGAAAGTAAATGCAATAAAGTCTAATATGATAAAATAAGAGAGTTGCAGCCCGTTCTGTTCAGGGGATGCACGAGGTTTTTGCGCCGCACCCCCACAACAGCCTAGCTGCACCTTATCTCCCACGCACACCCCTTGCAGCGCGTGCCCCCCAACCCAGGATGGGGGCCTAAAGCACCCCGGTATCGGTGGAAGCAGTGTGTTTGCCCATGCAGGCTGAGGTTTAATGGCATGGCAGGCCCGGTTGTCACCGATGTCACTTGTGGCTGTGTAGGGGGTGAGAAACACAAGAGGCCCGATGGAGAGCATCAGGCAGGGGAGAGGGTCGTGTGAGGTGAGCTTGTTCTGGGAAGGACAGGGCTCGAAATTGCGTTTCCAAACAAAGCCCGAGACCCCTCTGTTGCCACAGCTGGCAGCCTGCAGCTCCTACTGATGATCCATTGCTCTTTCTATTTGTCTGCCAGTTTGGGGATGGTTGAAAATAGATGGCAAACCTGCGGCTGCGCACGCAGGTCCACGTGTCCTCGGCCAGTGGCTATTGCGCTTGTGTGGAGTAACCGTGCACCCCGTGCACGGGGTCCCTGTCACAAGAGGGGTGTCCCAGCCCCACTTTGGTGCTGCTGGTTGTGGCCACGCTCCCTGCAGCATCCAGGCTGGGACCAGCCTTTCATTGGGACCTGCCAGGAGGGAAAAGGGGTGCACGCTCTCTATGAGCGTGGGGAGAGATGTGCCATCAGAGCAGGCTCGCCAGCGCACACCATCTTCTCCTGGTGTCTTGATCATGTCGATTGAATGTTTTGAGCCAGGTGAGCAGGGATAGACAGGAGAGATTGTTGTCCCAGCACTGCAGGCTTCTGGACACTTTAATCCTACTGTTGTCCACAAGGAGGGGGGTGGCCCACGATATGGGATCCATTCAGCTTGTGGGTTTGAACCTCTTACAGCGCTGTGGAAGGTCTCTGCCGCTCGTGTCCGATCCCGGAGGTCCCACTCGCACTGTCTGCGCCTGCTTCCTTTTCTTTCTCCGTGTCAATTTGTGCTCGGCATCTCTGGTAGTTTGGGCAGTTCGTGTTGCACAGCGATCCCCGGGAAGCCCTCGCCAGTTTTAAATGTCTACAGGCCTCGCGCAGGGATGTGTTTTTGAGCGTTGCCTCGGGACTCCTTTCTATGCCTTACATTTTGTGGGGAAGGAGAGTAGCTGCTAAAAACTTGTGTTTCCTGTGACGGAAGATTTATCGGGTCTATGTGGTCTATATGCATTGGGGAGATTATTCTGCGGGTCGACAGTCCCGCTTGGTGTCTAGTTTCTCTTAAGCATTATCCCGGAGCTGGGGGGCCGTTTCGGGTAAGCAGTTTTCCCAGCCAGCCGTCAAGGTCTGGTTCTTCACGGGGGCGCGAGGAGAAGAGGCTGGGGGGGGACCCGCCGGTGGGGCGGGCAGCAATGTAGGCGCAGGTCCTTGTTGCTGAGGGTGTGGGTTGGGTGCCAGGAGGGTCTGCGTCTGTCTTTGGGTGGGGAGATGAAGGTGTGGATGCCGGGCCAAAGCGCCGGGCTCCCAGATGCGAGGACTTGCCCAGTGTCACCGTGGGCAAGGAGAGACAACTCTCGCCCATCCCTTCTAGGGAGCAAAGTGCCCCATCCTTGCCCAGGTGGGCAAGGTGGTCGTACCGAAGGAAGTCATTTTAATATGCAGCATGTCCTCTGCCTCTTGCGCCGCGTACCATTCCGGTATATCTAATGTTGTTGGGAATGCTTTAAAGAAAATGGATGTGACCCAGCAGTAAAGGAATGGGAGTTTATGAACCCAAGGCAGACGTGCTCCCTCTTATTTCGCTTGCCGTCATAGCAGAAACATTGTCCAGAGCTTTCCCCGAGGTTTTTTTTCACCTAGAAACCTAGTTAGTGTATTTCAATTAGCGAATCAATACAATGCTAAGCCCTTCCAATAGAGCTTGTAGAGGTCCCGATTCAGCGTAATGTCCCTCTGGAGGTCACCGTGGTTGAGGGCAGGGTCGATAAGGGGGCTGTGTCACACAGGAGCCCCTGTAGCCGGCCGCTCTCCGGAGAGGATGCAGTGGGCAGGCAGGTGGGACCCCAAAAGGCAGCACCCAAAAAAAGCACCGCTGCGTCTGTCCTTACACTCATGAAACAAATCTGCCCTGTCAAATTCCCCCACAAAGAAGGAATAGAGGAGAGAACAGGATAACAAATAGTAAGAAATGAGGAACCGGCTTTGTGTTAAATGAAATCTTGGATTCATAGGACAGGAGGTTGTAGAGAGGTGGGTGTCAGTCTCTTCTCCCAGGTAACAGGAGATAGGAGGAGAAGAAATGGCCTCAAGTTGCACCAGGGGAGGTTTAGATTGGATATGAGGAAAAATTTTTACAGTGAAAGGGTTATTAAGCATTGGACCAGGCTGCCTGGGGTAGCAGTCTTACTACCAAAGACGGAGGCAAAGAAGGTATTAAGTACCTCAGTCTTTTCCTCATCCTCAGTCACTACATTTCTCCTGTCATTGAAAAAAAGGATGGCAATTGTTCTTGGCCCTCCTGTGGTTGCTAATGTATTTATAGAAACATTTTGTAGTGTTTTTTAGGGCAGTAGGCAGATTACGTTCTAGTTGGGCTTCAGCCCTTCTAATTTTCTCCCCGGACAAATGTATGACAGCCTCATAGTCCTCCTGCGTCACCCGGCCTTTCTTCCAAAAGTCATAAAGTCTCCTTTTCTTCCCAAGTTCCAGCCAAAGCTGGAATGGAGAAAATCGATGCCCAGCCTCCGTGTCGCACTCCTCGCAGGGGGCTCTGAGCGACACGGTCGTCCAGTCGTCCACAGAGCCGAGAAGGGTCCCTGTGCCCCAGGGGACTCTCTCCTGCAGGCTCACCAGGCTGGGCACGAGGCTGGGCCCTGTAAGAGAGACCCCTCGGGTGAAGCTAAAATTCAGCTGGTAAATGCTAAGAGATGAATAGCTCTTTCTTTGCAGAAGGGAAATACACTTTTCCTTTGCTAAGGTATGTTTTGTTTCTTGAAAAAAAAGACCCGTCTCGTGCCGTAAAGGGGAGGTGGAACAGAGCAGAGTTTATTGTAAGGTCCATCTGGTTTTCATCAGCAGCCAATGACGTGAACTCCCACAGCAAGGAGAGGACCCCTCGGCCCCCTGGTTTTCCTTCCCCCTCATCTTTCCCCGGTGCAGCCCCAGAGGTCCCGGTGGGCTAGACGTCGCCCGCAGCGCCTCACCGAGAGAGCGGATAGAGCGGTTTAACACAGGCATTGCACGTGGCTGGGGTCGAGCCGGGGGTAAAATAGCTCGCCCTGCTGTCGGAGTCTGACCTCAGCCCCGCGGCAGCACAGAGCTCGGTTCACAGAGATGCCGGGGGCCAGAGCTCACCGCAGCCGCGGGACGAAGGGTGGGACGCGCGGCTTGCTCCCGGCAGGAGCAAACCGAGGCGCGTGTCGAGCGGGCAAGTCTGTGAGCAGGGCTGGCCATTCGCTTTTGTTCCCACTCCTCTGGGGATTGAGTGAGCACGTCTCCTCCTGGGAAAGCGGGCCCTTGTTGCAGTCGTAGCGCGCTCATTTGCTGAGTGAGGTCGGTGTCCCAGTGATGGAGGATGCAGAGAAGATGGAGCTATCGAACACCTTCTGGGCTTCAGGCTTTACCGCTGAGGGGAGGAATGGCAGACCCTGGAGGTAAGAGAAAGAGCCTGGAGAAAGGAAGACTCTCCCTCGATCAAGGAGGGATCCGGCACGGAACGTGAGCTTGACATGGCCGAGTTGTGTCTGCGCGCCACAGTGCTGGTCCTTTGGGAAGTTCCGCAAGGGAATGGTCTGAGCCATCCCTGAGGCACCGATTGGCGGGTCTTTCAGCTTTGACGTGAATGATTGTCAGCCTTTTGGCAAGAGAAGCCAAATCTCTCAGTGGGGCATAAACCGAGCCCTGCAGGCAGTAATCCTTTCCTTTCCCATTTTTGCACTCGGAAGCCAAGAACCCCCGTCTGTAAATCCAGAGCAGGAATCATTTCCTACAGCTCTTGGGTCTCACCGCTCTCAGAGCTCCAGGAAAGGTGCTCATTATGGCTGCAAGGGCAAGTGGTGCCCTGAGACAGCCGAGGAGGGCAAGGAGACAGGCTGAACCGACGGCGAATGTGGGCGAGCACGGAGGCGCCGGCTAACCAGGATGATGGACAGGTTGCCCTGTCTGGCACTGGTGGCCTGTGGCATGACAATGCTTTGGGTTTAGACGGTCTCATTCAGGCTCCGGTGTCCTCTGCTCTCTATTTGTGCCTAAGAAGGGTAGAAGCCTGACAGGGGAAGCCGTGCCACGGCTGTAAAAGTTTGTTGGTGATAAATCCTGCCTTCGGGCTGGGGTCATCACCTGGAATAGGGGCAAGAGAGCAGGAAGGTCTGTGTCTTGGGCTTAATAACTGGAATATTGAAAAAGTAATGCATACTATGGCGTGGCTGGCCAAGAGGGTCTCGTGGGGATGCAGGCACTAGCCCCATGGCTCAGCTCCCTCGGGACCCTGAGCAGGTCACCGTGCCTCTCGGCACCACCGCACCGTCTCTCCTGTGTCGTCGCTGTGTCCCGTCCATAGGTGCTCGCAGTCTGGTGAATGTCACACAAGCTGGGAAGAAATCCCAGGTAAAGTAGGGCAAAATATGGCACAGGCAGCAGCACGAGCCCGGCAAGGTGACATTGTGCCGTCTGTTGTGTTTGAGAAGCCACAATACGTCCCTCCCGGTTCACCTCTGGCACCTGCCTGGGAAGTGATGTGGGCGAGAGGCGAGCTGGGGGGATTTCAGAGCGGCGTCACCCCGAGGGCAGGAGAGGGAGATCTCAGCCCCTGTGTGTAGCTCTCACTCCCGGGCACAGTGACCGCGCAGACTGCCGCCGGGCTGCGAGCTCAAACGCCAAGGCAACGGGATCAGGTCGAAACCCTGTGCCCAAGGTTTCCTCGTGCAGCAAGAGGGCCCAATGCGGATCCTGGGGATGCTCAGCGGGAGGGTAGGGTTTGTAATTAATCTGCGCGTCGCCTGAGGGAAAAGCTGTAAGCTGCAGACATAGTCAGGGAGACCTGCCATCCTTTCCAGGGGAGCCGTTTTCTGGGCAGGTTGGACTTCTTGTAGTTCCAAAAGTAAAAAGGTCTCCCAAAACATCAGTCGTGGCTATCTTCAGAGGATGGCAGCGCCACGTGGAAAGGCTAGCCCCGAGGTCGATGTGATTTTGCAGGCCAGCAGGGCTGCCAAATGGAGCAGAAGGTACTTGTGGAGGGTACGTGGCATATTCAAGCGGTAAGCAAGGAGTAGACAGCAGTCTTGCCGCAGGCCGCTCGCAGAGCAGCGTCACCCAGCATACCGTACCTGGAGAGGGACGGAGCATTTGTCAAACCCATACTGGATTTTGTCAGGGGGCTGGAAGCTTCCACATCGCAGGGCACACATGGCGCCGCATCTCGGCATCCCTTCCGCTCGTCCGAAATCAGCAAGGCTCCGTCTGTGCGGAAGCAGATAGTGAGGCATCCGGCCGCACCGAGGACCGGAGGGCTTTGTGAGAGCCAGGTCCATGTCATGCCAGCACATTGTCCCTTTGGGGGACAGCTAGGGGGAGAGCTAGGGGCCAGATTTTCCAATATGCATAGCTGGATGGAGGGAAGGCAGAGGTTGGCAGCCAGGTGGCGTGCCGGTGTGGGTTTTGAGCGGATACCAGGGTACTTAGTCGGATCTCAGGATGGTCCTTTGGCAGAGTGGGAGAGTAGTTTGTGACGGCCTTTGGTCCAGGCATCCTGGCTACATCTCTCGGGGTTGGAGGTCACAGTCTGTCTCCTCCGTGTCCGCATCCGAGGCTGCATGGCCAGCTGCCTGCAGGACGGAGGGGATCTCTCAGCCCTCGTGGCAGGGAGAGGGCGAGATGGGTGGGCAGCAACGCGAGGATGGCAGTGGGGCAGTCCCGTCAAGTTCTGGAGCTTTCTGTGTGTGTCATGGAATGGTCCTTGGCATGATATCCTGCCTCATGCTGCCTCCGACGGCCACGGGCCACCCTATGCGTATCCTCCGGCAAAGCCTGTCACATCCTTGGGTCCCCGGCCTGTGGGGTAAGGATGAAGAGGAGGATGAGGAAGGCCGTTCAGGGCAGCGCAGCTCGGCGTGCCACAAGCAACACCTCCATCTTGTGGTTACAACAGCATCAGCCGTTGTGTTTTTCCACGGGCAGTTGCAGGGAGGCACCAGCAGATGAGAAAATAATGGATCGCGTCCTGAGGGTGAAGGCATGCCTTCCCAGAGCTGAGCCTTCCCAGCTCTGGGTCCAGGTTGGGCACAGATGCCAGGCAGGAGAGAGGGGAGGTGAGGGAAGTGGAAAGGCAGCACAGAAATCTAGGTGTCTACAGAGCTAGGCGTGTTGATGCCTCTGCGCGGCAGGGGCACGGAGCCGCCCCGAGATGCTGGGGAGGCCATTCACGCAGCGCACGAAGGCCAGTGTGTGACTTGTGGCAACGATGAGGGGCTTTGTGATGGCCAACAGAGCCATCGGGGTGACCGTGCTGGACCTCCTGCCCTTGGCACGCAGCCTGTCGCCGGGGAGTTCCCACAGGAATTTGTGCGAGGGCCGGGCGCAGGCAGCTCACACGTAAGAGGGATGTAGGTGCGAGGTGTCGGGGGGCGGTGGCCCCCAGGGCATCCCACCTCTCATCCGGAGGAGACAACTCAGCCAGGTTCACGCCAGCCGTCAGCTTTGGGGTGGCCCAGTTTGGCTCTTGGCTGCCTCGCAGTCCCCAGGGGTCTTTAACATAGGAAAGACATGGATCTGTCGGAGCGAGCCCATGGAAGAGCCATGACGATGCTCCAAGTGCGGGAGCCCCTCTGCTGTGGGGACAGGCTGAGAGAGCCGGGGGGGTTCAGCCTGGAGAAGAGAAGGCTCTGGGGAGACCTTGGAGCCCCTTCCAGTCCCTAAAGGGGCTCCAGGAAAGCTGGGAAAATTCTTGGGGGGGGGGGGGGGGCGATAGGACCGCTGGGGAATGGTTTTAAATGGAAAGAGGGGAGATTTAGATTGGATATTAGAAGGAAATTCTTGACTGTGCGGGTGGTGAGACAGTGGCCTGTGTTGCCCAGAGATGCTGAGGAAGGCAATCCCTGGAGGCGTTCAAGGGAAGGTCGGACGGGGCTTTAAACAACGCAGTGTCGGGGGCCATCCCTGCCCAGGGCACGGGCAGTTGGAATGAAGTGTTCTGGATCTCTGAATCTATGATGCTATGAATATGTGAATCCCAGGGCCTGTCTGGGACAAGCCGGATATCAGCCCAAATGTTCTGGCTGTTTCTCCCATTTATTTTATGCACGTGGGGTTTTGTTGTCAGCAAGGCTGTCGCCGTGCCCCAGGCTCAGCGCAGCCGGAGAGATGGGGCGTCGAGACAGGGCTAGGGCTCTTCCCAAGGGTCGGATGTTGTTAGGGAATGGGCCCCCAGGATGAGTCCAGCGGTTTGCAAAGGGCAGCAACAGTGTCACCGTGCACGATCTGGGCTTTGCCTTGGCCCTGGGTAGTTCTCCAGGCCCCCAGTTAATCAGCAAACAGAGGTCAGGGTTCCCGTGCACGTGGGTGAGAGCAAATCATGGCAGGGAGGTGAACACGGAGCATTGGGAGTGAGGGCAAAGGGACCGAACGGCAGCCAAGTTGGCAAGCGAGATTTATTGAGTGCCAGTCAGACTCAAAGGGCTACCGGGTTTCAGCGGGAGGAAGAGGGAAAGCCGGCCACAAACCCACCATCACCCATTCCTCCCCTGCCCCCCTCCCCATCCCGTGCCATTCTCGGGGAGCTCAAGGGCCCCACGGGAGTCATTGTGCCTTTTTGTCCGACAGGCATGTCATTTCTGGGACACGTCCCATCAGCGCCCCACCGGACATCCCCAGGCGAGAGGAAGCAGAGGGTGTCAAGCGCCAAGGAGCCGTCAGTAGGATCCGCGCTGTCTCCGAAAGGTAGGGGTTTGCGTCTTTTTTTTCGCGAAATACATCAGGGAAAAAAAAAAAAAGTGGAATCATCGGACTCTTGACTCAACGCAACACGACGCGACTCGTCCTGATGGACTCCACGAGAGCAGCGAGGCATCGGCGACGACGGCGTGCTGCATGGATGGATGGAGACACTGCCACATGCCACGTTACTCTTCGATTTGTGCCACACTATTTTTTGATTTGTGCCATGTTACTGTTGTATTTGTGCCATGTTTTTTTTCCAGGTATGCTGTAGTTTTGTTTTTATTTTTGGTAACGTCGTAGCACACTCGTAACCAAGTGCAGGGACCTTAGCAGAGCTCCAAAGTCAGTGGGAGGGGCAACTGTAGGGGGACCAGGGCAGGTCAGCAGCGTAGAGTGAGGCTGTAAGTCATCGGCAAGGCCGGACACCGCTCCGTGCCAGCCGCACCATCAGGGGTCAGAGCTCCGCATCCGTGGGAAAATAGTCTTGAGAGGTCAGGGAGGAAGGGGATGAGATCCGGACGGGGAATCCGGTCCCAGAGAGGGGCCAGGACGGGGGAAACCCTACTCGGTCTTGGCAGCCAGGTGGCCATTGGGTGCCGCCGGGGCTTTCTCTCGGAGCTTGCGCAAGTAGTCGTGGGGGCCCTTGCCCTCAAAGGCAGAGGGGCTCTTGTAGGAGCCACCGATCTTGTCCCAGAGGGTGAAGTACTGCCCGTAGTTGTAGTCGAAGTACAAGTGGTGGTCGGTGTGGTGGGCCGATCCGTTGATGACGTGCCGCAGGAGGCGGGGGACGCGGTAGTCGCCATCGTGAATGGAGATGGTCCAGACGTTGACGAAGATGTAGAGGCCCAAGTAGGTGACTTTGTGCAGGGGGAAGAGGAAGGGGTAGATGTGGTAGGGCAGGCTCTGCATGAAGCCGTCGACGGGGTGGAAGGCGTGGCTGGCGAAGGGCGTCGCGATCTTCCAGAGGTGGTGGGGCTTGTGGAAGCGCTGCGGGGAGAGGGTGTGCTGTTGGTCCCTGAGGCCTGTGGGCCCGGGGGACGGACGGGGGCAAGTGCGTGGTCCGGCTCCCTTTAGGGACTTCTTGCCAAGGGGGGCCAGGGCAAGGGGAGAGGGGTGCACGGCTTGCCCCGACTGTAATGGGCACTCAGCACGCCCCACGGAGACAAGGCAATGCCTGATTTGCCGGGCCCCAGCCAGCCGTTCTCCCATGGCCCGCATTCCCCGGGATGAGTGGCTCGGCCGCATCCCCAGTGCAGGGCGAAGGCTCTCGCCCAGAGCCCGCCATCCGGTCTCGTACCTTATAGAGCAGTTTGTGGTGGAGAGCACGGTGTATCCAGTAGATGCCCATGTCGGTGAAGAAGAGGAAGGACAGCATGCTGAGGAAGACGCCCGACCAGCCTGGGGGAACAGGGAGGTTAGAGGCAGGGAGGGCAGGTGAGGAGCCAGGGATCGGGAAGACGGGACAGCCCTCAGGCCAGGGGGCACGTGTGAGGCACACAAGGGCTTGTCCCATCGGGGAGACACTGCGAGAGGGTTGGGTGGCATCCCGTGACTTGGGGAAAGGGTGTCACGTGCCCGTTATTGGAGCCACTTTTGGGAAAGGGACTGCGTTCTGTTGGGGATGGGGGGCATGCGTCGAGCAGGCTCTCACGACCCGTTCCGGCACCGGGGCGGGCAGGCAGTTGTCTCCTCATGGCAGTTTATAGGGCACCCGGGGCTGTGACTACTTGCCATGAGCAGCTCGAGGCCAGAAGTAGCTGGCTGGTTTTTGTGGGGCTTGTATGAGGCAAGCCGTTGTGAGGAGACAGGGGGGCACACCGCCCACCCCAGGGGGACGGGGAGGGGTCGCGGGAGGGCAGCTCACCGTACGGGGAGTCCTCGATGTTGTCGTAGAGCTTGCTGTAGCCCCGCACTTCGGCGAAGAAGAGGGCCACGGTGGGCACGCTGATCCAGGGGAGGGAGCGCAGCGCGTAGACGATCTCCCGGCGGACCTGGTTCTGTGGGATGGGGGGCGGCAGCAGGAGAGAAGGGGGGGTCAGGGTCACAGCGTACCCGCCGCAAGGTTGCCGACAACCCCTAGCTGAGCAGCACAGCAGACACACCAGAGAGCACGGATGCCCTCCGGAGGGATCCGGACATGCCAGGCAAGGGGGCCCTCAGGAACTGCACAGGAGCCAGCACAGGGTCCCGGACCCAGGTCGGGGCAAGCCCCGTTATCTATGGAGGCTGAGGGACAGAGGGAAGGAGAGCAGTGGTGCCACGAAGGCCTGGGGGCTACCGGCACATGGGAATGCAGACGGGAGCTGGGAATGTGCGCACGCAGCCCAGAAAGCCACCCATCTCCAGCAGCACAGCCAGCAGGGCGAGGGGGGAGATTCCACCCCTCCGCTCCGGGGAGACCCCCCTGCAGCGCTCCGGAGCTGTCAGCATAGGAAAGACAGGAACCTGTGGGACAGGATCCAGAGGAGGGGTGGAACAAACAGAGGGCCAGAGCCCCCCTGCTGCGAGGCCAGGCCGAGAGAGTCGGTGTGCTTTAACATGGAGAAGAGAAGAGCTCCAGGGAGATCTTCCGGCAGCCTTTCAGTACATCAGGGGGGGTGTTTAGGAGAGATGAGGACGGACTTTGAGGGGATGGAGGTTGAAGGTTGTAAGCGAGAAGAGGGCAGAATCAGAGGGGAGAGAAGTGTTTTGCGAGGAGCGCGGGGAAGCAGAGGAGCAGGTTGCCACACGCCGGGGGACTGGCGAGGTCAGGCAGACGGGGGCTCCGCACGACCCGATCTCACCACTCATGGCATGGGCTGGGGGTCGGAGGAAGGGACCTTTCAGGGGTCCTTCCATCTGAGACCCATCTGTGGTTCTGTGATGCTCTGTGAGGAGTCGGGGGAGAGATCGTATGCCCGTTGGGAGGCAGGGAGGGCCAGCGTGTCCATGGCCAGGTGGCTTTTCGTGCAGGCACCATGCCACGATGTGGGTACCGGGTCTGTGTGGGGAGAGCCATGCTCGGGACAGGACTGGCAATGCGTCCAGTCTGGCGTTCAAGGAGAGGATGGCTGGCCTGAACGGCACCGGGCGGCTCAGCATCTCGGCCAGGCTCTGGCATCAGCCACAGGTTTCAGGGCTTTGAGTCCTCAGGGGATTTCTAGGGGCTCGGCGTGGTAGTGAAGGTGGGGTCAGGCACGTGGGAGAAAAGCATCGCCGGAGAACTGAGCGAGAGCAGCCAGCGGAGAGGCAGCGGGGACATTCTTTGTGTTGTTTGGGTCGGCCACCCACCGGCGGAGGGCGAGGGGATCCCCGCCGGCGTGCGGCAGGGGCAGAGGAAAGGGGCGCACCCACCTCTAGGAACTGGGGATGTGTCTTGAGTCGGTGGTCAAAGATGAAGTAGTAGCTGAGGGTGCCGAAGAGGAGGTAGAGGGCGAGCGCCCCGAGGTTGGTGATGACGAAGAGGCTGAGGAGCTGGCGGCAGGGCTCGCCCTCGGGCCAGCCGGCGGGGTAGACGTAGGGGGTCAGGAGGTGCCGGTCGGCGGCATCCAGGACCAGGTCCATGGTGTGGCCCGTGGGAAAGAGAAAGGAACGAGGTGAGCGGTCACGGAAAGCATTCCCTGTCCCCTCCAGGCTGTCTGGTTTCAAGGGGGTAGGGGCCCAGGCTAAAGGGCGCAGGGCATCGGCGCGTGGGCGGCAGGGTGGCCTGTCGTCCCCCGTGG
>VXBO01010634.1:1112288-1169255 GCA_013400135.1 Rhinoptilus africanus | reverse complement strand
GACCCTGCTCTGGCAGGGGGTGGGACTGGGTGATCTCCAGAGGTCCCTTCTGTGTTCTGGGGAGCCTGTGCAGGGCTGGGGACGCGGCCGGGCATCCTCCGGAGGGTACGGAGGGCTCTGCTGGACAGCGCCGCTCCAGCACATGGACAGCTCCCAGCGGGGGGCTCGTCCCCCCTTGGGCATCCGCCCCCCAGTGCCACCGGTTCCAGCATCCCCGCCTCAGCCGGAGCCCTCAACCGTCCAACCGCTAATAAAGACAATTGTCACCCTCCCTCTCCCCGCCAGGTACGCAACAATCCAAGCACCGAGTCATCACAACCACCTGCACCTCAGGAGGGAGCTACCCGTCAAGACACACACTCACTCTGTCAACCCAACAGTCATCCCCGCCAGCACAAGCAGTTGAGTGTCGGGCACCTCCACTTAGCACCCTGCTGAGTGAGTCAGCTGTCCATCTCCAACAGTGACCAGCACTTGCCTCCATCATCCACACCATCACCATTTCCATGTTCACATCAGGCCTCTACCAAAAAAAAACCAGACAGACATCACTAAAACAACCACCCACATGACCAATTAAGCAACCAGCCCCACAAAACCCCTCCCAATCTCAAAGTTCAACACAATCAATAGAGGCACTGCCCCACAATAACAATGCAAAGTCTGCATTGGAAAGCACTGCACAAAGTAAAACTATGCACAAAGTAAAGCACTCCTCAATCAAGATGCTGCTTAAACTAAAACACTCCTCAAAGGAAAACACTGCACTGCAGAGGGGGACACAACACATCACAGTCACGGGCACAGCTAGGAACCTTCCATACAGCCCGGCACAGACGGACACGCTGCCCCTCTTTGCTCTCCGCAGTGACAGAGTTCCTTGGCTCTCCATTAAAGCCAGCCAGCCAGCCTTCTCTGGCACGCCCTAACGAGACTGACAACCACTCATCTGCTTGACAATCTGCAGGGATAGCTGTGATCCCCATCAAAAAAACAGAGCCATCACCACCAACTACCCTTCCAACAGACGGGTGGTCCCTCCCAGCTGCGGCACCTGTGCCCTCACAGCCACCTGCTTGCAGTTATCCCCTCTAAAATGGCCCCTTCTCCCTGCCCCTGCCAACAGCATCACCTCCTGGCCTCCACTTAGACCCACCTAACTCTCCTTCAATGCCCTCCCTGACCCCCTGTCCTCCCAATGCAACTTCACATCCCTAGCTCTGCACAGCCCAGTTGCCTCACACAGTTCCTCCCTCCAACTAACACCGGCCCCACAAGCCGAGCGACACCAGCAGGGACGGCCCCGCACCGCACCTGCCTGAGGGACGTCACCAAGGGCCAGGCTCACGTCACCTTGCCCAGGAATGGCAGCCACGACAGATGGGTGAGCCTCACTGGGAGCCTTCCCTGTGCGCTCCTGCGCCCTGTCCCAGACACTCACTCACAATAAAGTCCTTCAGTTGGAAGGGACCTACAGCTATCAGCTAGTCCAACTGCCTTGCCCCCTCCGGGGCTTGCCAACAGTTAAACCACATAACTAAGGACACCATCCTAAACACAGGCATCCACCACCTCCCCAGAAAACCTATTCCACTCTATGAGTGCTTTCTAGTCACCAGACTACCCAGAGCCATTCCCACACGTCCTATCGCTGCATCCCGGGGATAAGACCTCTGCACCTCTTTCTCCCTGTCCCCTCCTCGGAAGGCTGCGGACCACCGTGAGGTCGCTCCTCAGCCACTCTAAGACACCACTCATAATTCCTCCTAAACAAAGCAGCATGAGGAGGTTGTTAATGTCTCCACGCTGGCCCCATGCTCTTGACACCCACATACTGATAAGCATTGATGACTCCCTCAATAGCTGCCCACCTCTGGCCACCACGCTCCTTGACTCTCCCTGAAACCTCGGCAGAGACCTCAGGTGCCCTCTTTCCTCCCTATAACAGCTTACTAACCCCCCACCTATCAAAGCACAGGCACACCTCCTTCCTTCAGCCCCGACCCCGGCCCCAGAGCACACACAGCCCCTGCCCGGCACCCCAAAACCCCACTCCCCTCCCAGAGACCCTCTCTGGCCCTGCTGCCCTCCCGGCCCTGCCTGCGCCGCCCCATCCCAGCTGCCATCAGACAGGACCACACTGCTTACGAAGGATTACAACACTTTTTATTCCCACGCAGCCATTTCACAGAGTACAAACACAAAACAAGACACCAACACAGACAGCCCCCCCCCGACACCCACCGGCACCCCAAGGCTGCTCATGACTCTCCCACCAGGCACCCCGACGCTGCCCTGCACCCACAAGAACTCTGTCATGGCATGACATGCACACATAGGGTAGAATCTTGCCCCTCAGTTCTCTGGCTCTTGTTTCTGCCCACAGGAAAGCACCACTTTCCAAACACTAGGACCAGCTTCTCACAACCACAATGCACAAATAGGCTTCCCAGACCCCCGGGGGGCAAGTTGTGTCCTTGGCCCCATGCCTCAACCACACCTCTGCTCCAGAGAGCCAGGGGACAACGTGCACCTGAGGTGTCACCCCATCCGATGACAACAATGCACCGCTCTGGCCCACATCCCGTGCCGCAACACCTACCTCTGTCCAAATCCATATGCTCCCGAGACACCAATGGCAGCTCCCGAGGATCCTGGAGACCCGTGGCTGGCCATGTGTTGGGGATGTCACGTGCTCTGACCCAGCCCGCGCTACCAACAGGGGTGCGGGCCACCTACAGTGCATGCTACAAGGAAAAGCCTCCAACAAACTGCAACAAAACCCCCTCAAGTCCCACATCAGTAATGGAAAGCTGCAAAAAAACCCCCCCACAACCCCACATCAATGCCAGACACCTGCAAAAGAAACTCAAAGTCCCACATCGATGCTAGAAACCTGGAATAAAAAACCCAAGTCCCACATCGTTGCCGACAAACGGCTCTTCCTCGTTGTTGCTGTCACTGCCGTGGTGTCTGCCACGTGCCACCTTCACATCCAAGTTCCCATCAGATCACTCTCCGGGTCAAATCCCTCTCTTGCCTCCACGCGTCAGGAGGAGTCGGTGGCAGCCTCGCCGCTGTGGGGGTGCTGTCTCCTACCCTACAAAGACTCAGGCTGACGCGAGAACAGTCCTTGGCTGGGTGGCAAAGCCGCACCTACGAGGTCAGGTCCCGTGGGGCTGCGTGTAGCCACAGCCACAGCTGGGCCGCCACCAGCATGGTCGCTCGGGCACGGTGCTCCCCTGAAGAGCTGGACACTGCCAACAAAACAAGACCCACGTGAGCCTGGACACATGCAATGGGCGCCTTCCTCCCCACCAACACCCCAAGTGCCCCAACTTATCATTGGGACCCCCTCCCACAAGCCCTTTAGTTGGGCTCTGGACTCTACCTGTGGCCTTTACTCTGCCCTGCCGCTGCCACACACCACGCCAGACACCATCACCAGCCTTGCAACAGCCTGCCAGCTCTCCAAAGCTGGAGAGGGGCTTCTTACAAAGGAATGTAATTATAGCACAGGGGAGTAATGGCTTCAAACCAGAAGGAACAAATTTTCACTAAGAGGGACCTGAGGCTCTGGCACAGGTTTCCCTGGGAAGATGTTGAAGGTGTCCAAGGCGATGCTGGACAGGCCTTTGAGCAACCTGGTTTTCTGGGAGGTGTCCCTGCCCAGGGCAGGGAGGGGCTGGAACGAGGTGATCTTGAAGGTCCCGTCCAACCCCAACCATTCTGTGATTCTTCCAAGTCAGCCACCATTGGCCTTGCTCCTATCTGCGACACACCATGTGTTCCAGCCACCTTCCCAATACAGTGCATCCCTAGAGCTGTGGAGGAAAAATCCCCCCACAACGCTCGCCCTGACTCCTCCTGTGCCACCCCCAACACTTGCCCCTGCAGCTCTTGCCGTCCCCTTGCAGCGTCCCTGTCACGCAGCTGCAAAGGGGCCCGTCCGCCCGGCTCGTGCAGATCTGCTCACAGCCTCCGTTGTCCTCGCACCAGTCCGATCCTGGACAGAAAGAGCGAAGGAGGACACCTGAGTGCTGCTCCGGACCCCAATGCCCTGACCCTTGGCTGCCTAAGACCCACACTCCCTGCTACAAGGGGCCCACAGGAGCCTACTCACCACCTTCTGGGTACAGCCCCACATCACACGCAGCATGGGGACGATGCTAGGGCCCACTTAGGCTTCCGTCATCCCCCATGACCCCAAAGCAACCCCTAGTCCAGTGCTCACAACCCTCTGGGGGCCTTTCAGGAAGGCAAAGAGAACACCCACTGCACAGGGACACATGGGCACCCCACGCCACCCTGGGCTCCCGCCGCCCACCCTCCTATCTCACCATCTCCTGTGCCACTGCCCACAGGCCTTTAGGAACATGCCTCCCCGAGCAAGGCAGACCCCCGACATGGTCCACACCTACACCGATCCCACCCACACCTCGCCTCCCAGCAGGAAAAAATAACCCTGAGCACTCTCTTGCACTCTTCCCGCTCAAAGGAACAGCCTCTCCCCACAGGACACACACTCTCCCCCTCGCCCCAGTGTCCCGGGATCGGGCCATGCCTGGGCACTGCCTCATGGCATGGCAGAGGGCTCCACCTGGACGGCAGACAAAACCCCACAGCCTTCCTCCGGGTCACACACACTTACGCTTCCTCCTAATAGGCCCCACGGAGAGGATCTGCTCCTTGGACTCCTCGGCGAACATGCTGGCCATCCTCGTGTGCTGAGGGCAGTTCTACGTGGGGATAAACACCACCTCCATCACTCTCAGCCCGTCTGACCAGCCCAGCTCCCAACAGGACCCCTGACTTCAATCCCCTGCGACCGCTCTCGGAGAACACAGGTCCGGAGATGACCAGCCTGTGGTGGGGCTCTCCTCCCAGCCCCGCCAACAGGGCTACCTCTCCAGCCACCTTCTGATGCTGGGTCAACTGGGCTCACCCCACTCAGCAAGCCACCCGCCCGTCCACGCATGCTCCACTTACTATTTTGCAGGAGTATTTCTCCGAATCGCAGAGGGAGACGGCGCAGTGGAGGTGAACTTCGTCATAATCCCCAATGAACTTGAAGACAGTGACGTGGAAACGACATGTCAACGACACTCCATTCTCCTCTATGCCGATGGTGTTGTCCTTCATGTTTTGGCACCTGCACAAAGCTCAGCTCAGACCTCCTGTGACCGGATCCCTCCCTCGAGGGACGCCGCTCGCCCCTGTCTCCATAAAGACCCTCGCCCCAGGTCCTGCAGCAGCATGCTCAGATCCCACTATACCCATCTCCTCTGGACATCGTGCCCTGTAGCATGACCTCTCTCTGGCATATCCGATTTTGTTGTGCTCCTGCTTCGCAAGACATTTCTGCCATGATTCCCTTCCTCCTATCTCCTCCAAGACACCCTGACACCCACAGCATCTGTGACACGAGGAAGGCTGCTTCTCTCCACAGCCAGGACTCCACCACGTGTGGGGCCTCCAGCTACCCCTACCCTAAACAAACTAACTCCTGCTCTAACAACACAGACTGTGCTGTTCCCCACCATTCCCAGATCTTGGTCAACCTTCTCAGTGACCACGAGGTCCCCCACTCCAACTGACGCTGGCACCCCTTCAAACACCCTCCCCAACAGACACGACAAAAACCAACGGGGCGTGCTGGGCCAGGTCGCTCACCCTCCCTCGATGATGAAGTAGCGTAGCTTGTCGTTGCTGTCCCGTGAGGGGGTCGCGTAGCACTTGTTCAGCATCAGGATCAGGTGGTTGGAATCGGCCCCGACGACAAAGACCCCCACGTAGAGCACGTCCCGGGTGGTGAGCACCACCTCGCCCTGTCGGTAGGGGTGCTTGTACGAGGAGTTCTTGTACAGGGCCATCTTGGTTGTAAAGCTCCCTTCCTGCGTTGGCACCGTCAGGTTAATCACGCTAATGATAACAAAAAAATATCAACTTGGACTCAGGAAAGGCGACAAACCCCTGGCTCAACATCCCATTTCAGACCCTCACCATCTGCACATGTTCTCCCGTGCCCTTGCGACAGGAGAGGCCACGTGGCTCACCCCAGCTCCTACCTGAGCATCGGCCGCACCACCGAATCCAGGGAGATCTTAATGTCCAGCTCATAGGCGCAGGAAAACTCCACATTGATGGTCCGGTCTCGGGTGATGATGTTGCCCGTGTTATTCGCGCTCTCGATCCACACTGTGTTCTTGTACACTATATGCGTGCTGTTCGACTGCAAAACGAACGCAGAGCATTGCTCAAGACTTGGCTGTCTCCCCTGCCCTGCTCCTAAGGATGCCCTTAAATGGCCCACCGCCCCTCCACTGCCAGCATCCTTACTCTACAACACATGTCTCTCTTTCCCAGCCCCATCCCATTAAAGGACCCTGAGGATCGCTCGCACCAACGCACGCCCCCACCCTGGCCCCACCATCAAGCTGGGCTATCGCTGCTGAGGAGGAGGGCTGCCCGGCTGGCAGGAAGCTGCGCTGTTTTGATGCACCCCATTCCAACAAGATCCTAGCAGGCGTAACAGCTCAGAATACACAGATCGCTCTCCTCAGCTTCCCAATTAGCCCTCTGCCTCCTCTGGACCAGGCCATCAGCAGAGTGATGGTGACCCCACGCCAAAAGACTCCATGTGCTACAAAGCCCACCCATAACCTACTGCCCAAACGCGAGCCTCGCCGAGCGACATTCAGAGCTATGTGTGCATCCCAGGTGCCAGCCAATTCTCCAAGCCATATCCCAAAAGCATGCTCCCCCCTCCTCCACCTTCAAGTGGGCATGAATGAGAAGACACCCAAGATGAAGAGACCAGCCTTCGCTCCCATGCAGGCTGGCCCCGGCTCACCTGCACCAGATTGCCACAGTTGCCCTTGGTGTTGTTGATCTGGAAGGAGATGAAGTCCTCCCCTTCGATGCCGGGGCACTGACGGTCGTTGACCCGCACTCCCTCACGCTCAAAGCCCAGCTGGAACAGCTTGCACTTCGAGATGGACACCTCCATTTGGGCGGCTTTGCAGGTCACCTCTGCGTCAATGATGTCATGGGTGGCTAGAGGAGAAGACGGGACAGCTTCACATCACCACAAATGGCACTACAGCCCCAGGCTGCCTGCCTGCCCGGCCCTCCTCCGCCCATCACAAACAGGCGAGGATCATCTCCTGCAGCAGACCGTGCCTGGACCACGTCCCTGCTGCTCAAAGCGCTTCTGAGTCAGAGATGCCCACAACGTGCGCTCCAGAAAACCTGCTCCCTGCTCCCACCCTGAACTGTATGTGCTTGCAAAAAACTGTCTCGACAGAGGTCCTAGCCCTCGGTACCTCCCTTCCCAAAGCCCCAGCAGTATGATGGTCTAATGCGCATCCCATGCCAGGAACAGAGGACTCACTGTTCCCGTAGGGCGGGGGCTCGATGCACCCACACAGCTCCCCGCCGTTGTCCAGCTCGCAGCTGCGGTTGGGGCAGTCGGCGCCCACGCAGGGATCTTCCACCACTCCTGCTAAACAGCACAAGACGGAGCACAAACACAATCTTTACCCTCGGACCGTGGGGCGGGAGCATCGCTGACTGCCCCTGCCCCTCCAGCCCCTCTCCCCCTTCTTGGGGGTTGTGGTCCCAGTAGGACACATCTCCCCCTGACCCTGAAGACCCCTGGTTCTCTTACAGCAATTCTCTTTCTCGATCCACTCGGTGCCCAGGATGCCGAAGGTGCGGCAGGCCTCCCCGTAGGCGGCCAGCGAGCCACACAACTGGACCTTCTTGTGGTTGTAGCAGCCGTCCAGAAAGCAGGACTCGTAAAAGGGCAGGGGGTCCAGGAGGCCATAGCAGGGCTGGAAGAAGCCTTTCATGTCCGTCAGCTTCAGGCAGTAGCTGTCACTCTGCAGCTCCTGGATCTGGACGTTGTCGCAGGAGGCGGCGTACTGCGAGTACTGCAGCTCGTTGCAGCTGTGGGCACCGGACACGTCGCGGGGGGCTCCCGTCGGTGCCGGCCCTGCTCCCGCTCCCGCCCGGCGGGGAAGGGCCGTCCGACCGCTCACCTCTTCTGCATGCCGTTGGTCTTCCAGCTCTGCGCCAGCACCACGCTGCTGACCGCTGGCTTCCCCCGCAGCGTCACGTAGTCGTCCGTCGGGTCGCCGTTGAAGTTGCCGCAGAGGCCGCACACCTTGTTCTGCAGCCGCTCCCCGATGGTGATTTTGATGACATTGAAGCCGTTATAGCGGATCTGGATGTCGGGGCTGGAGTCGATGACCAGGAAGCCCTCCTGGCTGAAGATCTTTGTGGAAAGCCCGGTGACAAAGGGGATGCTCACGTGGCTGCCATTCACCTGGCACGGGAGAAGACACGAGGCTGATGTCCCCTCCCTCCCATCCCCTCGGCCTGTGGATGCGAGCGTAAGTCACAATATCCCAGCCGTGAAAACACATCACTTTGTCTCTTCGTCAGGGGCCGGCACATCCTTCTCCTTCTTCTTCCGGCTGATGGATCGCTCTGAGGACACCACCTCCCTTAAATGCCCACACAATGCTACACTGCAAAGGGAACCCTGCTCTTACGCAGAGGCTCCAGCTTGAGGCTCATCACTCACCACAGAAGGCCAGAGATGGTGCCCTTCACCTACTGAATGACGCCACAGCCACAGCCAGCCCTCTGCACACCTCCACTCGAAAGGACAGCTTCATCCACACCACCAAGACATGGATGGGCACTCGACTACAAACTCCCGGGCTGCGGATGGCCTTGCCTCCTGCCAGCCTTTTTATCTCTGCTGGCATCCCTCCTCCCCAAAGCCTGACAGAAGACAGCCGCATCCTTCACCCGGTAGGAGCTTCCTTGGCTGGGATGCAAAGCCACTGACAGAGCCTTCCGAGGGCTTCATGGAGACTGTCGTGTGGCCCTGGGCACCATTCTCCTCCGCTCGGGAGCTGGAGGAGAAGAGCTGGTGCCCCTGATGAGACCTCACCTTGACGGTATTCCTGTCACTGATGAGGATCTGCTCCTCGTTGATGTAGAAGTACACGGGGGAGATGATGGTGAGGTTGGGCGAGGACCACTTGTCAAAGTTGATGATGAGCTGGAAGGAGAAGTCGGGCAGCTTCTGGCAGATGGTGGAGAGGACGAAGGCGCAGTTGGCAGGGAAGCGGAGGAAGGCCCCGTCGAAGGTGCGGAAGACGCCGCCGCCCGCTGCCAGGCAGAAGGAGCTCCTGGTGCTGAAGCAGCCGCGGACACCATTGCGCAGGGCGCACTCCTCGTCCGACTTGCAGTGCCGCGGGTCGCACTGGATGAGGTTGCGTCGGAAGCAGCGGCACCGGCGGGTGCAGTCCCCATTCCAGAAGAGCTGCTTGGGCTGAAAGAAGGACCTGTCACTGGCTAGGAGGGTCAGGGACCTCTGCCCTACCCTCTGCAGGCACTTGGAGCAAGGTTTACCCCACTTTGCTGCACGGCAAGCAAGAGCGAGGGGACAGAAGAAAAGGTGCAAAGAACATGCTGGCAACACTGCAACATCTCTGCTACCCACAGGCACGAGACAACAGAATCTTTCCACTGCCACCACAGCATCCCTCGCCTCTCTTACACACACAAACCCCACAGCACGCTAAATACCTCCTTGACCTCTTTCATGCATCCTACCAGCTGACAACCTGTCTGCTAGGCTCCCCGTATGACAGTACCCCAATACTGGCTCCCTCTGTGTGTGCAGAGCTTGGCCAAGAGACCTGATGCAGGCCAGTTTCACCAACACAAATTACAGCCCACTGCAACAGGAGCCTGGCCAACGGGCACAGCTAGACACGCTGTAAGGACCTGGCCGGGCCGCTGTTCCCCCTCAGGATACGAGACTCTGCCTAGAACTATCAGCAAGAGGGTGGGAGAAAGTGAGGCGAGTGTCGTACCTCGTAGTATTTGCCGTCAGAGTAGCAGCCGCAGTTGTGGGGAAGGATGCAGCTCTTGCCATTGAGGACGTACCCGGGGTCGCACTGGCATCCCTCCACGCAGTAGTGGCTGCAGTCGCTCTTCAGCCGGATGGCAGCACATCGGGGCTGGCACAGGGACACGCAGCTCTCGTAATGGCTGTTGGGGGGACAGCTGACGGCTGCAACATGACCAGAGGACAACACAGATACAGATTAGCTCCCCAGACAAAACCAACCTGGCGCCCGGCCACCCACAGGGCCGTAATCCCCACCACTGGCATCCCTGGGCAGCTAACTCCCCTGCCAAGGTGGTTAACGTGGACCGTGATGCCCAGAGGGGGATCTGGAGCTCCTGGGCACGCAACTGAAAGGAAAAGGCAGCCTTCATCCCTCTGTCCTACGCCGCTTGCCAGCTGCCTAGTCCAAGATGAGCAACACTTCTCCGTCACTCACCACTGCCCGTGAGCTCCCGCACGCCAGTTTCCCGAGAGCCCGTTTCCCCATGCTCCCTGCTCCCCAGCAAACCAGCCTCCTCACTGACACCAGGCTAACACCGGCCTCTGGGAGGGCTGCCCTTGCTGGCCCCGGGACCACCGCACGGAGCCTCCCTGCTCTCTGCGTGGGGATATGCCTCGGGGTATGTGGTTTTGCTGGTCTGTCGGAGCGTGAAGCCTGCGAGGGCTGCTGCCCGTGCCTGGCCAAGACGCCTCTCCCCGCGCCCCGCTGGCTTGCCGGGGACCATTTCGGTCCCGGCATGCGGGGTGCCGGTTGGTGGCCTCGCTGCCTCTGCCCCGTGAGAGCCGTGCCTTCTGAGCCAAGAGTTTGCTTGTTAGAAGGAAGAACAACATAAATTTAATTTTCAGTCTTGTTAGCAAGGACAATTACTTCCCATCGGATTTGCCAGATAGATTGGCTGCCAGAGAGGCTCGCGGCCCCCATCCTCGGGAGCCTAATTGAAGATTGCATGGTAGTCTTATTGACAAGAACATGCAGCTTCATTAGAGCAAACACGTACTCCTGCCTTTGGAGCCGACTAATACAATTCCTGCTGAACAACAGAGGGATGGCTGATATCTTCTGAACTGGAGGCTTTCCCCTCTCCATCTGCGCTCNTCAGGCAGGTGAGTCTGGTGTGCTTGGTGATGACTATGTGCATGCCCACACCACCGCTTTATCTCACCGCTCTGTGGCCTGCAGGGCAGGAGGGAACACCCGGGGACATCCCTAGGCACTGACTGCAGGGACCTGGGACATGTCTGAGTTGATAGCCTGGAGACAGCAGCCACCCGCTGGCACTCCGCATGGTGCTCCGCTGCCTCTCTATGGGGTGAGATCCGGCAAGTGCTACAGCTACGGTGGACAACCCCGCGAAGCACCTCTAGGAAAAGAAGGGCCCGGAGGCAGGGTGGCACTTACAGCATGAGGTGAAGTTCCTCCAGCCAGTAATGGCGATGCCCTGCGTTTGGCACGTGCTGGCGTAATTCTGCAGCCAGCTGCAGGCCGTTTGCATGGCTCCCCCGTCGACGCATGTGTCAAAGAGGCAGTTCTTGTAGAAGAAGCCGGGGCTGATCTTGCTGTGACACTTGGCAAAGACACCGCTTTGGCTCGGGATGAGGCTGCAGAGCTGCTGGGGTTTCCAGAAGCCTTCCACCTTCCCACAGGCGGGACAGCGGTCGCCGCAGCCCACACGGCAGAATGCGTCCCGCTTTGCCCAGCTGTGGACAAAGTCAATGATGCTAGCGGCCGGCATGCCACCTGCGGCCACCAGGTCATCCTCGGGATTGCCGTTGTAGCGGCCACAGAGACCGTAGGTCAGGTTCTGGAAGCTACGCGGGACAGTGACGGAGAGGAAGGTCTTCCAGTCGTACACCACCTTCAGCCCAAAGTCGGTCTCGACCACGATGTGAAAGCCAAAGGCAAAGATGTTCACTTTTCCCTGGCCCAGCTTCAGGGGCAGGTAGAGACGTTCATCATTCACCTGCAGGGAAGAAAACGAGATGCACTGTGAGCAGAAACAATAAGAGTTGCCTCAGGAAGATAGAAACAAGGGCTGCTCGGTGCTCCTGGAACAAGGTCTCATCTGGCCTCACCTCTACATCCAAAACAAAGCAGCCAAAATGGAAGTCCTCTCCGAAAGCCACGCCTGGTGGCACCCTAGGGGTGAGCCCAAGTGTACGCCCTTCCCAACCCCTGGAAAACCTTGCGAGCTGTAAGGCATCATGCCTAGGGAATTGCTCCATGGTTTGGGAGCCGCGACAGGGAGAAATAACCCCAGAGTTTGTGGTCCTGCACTCACCAGCACGGTATATTTGTAGGCACGGTGGATGACGATATTGTAATTGAAGACCTCCACTTCAACTTGTTTGACCCACAAGGCCAGAGAGGTGTCCCGATCCTCATTCTTGGCCGTGACGGTGAATGCCGGGAAGGTGTCTGAGCGCTCCACCCTCGGCCGGGTGATTGTGGTGCACAGGACCAACGCGCAGCTGCTCTGGAAGTCAAAGGTGTAGCCATCAAAAGTCAGGTAGTGTCCGTAGCCGGAGACGATGCAGGAGGCGTCGGTGCGGACATGGCAGTAGTAGAGGCCGTTCTCCTCCAGGCAGTACTCGTCGTCCTTGCAGGAGACATTCTCGCAGTACACGCTGTTGTCGGAGCCATTGCAGTAGCAGAGGAAGTGGCAGGCGATGTCCATCCAGAAGGTCTGGTTGGTGGCCAGCTGGCGCCCCTCAAAGTTGCAGCCGCACTCGCCGCGGGGAATGCAGCGCGTGCCGCGGAGGGCGAAGCCCTCGTCACACTGGCAGCCCTCCGCACAGGCGTCCGCGCAGACTGGCCCCGTGGCCAGGGTCTCGCAGGTCTCCACGCAGCTCATGCACTCCTCGAAATGGCTGTTCTCCGGGCAGGCGAGAGCTGCGGAGCCAACAAACACAGAGCGTGAGCGCCAGGCTCCAGCAGCCCTGGGAGAGTGCTGGGTGGGGGAACAGGCAAAAGGTGGGAATGGGGTGAGCTGCAACCTATTTTGGGGGGAAAAAAAGCAAGAGGGGAAACAGGCCCAGCACTCTGCTGGCCACCAGCTCTTCCCATCTCCTTTGCAACCCCTTCTCCTCTCGGATGTCATCCTCCTCACATCACAGACATGTCCTACCATGTGCCGAGCGACACCTCCTCCCACTATTTCAGAAGTTATGAGGCCAGGGCTCCCAAGGAGACACCTCCCTCAAACCTCCACGGCAGAGACAGGGCTGCCTCCCCACCCTGTACCTCCCTCCACAGTGGGGATTTTTCAGGTGCGCTTTTGAATTATGAAAGTTTTCCCATCAACAGCAAGTTTACAGCGACAGCTAAAACCAAACGTTATTCAAATCACCCACTGGTGGTGGCGTGCAGCACTGTCAGACACCAGCTGCGGCTCCGCAATGCTCCTACACCGCATCATAAAACTTCTGATGCCTCCTGAAATGCCACCCTGAAATTGCTTCGCTGGGAAATCTGTCTCTGCCAGCACGAGTGCTGCTTAGAAACTACTGTCGGTACACAGGGCAGCGCTGCCTTGCCCTCCAGGCTCATGAGACACTGCATTCCTTCCACAATTCCCCCTTCCCTTCCATACCCTGTGCTGGAGATCCTGGTCCCCCTTACAGCAGAAAGCTCTAGTGAGCATAGCTCTTTTGATGGCAAAGCTGGTCTTTGGTTGACCGGTAGAGAAGAGAGCAGGAAAATTGTCCCAGATTGACAGTGTTTAGGCAACTCCGCCCCTACCTCTTCGTACGATTTTGGACATCTAATGCTGCCGTAAGGGCCACTGCATCAGGATATCCCACCCAAACAGCCCTTCTGCTATTGCCAGCCACGAGGAGCACCCTGTGGGTAAGGGGTACCCACCAGAGATGAGAGCAGAGGTGGAGGAAAGAGAGCTTGTGCTTTTCAGCATCCCGTACAAAGAGCTGCTCTACCTCTGTACACCCGTAAGCTCCTAAAAAAAAAAGACTCCACGCAAGGTCGGTGGGGCCTACATCCCCCTCTGCCCACCCCAGGTACTTAAAAGCTTTGGCAGACTCACGGCAAAAACTGTGGCTCCTCCACTGGCCGACGTCCACCTCAGCGTTCTTGCAGGCGCTGGCGTAGCGTGCCACCGAGTCACACAGCTCCGACCGGTTGCCCCCGCTCTGGCACAGGCGGAAAAGGCACGTCCTGTAGTAGGCTGAGACGTTGACCACGCTGTGGCACTCCAGGAAGGAGCTGTTGGTGGGATCGTTGATGATGCCGCAGTTGGAGCGGCTCCTGTAGGACTTGAGCAGCTCCGAGTCATTGTTGCAAGCCTTGAGGAGGTCCCCGCACTCCCCGTTGCAGATCTCGTCGAACGTGGTCCAGCTCTCCAGGAAGAGCTCCAGGTTGTCTGTGCACTTGCCCTTGGGCGGGCAGAACTCGTCGCTGGCGTTGTCGTTGAAGGAGCCGCACAGGCCCCCGGTGCAGTTGAAGTAGGCGGTGGAGAGGCGGATCTCCAGGAGGCCTGAATCGTAGTAGCTGATAGCCAGGAGCCCCTCCGATTCTATCACGGTACTGTTGTCGCTACGGTAGATTTCCAGGCGGCCAGAAGGATGGAAATAGGGCAGCTCCACGTCATAACTGTTCACCTACAAGTAACAAGTGGATTGAGATGCTTCAGGGAGGGTGATTTTACTTTGCAAGGCTGTTCCCGTCTGCTGGCTGCACCATGCTGGGTTACACAAAATGCTTCTTGACCCGGACACCACCCTCCGAGGCCCAGAGCCTCCCTCAAGTGCAGGGATACGGCTATTTCCTTGCATCCCCACAAACAAAGAATGTTTTTCCAGGGAAAAAACAAGTTGCAGGAGACAACCGCACCAGCGGGAAAGTCTCCGGAGCTGACTCAGCAAGGAAATGGGAATTACAGACACCTAAAGAACATGGGCTTCATCCAAGTAGCACCATAGTGCTTGAGGCTCTGACGTGGGGAACCAATCTGGGGCCACAGACCCACAAACCCTTCTCCAAAGGGACATCAGATCACGGCATGAACCACCACCTCCCATCCTGGCCCTGGGGTCGGCTGCCCTGACGACAGCACCTTTACCTTGATCTCCAAGAGGCTGGTGCCTCCCATCTTCACCTCTTGGCCGACTGCCTGGATCCGCACAACGCGTGGCCCATTGGGAGTGGATCCGGGCTTCTTTTGGCTGATGTCCACCTCGATGAAGTCTGGTCTCTCCGGGCACGTCTTGAGCAGTGTGTAGGAGTGCTCCAGTGGATAAGGGAAGGCAACACCATCAAAGGTCTGCAGCACCTGGTTCTGCCCCACCAAACACAGGCTCTCCCGCTTTGGATAGCAGCCCCGGTAGCCGTTCTCAATGGTGCAGACCTCTCCTTCAGGGCAGGTGGTGTTAAAGCACCTAGCCTCCCCACCGTCCTCGCACTGGCACTCCACCGTGCAGTCTGCTGCTGCCCAGAAAGACTCCCCGATGGCGTAATACCGGCCATCCACATCGCAGCCGCACTTCTGGACGGGGATGCAGTGGTCCCTGCTGAGGACGTGGCCCTCATTGCACTCGCAGCCCTCTGTGCATGGGGAGGCGCAGGCCAGCGGGGCCGTGAGGTCCGAACACGTGGCAGGGCAGCGGCTGGTGCACACCGAGTAGTGGCTGAGCTCCGGGCACTGCACGGCCATCCCTGTGGGCGCAGAGGGGAAACAAACCACAGGAGGACCGTATTACGGCACGGTTCGGATCTAATTGCCTGTTTCCCACTGACTAACAACAGAGACAACACAGAGCAACCTGGGATCCCTGTTTGATGGTAGAATTGTCCCCTCTTTATCTCTCCCACGCCTCCTTAGCTATTCCTCTCATGCAAGCAATAGCTTCTCCAACAGTCCCAGAGCCCTCAAGCCACCCACAGCTATTTAATCCTGGGAGCGAGGAGGGTGGACCAAGAAGCGTGGTGCTGGTCAGTCCCCATTCCCATCCAGCCTCCATCTCTCATCACGGCAGCCAACCGTCTGCAGACCAACACGAAGATCCCTGACTCGTAACGCCCTTTCGCTGGTGGAAGAGTCTGATGCCATGGAGAGGAGGGACCGACAGGCTCTCGCCTGACTCCCTTCCTCCCTCCTCCCCTTCATCTCACACACCGCTGGGCACCACAGGCAGACCCCTGAAATCACTCCCCTTCTTTAGAGGGGAAGGGTCCCATCACGAGCATGCAAACACTTACCGCATCCTGTCTGGGCACGCCACTCTCCCACCGAGATGCCCAGGGCTTGGCACACCGTGGCGTACGCCTGGATGGCTTGGCACAGGCCGGTGCCGTTATCCCGTGCACTGCAGAGGTCGTAGACGCAGCTGTGGACGAAGGCGGTGGGGTCCACGACGGCACCGCACTCCCACAGCGGCCCGCCGCTCTTGTTGATGAAGCCGCAGTATTCGGAGGTGAAATAGAGAGACTCGGTGGCGGCGTCGCAGAGGCTGCAGTTCTCCAAGCAGCCGGGCGAGCATTGCCGCTCGGGGTGCGGCACTTGCCAGCTCTCACCCAGCTCTGGCACAGACGTGGCCAACCTCCCATCCGAGCGGAGGGTATCGTCCTCGGGGTCTTTATTGTAGTTCCCGCACAGACCGCACGTGGTGTTGATGTACGTGCCAGGAACGGAGATGGAGGCGTAGTGTTGTCCGTCGTAGGTCACCATCAGACCAAAGTCGGTCTCCAGGGCTGTGGACAAGCCACTTTGGTAGACTTTTATTGCACCCAGTTCCAGGGAGATGGGTAGAGACACCATCAAGTCATCCACCTGTGGGAACAACACCAGACAACTGAGCCGGGTGCACGATATAGCAGAGCCCTCATACTGCGATACATACAGGAGCTGTACGGCCCTGTTATGGGGTCTTAGAGTTAGGAGTGTGCACAGGACAGCCACCGGTAAGGCACAGGCATCTGCCACCATGCATGTCACCCGTGCCCATTCCACAAGGGACGCACTGGGCCCAGAAGCACCGTCCCACGCTCCCAGGGCTGCCGTCGCGGTCTCGCCGACACCTCGGAGGAGCCGACCTGACAAGTTGTCCCCTTTCAGCGGGGCTCTTACCTTCGCTTTCCCAAAGCTGCCCTTGGGGAGGATGATCTTGTGCGAGTAGACCTCCACAAAAATATCCCTCAGCCAGGAGACGGAGGAGCCGCCTCGGTTCTCATTCTTGGCCTCCACGTTGAAGTAGGGCAGCTGGGAGCCTGGCCAGCACTGCCTGGCGAGGAGGTAGGAGCAGGAACCCTGGAAGTGAAAGAGGAAGCCATCGAAGGTGTGGTAATGTGGATCTCCGAACACCACGCAGGTGCTGCTCTCCACCGGCACGCACTGGAAGAACTTGGTCTTCAGCTCGCACGCTTCAAAGGGGCCGCAAGCCATCTCCTGGCAGAAGATCTCATTGTTGAAGTCCAGGCAGCGGCACTTGGTGGTGCAGTTGGCATTGTCCCAGAAGATCTCCCCTTGACGGAGAAATTGCCCTAAAAAGACAAAAAGGGAAAAACCCATGCTACATCACTTCTCTAAACAGGCGAGCATGCTCTAACTGCACCGCGTCAGTCCTCAGAAGGGTTTGCTGGCCCTACGGTCAAGCCCAAGAGCTGCCAAAATGTCCTGCTGCCGAGCTTCTCGGCTGCTGTCTTTGTGCAGAGTCCTGGCAGGAACCACTCAGCAAAGCGCTGCCATCCCAAGCTTCATTTCCAATGTACGGTGGACTCCTTTCAACTCCTACCTGCACCGCAGGTCCATCAGATGGTGTGAGTGCTGTCACACATCTGGGGTGGGTGTCGGACCGCAGAGGCTGGCTAACTTGAAGGCTAATCCTTCCTTTTTGGACACTCACCAACTTCGTTCTGCTTCAGCATCGCAGAACATACAAGCCGCTTGCGCAATTTTCTCAAAGGGAAAGTCCCCTGGTAAAGCTCATGCCTTTTGGAGGCCATTTCTAGTGCTGTCACTGTACTTGTCCCATCCTTCAGCTTTGTCACCATCTCCATAATTCCTCCATTGACATAACTTTGCCGGTCGAAGAGTGACTCAGAGGCAATTCACTCTCATTCAGAAAGCGCTCACAGTGGTTATGAAACCAAAGAGCTGTTGATAAGTGACTTCCACACCGCACACCAGTGACGACGGGAAACGATGAGTGATCGCACAGCAATAGACTGAGCAGACTTGTTGCACGGCGGTACTATAAAGGGAGGCAGGTTTATCTGGTGAGAGACATGAGGGAAGACGAGAGAACAAGGGTGGCAAACACCCGTAAGAGTTCCCCTCTCCTCCATATGGCTGTCTTTCACACTTCTCATGCGCGTGGCTTCCACCGTGCGCGCTGCCTGAATTTACCTCTCCTAAACTTTTTGTTCTCTTCCCTGCCTCCTACCAAAAAAAGCTATTTTCCATTTTCCTCCAACAAATAACACCTCCTTTTCGCGAGGCTCCTGTGCCAACAGTCCCAGCTGATGCATCTTGTGGGGGGTGACTGACTGTCCACTGTGAAACACAGGTGGTATCTACCCACACCCACCTTTGGTACCTGCAAAGCCAAAACTGGCTTTCAGGCCCTTTGCAAAGCCCAGCCTTTCTTCCCGGGGTCGGCAGCTGGAAGAGGCTGGAGTGTCTGGACATGAAAACTCTCCCCGGGGCTGGAAGAGCCTCAGGGTCTTGCGAGCCTTCTTCAGTACAGTCCTAAACCAGGCCATAAAGAAGCCACGTGTCTCAGAGTGGTGACATCCCCAGTGTCCATCGGCAAGTCACAATCCTCTCTTGCTAGAAAGACTCCCGGAGCACAGCGGATGCTCCTGACTGTTTTATTTGTCGAATGGTAACTCAATAATCTCTCCGCAGCAGAGTCTGTGTGCAGTCACTGTGTGCATTTATTATTCCCTTTATACCCCCAGGCTGTCGGCGACACATGCACAGACACTGTCACTGGTGCCAGGGCATTCCTGCCTGGAAAACCTGCTGTTCTTCCTGCAGCAACAAGGGAAATGGAACCACACCAGCAGCTTTCCCACTCTGGGGACAAGAGGAAATTGCCGTCTGTAGGTCTTTACCACTGTCACCATCAGTGTCGCAGAAAAGAATCAGGATGATGGCTCAGCAGCATTCAATTCCTGGGAAACACTCGAGCCCCATCCACCATTGATTTTGGGTTAGGGTTCTCCTTCTGGGCCACAGGAATGGAGGCTTACAGCAACACCGTGCCACTAAAATCGCAGGAAGGGGAAAAAAAAAAATCCTAGCACGGATGACAATTTTACTCACTGGTGGTTGAAAGCAACACCGAGAGACGAGAAAACTCCTGCGTGTTTATGGGCCCCTCTCAGTTTTCTCGGAGCTGCCAGGTCTGCCCTCGTCTGGGCTGAGAATTTGCTGCAATTACCCCTTGTGAGCCAGGTCTGGCCATCCGTGAGCGTGCCGACATCCCCCTGGGAGAGACAACACCAGCCGGGACAAGGGGCAAGGAATGGCTGATGATGGCTTCCTCTCATACTCTGTTGAGCATGTTCTTTGCTTGAATAAGATGTGCCAAACAATGACAAGCCCCTCTGTCTGCTCTTCAGGGCGTTAGCTTTTCGCGGCGGGCAGGCTGACAATTATCACTGGAAGTTGGGCGATGACTTTGCACAAAGACCCCAAAGCCCGCTCGCGGGTTTCTGTCCCTGCAGCTGCAGTTCCAGGGGATGTCTTGGCAAAACCACAAATCATGCAGCGGCCTGGAGCAGTCAGACACCTCTCCACCAGCTTCCCAACAGCATTCTCCTTGGCTGTCACTGCACCCCAAGACTTGAAAAGAAGCAATGCCCTTTCCCCCTTACCTCTCAGGCTGCAGCCATTGGCCGGGTCTATTTCTCTGCCATCTATTTTGAAAGCCCAGCGCCCGGGGATGTTAACATTGGTCGTTTCTTCGATATTGACTATGTCTGGGGTTCTGGAGCCTGGGATGCTGAAGAAGTTGGTGATATTTCCACCATTGAAGCCAGCCTAAAACAGAGAGAGAGCAAATTCCATCAAACGCCTTTGCTATGCGAAAGCAGTGCTGCATTTCCACCCTTCTCTGCCCCCTCAATAACTCCTGAGCCTGTCTTCTTTAGGCTTAAAGTCTCTTTTCAAGGATTTCAGTTTTTTTGGATGTGAGTGAAAAGCTCAACAGGTGCTACAAGCAGTATGGATGTATATTTACACATTTATGTGCGTATATATACAAATGTATTTCTGTAGGTCTATATACATTTGTATGTATGTATGTACACATAGATGTATGGGTATATGTACTGAGGGGGTGAGATATGGTGATGGATTAAAGCTCTCCTTAGGCAGGGAACCTCAACCCCCCCACAGAAGATAGGCTGGCTGTGGCACCACTGCTGACACCAAGTTTTGGGGTGCTCGTCCCACTGTGTGTTGGGCTTCCAAGGCCAGTGCTGGGGACACTGAGGGACCGTGTGGCATGAGCAAGCTACAGGCAATCACCTGAGAGCTTGATGGAGATGGGAGTACGGGGGCGAGAGCCTCACCTGAGCCATCACCCCACCGAGACCAGTCAAGGGGTCTCCTCCGCTGGCTGTCCCCGTGGTCCAGCTGATTTCGTGGTAGTTAAATAGGGCAAAGGATGACACTCCGTCTGTGATCAGGACAGCTTGGAAAGTGTTTACCTGTTGGAAACCATGATTACATTCACAAGGTGAGCGTGCTTTTCTCACACTGCTTGCCTGCCCTTCTGCCACGTTTGTCTCTGGCCCGGGTGAGACACGGGAGCCTCACAGCAAAGAGCGGCAGAAGCCTAAAGGGGCCCAAAATAAGCTCGCCCTTGCTGCTTTTACTCTGCCAGCTCCCATCCCTGTCACTGTCTCCACCTGGGAGGACAAGACTGCCTCTGATCCAATCTAACGCCAATAGATGGCAGCATGAGAATAAGCTCGCGGGGAACAAGCATCCGGGAGGATTCGGATTGTTATCTTCCATTACCCTATCTTAGCTTTATTCCTTGCCGCATTATCTTACCCGCTTCCCTTCCGCATTCACATCCTACAGTGCCGTTAACGGTGGATTACATCCAAGTCAACCATGCAGATTGTGCGCCATGCTTTGCTGCCAAATCCCCTCGCTACCTGCTCAATCCGCTGCTCGTGCTCTTCCTTTCCCTTGAAATGACTCTGCATTCCCAGCCTCTCCCAAAACTCCACACATATTCACACCACTGCCTGGGTCCCCTACAAGGGTGTGCGTTGCCAGCCAGTGAGGGGGGCATAACCCCCAGCCCTTTGCTTTTATGGTTGCAGAGAAAGACAGAAAAGGCCTCTCCCCTGGAGATATCCCCTCTATCCGTGCAGATACAGTGTCAGAGATCACCACTGGGAACTAACACTCATTCACTTTTCTCAGCTTCCTGCATTTTTCTGTCCTTCCCATCCTTGCCCATCCTAAAACCACTCTGCGCCGGGACCGTGCTGGGATAAACGCCTGCTCCTCCTGCCTCTGAGCGACCAGGATTTCAGCGGAGGACAAACCTTGGGCTGCTCCTCTTTTAATTACTCGAGACTGCTACGAGGAGCCCAGCTACCTGGGTGCTGCAAACTGTGAGGGAAACTACTGCCACAGAAGCAATTATCAGGTGATGTGGGGAAGCACATCGATCGAATCGTCTCCCACTAGGAAGCACCAGGTCTTACTCTGCCAGCCAGGGCTGAGCTCCTGAGCGTTAACAACAGTTTGCTGCTGGATGAAGGGAAGCCTGAAGAGCCCCGAGGGGCTGGGCATCGCTTTGCACCACTTCACACTCCCTTCTCATTGGATTGTTGGCACCGAGGTGAGCACAAATGCCTGGGGATTGAGAAGGGGACCCAAGGGCTGCACTCACTTCTTGCGTGCCACAAGGGAAGTCACTTCCAAGGCGCGTTAGGCTCCTGCCACGAGAAATCTTGGAAATGGAGGTGAAGCAACCTGTACGAGCCGTCAGGAGGGCGAAAGGTGCAAATGCCAGCTGCAAATGGCACAGTTCGTACCAGGGCAAGTGGGACAGCAAGCTAACGGGAAGCCACCTTTCCACTCCTGCATCCTTCCTTTGGGATCCTGCTGCCTACGTCTCGTTTCCTCTTCCCCTCCCCGGCACGCTTGCTCACCTTTGCCAAGTCTTTTCCCACCACTGTACGATCGGAGGGCACTAACACATAAAGGCAGCATCGCTTTTTAAAGCACAACAGCTCTTCGACGGACGGTCAGGTGCCTCTTGGAAGGCGACAGGACCTGACCTGGTTACCAGGAGGTTTGGGATGGCGGGTGCTCCTCCTTACGAGCACTATGCGAACCACAAACAGTTTCCCTATTTGTCGCTCACGGCCAAACACACATTGAGCACCCTCGCCATCTAACAAGGCCCTCGGAAACTGAAGCCTTTTTCTCAAGCGTCATCGACAGACAGTAACCGCAGCATCGCCGAGGCCACGTTCGCAAAATGCTTTTCTGCATTGCGATGAATTTCCTGCTTAAGTTGCACTGTGCTGATCCGCATGCCAACCCGGAGCCCTGGCCACTCTCGAACGGGAAGGCTGCTCTATAACAAAATAAACTACATTGTGTTGCAAATGTAATTCTTCAGGCAATACACGAATCTCTGTATTGCTTGCTGTCTGCAAATATATATATATATGTATTTTTTTTCTGCAAGCGCTGCCAGGACTGGCAAAAAATAAAAATGCATTAAATCTCGAGCCTCTCTAACAAATGGAAAAGAGCTGAACTGTTTATCAGAGCCAACTCCTCGAGACAGAAGCAGCCAGCTTTTGGCACTCACAGTGCACAGGCTGATCCTAAACAACCTTTCCCCAGACAATAGCAGGGATCCCTCGCTCGCTATCTCCCAAGCTTCTGCGTGGGCCCTAACAGTGACATGTCAGCAGTGTGGCACGGACCTCCCGGGTCGCCACTCGCATATTAACCAGATATTTAAAAGCCATTCACGCCCTAACGAACAACACCCCACCATCCCCATCCTCTGAGACACGACTGTCACATTTATGGAAACACAACAGAGCTGCCACAGATGAGTCGCTAGCGTGACCCTCTGGTCCATCCGGATCAGTCTCCCCGTGCAGACTTGGCAGTTGTCATCGCAAAACTGCTGTGGGTATTCCCTTTGCTTCTCCCCTTCCTATCTCTGAGTCCGCACAGGGTTTCAGACCACTCATTGGACCCTTTTCTACGAGATGCCCTCGCCGACCTCTTGGATTAGTGCTGCAGAGAGGGCGCTTCAGCCTCCGCCGCGGAAAAAGCCATTGCAATTTGAAAGCAAAAGAGGGGTTTTTGGCCAAATAAATACAAATTAAAGCTCCCATTTTCTCTTTCCTGCCCCCAACTCCTCGGAGAGTGGATCACATCCAAAACTTAGATTTCCCGCAGACTCCTGAGCTAGGCCTTTTTCTGCCACAGCTCCTCGCAGAGGCAAGGAGCAATTAACAACCTTAGCTTGGTTTCGAAGCCACCGTAGGCTTGCAAGGCGAGCTCAGGGTGCAAATCCGAGCAGGCTCGCAGGGAACCCCAGGCAGACGTGAGCAGTGGGGCGGGAAGGGGGAGTTAGGGAATCCTGCCTGAAGAGCGTGACCACGGAGAAGAAGGGAGTGCGGAGCAGAAGGTTATGGCCGGCCAGCCCTTCAAGGGACGGCTTCCCATCCACCTCCACAGCCCCGTTCATTCCGTCACCCCGCTGGGTGTGGGACCAGCTTATCCTGGGCCCCAACGGTGGATGGACCAGCACGGTCAGTGAGGGGGCTGCCCTCCAGCACGGGATGCAAGCGCATGGACCCTTATTCTCTCCTCCATCCCTGGGCACCGCTCGCCACATCGCAGTCTCGGGAGGAGCCTGCTCTACGCGCACACCCGCACCTCGGCACGCTCAGATGCCACACACACAGTGAGGCTACTTTCGGCACCGGACTGGCTACTACTGAGCTTCTGGGTCTCACCCAACGCCCTGGCCCCATTGCTGCCGTGATAATGTGCCTTCAAACAGAGTCACTCCTTATACACTGACCACGCGGGAGCGTGTGTCAGCCTCGAGTGGTTTATATCACAACAGAGCTACTGTTCCACGCTAAAACTTTGGCTCCTCTATAAAGACCTTTCTTCTGAGCTACCCGTAACCCCTGCACAAACAGCTCGGTTTTATCACTGTGGAAGCACAGGGAAGCGAAGGTCGCATCTCACGGCACAGAGGAAAAATGAAATCTGCCTTTTTATCTAGCGAAAAATAACCACACTGTGATCAAGGCAGGCAGCGCACAAACACTGAAGAGGCGACGCTTTCCCTGGAGATCTGAGAGCGGGGAGCGAGGCCTCTATGGGCTCCCGCAGGAAAGACCGAAAGGACCGCGGCGCCCCTCTGCCTGAAAGGGAGCTGAGGAGTGGCAACACAAAGCCAGTCACTCAATTTTCCCCACAAAGGCCAGGATGGTGTTATATACATATATATGGACATATACTTAATCATCAAACACCACCCATCACGAAGCACAACCGATCGCTCTTACCGGAGTCGTGCTGCTTCCTCCGTAGAAAGTGACTTCCTCCCAGGTGACGATGAAGACCCAGATGGCGGAGAAAGAGGACATGTCTTTGAAGTGCTTGCGGATGTCTTTGGAGGCTCTCCGCAGCAGCTCGGGGTCGGTGCTCTCCCTGTAGTAGATTTCTCCTCGGATGCCATTGTGCACGTCTGCCCAGAACGGCGCCACGAAGGCCCGGCCGTCGGTCAGGGGGAAGGCTTCTGGTGTGAACTGGCTGACGAGGGCGTTGAAGGAAATCACGCCGTTGTTGTTGACCTGCACAGAGAGTCTCGCTTTAGTTTGAGCAAGCCTTCGCAGCTAGTTTATCAGGAAATGCGTGGCGAGAAACTTTTGGCAGAAGGTGGCTTATAATACTGAGAGCTGGAGAGACAGCCTGACCGTCTAGGCGGAGATTCAACTTCATCCTACCAGCGGTGGCCAAAGGCTGAGCGCAGCCAGCCCCAGGCAGGACGAAATCCTGAAAAATCTGCATAACAGGGCTCCTACGGACCAACACAGGAAAGGCACCCATCAGGGTGGGATGGCATCCGGCTTGTCTGGGACCATGCCTTGGGGCCGTGGGTTTACCCGGCCTTTGGAAAGCAGCTCTGCAGCACCGATAGACCCATTCATACAGCTTTGGCTCCCAGGCAAAGCATCAAGCCCACTGCCTTCAGCTTTTTCATCTGTGACAGCTCCTGGGGCCCCCCCAAGAGCAGCGGGACACGTGGTGCCACGGGCAGCATCCCCAGAGTCTGCTGAAGATGCTCTCCAAAACAACCGTTATTTTGGCAAAGTGTAGAGAACAAGTGGTCCCGCCGACCCGAATGCTGAAATCTCCCACCAGGCAAGGCTTCGACACCCCCTCAGGATTACTGCTTCCCCTGTGTTGCCGTGTACAAATATGAGCTGGGGAAGAAATTAATCTCTGCCTCTCTTTTGAACCCGTAGGGCTGGCAGGTTTCTATCCCGTATTTGCACCAGGCGTACCCACAGACACCCCCTGGCCACATGACACGGCTGTGCTTGGGATCTGGCCTACGGTCACGCGGACTGAGGTGCCCTCAGGTGCACCCTTAGCCCAGCCTGGAGGAGCCGGTGTCCCCTTTGCCAGCCTTTCGCTGCAGCCTGTCCTTGTCTCGGGCACCTACGTGCGGGTCCAAACCATTGCCCTTTCCCCCCGCCGCAGGTCTCTGCATGTTCTTGTTTCTTGTCATGTAACAGGAATAATGTTTCTTGTGTCAAGGCCTGAGCTTTGCTGTACCATTTAATCACCTACAAAGAAAATTTATTGCCTTTTATATTCCTTCCCCATGAACATTAGCCCATTAAATATACCTTTGACTTTCTTAATCATAAAACCTATCAGTTCATGAAATCTAAGAACTTGTCAGGTAGGTGCTAATAAATCTACCGATTCCTGAGGACGGGGATAGCGCGTTTAAAATGCAGCTGCTAATGGCAAGGAAAAGAATAAAGGGAAAATCTGCTTCTCCACTTACATAAACACTTCTGTACGGGGCTCCAAAAAAGATGAATGGGACGGAGATCTTGATCTCGGGAGAGCTTCCATCATCAACTTTGGGTGTTTTCGTGTCATTCTGCCAGAAGGGATACAGGCTTGCCATGGTGTGAGCTGGAAGGAGAGAGAGAGGAGAGTCCTTATGGCAATGTCAGGACCAGTCCTGACTTCAGAGAGGCCACAGTGGGGTCCCCCGGCGTTGTCTGTCCCCAAACGCTGACCTCCTGAGAAGAGAAAAATCCCTGCCTTGCCCTCACCTCCTTCCCCCGGTGTGGACACACCGGGGATGCTGAAGGTCTGCTGGCCACCAGCCTGCGCCAGGCAGGGCTTCGGCGTGGGGGCGACTAGCGGCAGTCTAATGGTTACTCGCCAAGCCAGTACTTGGCCACCATGCCATACTCTGCATGGCTGCCGCTGGGGAAAAGAGCACCAAAAACCCCAGCACCGGCAGCAGGCAGAGGTTGTCTCAAGCCAGAGCCGAGGTGCTAGCTCTGGGACGGGGCCATCAGAGAGAGCATCACTCAGAAGTTACTTAGGGCAACAACAAAGTGACCAAAAGGCACACATCAGGCACAAACCTGAGTACGGGAAGTTCCACCTCAACCTGAGGAGGAACTTCTTTCCCGTGAGGGTGGCAGAGCCCTGGCACAGGCTGCCCAGGGAGGTGGGGGAGTCTCCGTCTCTGGAGACATCCCAAACCCGCCTGGAGGCGTTCCTGTGCCCCCTGCTCTGGGGGACCCTGCTCTGCCAGGGGGTGGGATGGGATGATCTCCAGAGGAACCTTCCAGCCCTGTGATTCTATGAATCTGTGATTAAGCTCACTGCTGCCCGTTTTTACTTTCCGTGTGACTGTGATCGAGTCGTAACACCTACGCCTGAGCAACAACGACAACAGCTCCATCCCCCCCGGCTCCAGGACGGGGGGTTGCTGTTTCAGACGGTGAGGTGCTCAGGCACCCGGAGATCAAGCAGCCCCCAGAGCCACCCTCCCGGCAGCGGCCAACCTCCTCCTGCCTGCACGGCAGAGCCCACCCCGCAGCCCCCCGAGGGCTCCTTTGGGGGGTTACAACCCCAGCTGCCACCGCTGCCCCGGCATTTCCTGGCAAAATTAGGTTTCCTGCTAAAAGGCCCTGCCGGTGAACATAATTGCCTCTCCTAAAAATATTTCAGAAGATGGTTTTGATATGAGCCTGCCGCTTTCTACCAGACCAAAAAATCCATCGCCTTGAATCGCAGGCGGGCACTTCGGGCCCTGGGGCACATGCCTGTTCCCATTCCAGCCCCTGCCGGACGTCTGCTGTCATCTCGTCCCGCATTTCTTGCAGTTAGCTACTGGGGCAGCTCCTCGCAGAACAAATGGAGATTTTGCCGAGTTTTCCTCCCCCTCTCCCTCTCTTTGATGTAGAAAAGCAGCGCCCTGTCCTCGCGACATTCAATCTCTGCTGACAGGAGCCACCAGGCTCTGAACAATCCTGGCTCTGTTCACCTGGATTCGGGACACGCATTTATTTCCTAAGCCCTACCCCTGCGCTTTCAGGGGCTTCCAGCCGAGGACAGCTTGCTCCATTATGGACACAGGAGGGGCTCTCGGTGTTGCCCAAGCTGGGGGATGCTCTTTCCTTGCCGCCCTGAGGATGCTCCAGGCTCAAAACTTCCTGGGAGCGGGGACAGTCGCCATCTGACCCTTTCTTCAGCGGCTCAACCGGACTGACTTTCCTTGGAGAAAAGGAGACAGGGAAAAGCCTGCCCTAGCTCCGCTGGCAACCTGACTTCCTAAGACACATGCCTGTGGCCCGAGTGCCCCACCGGACACCAAGGGAGACGGTGTGTGACGGTGTCTGAGCTGCAAGCCTGGTTTCACAGACCTATCTGAAGGGCTGCAGCAAAACTCCTGGCTGCCAGGTAGTAAAACAAATCATTTCACAGCTGTTAGGCACCTGGTGAGTTATTACAGCTAAGGCATAGCTACGAGACATGGGTTTTACTTCTTCTTTAAATAGGAAACTCGGCAAAAACTTCTCGATGCCAGCCTCTTTACAGCTACTACCACAGCACTGCCATACCTTTGCATGCATCACCTCTTCCAGCCAAGCAGCCCAGCGGGTCCCGCTGATCCTGATTTTTGCCCCGGCGGCCTTTCCCAGGGGTGAACTGGTGGCCTCATTTCCCGCACGAGCAAAGAGAGCCACAGGCTTTGCCTGAGCCGTCCTCAGCCTGATGGCAACTCAGCAGCTGACCAGGGAAACAGCTTCCAGATCTCCCGACTCCCCAGCTCTAGGTTCCCTTGCGAGAGATCCTTGAGCCAGCCACGCATCCAGGGCCAGCCAGGCAGCGCATGTCTGCCACGTTACCAAACTACAGAGGCTTTTCCTGCCCATACCAGCTCCTTCCCCACATCGAAACATGGCCAAGATTAATTTCTCCACCAGACTGGGAAACTTTTCAACACCATAGAAAGACAGAGCTCGGCAGGGCAGCCGGCGGGTGTCACCTCTGCCCAAAGCAGGGTTGACCCCATGGTCAGAGTTTCTCGGGGCTGCGTGCAGCCCAGACGCGACCACCAACTCTACACAAAACAGAACGCAGCACGAGAAATGGGGTGCGAGCGAAAGGAGAGGCACCAAGGAAAGACACCTCCAGGTCTGCTGTCGGGTGTCCTCCTCCAGCGCCCCGGGGAAACTCACTACCCACAAACCACGATGTTTTGCTATGGCTCACCCCATTTGCCCTTTACTTTAAGTTTTTCAGCCTGCTCAGCAGTCCTAACCCCCAAAATGTTTCAAACTCCTATTTCTTAGTGACTGGCCAGACCATCGCCACCTCTGGAAAGCCCCACGTGTGCACACACAGCCCATACAGATGACAGATGCACCCATACGTAAAACGCTCGCCGAGCTCAACAACTTCCACAGCCTGTGCGTGTCCTGCCGGCTTTCCTAGAGTCCAGCAGGGCTCGCCAGCTCCTCCTTCAACATAAACGATCGTCGCTTCATCTCTCTCAATGCCATTTGCGCAGGCTGACGATCCATCTCCCGCGGCGCGAGCTGTCACTCGCGCAAAATTGCCACCTGCGCTTACCCACTCTCCCCGCTCAGCACTCACCCTTCGAAATCGGGGGGCCCTCCCTCCCCATGGGAAATAATGTTCGCCCTGGTTCTTCTCCTTGCTCCAGCCAAAGGGCTGGGTGTGTTTTCCAGCCCCTCCGTACTTCTGGGGTCTCTGGGCACAGCACGGCTCCAAGGTGACGGCTTTTTCCCAGCACAGCTGATGAGCGTCGGCCTCCCAGCACCCGAGCGGGAGATACTCACCTCGCTGCCGCCCAGTTATCACCAGCAGGGCCACCCAGGTTCCGAGAAACAATCGCTTGTTCATCCTGCAGGAGAGAAAGCAAGCCGGACATGCATCACGTCGGTAGGAAACCGCATCCTCGAGCCAACCTCACTGTTGCTTCCCAAAGCCATGGTCGACGTGCGGATGTTTGAGAGATGGAGGTCCCTCACCTGCCCTAGGGACCCGAAATGCTTTCTCGGTGCAGTGGTGTAATGAGACTCCCCCCGTGATAACAGCCCTGCAGGTATTGCCAAGGTAAGCCCATAACCACATAGAAGAGCTGCTGCTGATTTCACGCAGCGCTTGGAAGTTGTAAATCACCCCCCGGCTCTCCGTGGGCCGTCTGTTCTCCTGATACTTCAAGAGCAATTCCTCCCTGAGCAGCTTAGCGTGGGGATGGATGCTCCGGCCCGACTTCAAGGGGAGCAGTTTCTCCCCACTCCCGAGGCGGAGCTGCTGCGTGCTCTCCTGGTTAAGGGGCTTCAGACACCGCTGCCACTAATCCCCTGCGCTGGCTGCCAACACCACCGTCGCTGACCGCTTCTGACGAGTGTGGAAGAAGCACAAACATTTACACTGCTGGGCAACTCCTCGCTGTACAGGACTCGATGAGAGAGAGAGAGAGAGAGAAAAGCAGATACGGGGCTGGGAAAACGAAAGCGAAATCCTGTGCCAGCTTTAATTCCTTCTGTGCCTAATGCAATTTGTTACTCAGTATTAATCCAATACAAGATATCGCTAAAACACCTGCTTTGATTTCTTCGCCTGTCGCTTCTGCGTGCGACGCACCGGCACGGCTCACGCAGGGCTCCCAGGAAGGTATTCCTGTGCTCCCAGCGAAAGGATGCCACCGCCTCCAGCCACAAACTATATCCTTCACTTATAGCCTGCGTTTCAATACCAGCCTCTCTGCTTTCCCAGCTATATGTTCCCATGCACTTCAGCCGCGTGGACACACCGCCTGCAAAACCCAGCATCTCTTTGTGCTCTCCCTAGAGATCCGTTTCTATAACGCACGGGCACCAGCAGACCCAGCTCCTCCTGACCACATCCACATACCCACACAACGCAGGACTATAGCAGGGAACAAGCCATCGCCTGTCCCATGTCCCTTCACTTGACTCCCATTACCGGGAGCTCGGAAAGCGCGGAAAAAGGAATGTTCCTCCCTGTTTCACCGCCTGCCACTCGCATCAGCGCTGGCCTCAGCCTGCTTCCAGCGACGGCATGCGGCAGTGAGAAAAATTCATTCCGCCAAGGAAAAGCTTTGCCCCATTCCCCATCTTGGAAGGACGAGAGGAGGAGGAGAGAATTTTATATAGATCGCAAATCTGAGCCACTGCGGACTTGTTAGAAGGGACCAGGCAGGCAATGACTGCTGGAGACCATGGCGGTCCACAAAGAAGAGTGCGACCAGCACGGCTTGGGAAATACGACAGGCAATAAAGAATACATTACTTAACACATCACACTCAAAAATACAGTTTTTTAGGCATGGAAGGAAAATTACCAACCTGTTTCGTAGACTGGAGGAGCAATTCAAGTCTGAAATTTTAGACCGATCTTGGTAGAGCAGGGAGAAATCCTATGTCAAGGGAGAATGCATGCCGGTCCTCCTTTGCCAACTCTTGCTGGTGACTGAAACGCTGATGTCTCAGTCCCTTTGCTCTCACAATTGAAAAGTCCGTTTTCTTCAAGGCTGATGCAGGGCTGGGGGAGTGTTGAGTTGCAATCGCCACTGTTGCCTCTATTGATAACCAACAAGCTAATCTGGAGATCAGATTCTGGCCTGGAGAGGGAGAGAAGCCTCTTTCTTCCTCCAAAGCTCACCCCCTTCGGGTGGATTCAGATGGAAATGTCAGCGAGCCGGGGCTGGGCTCGCGGCCGCGCTGCTCAGCATCGCTTTTCGCTGAAGGGGAAAAAAAACCCAACCCAACTCAGAAGAACTGAGCCCCTTCCTCCTTTGTGCAAGTGAAAAAAAAAAGCCCCATCTATATAATGTTACAGGATTAGCATTAAGCAGTGCTAGGCTTAAAGCACCCTTCAAAGGCAGCGCCCCAAACTTTCAGTGGACTTACTTTTCCATCCAAGTCTTGCTTTACTTTCTGTAGCGCGACTTATTTCTGCTTTTACAGGTGGAAAAGGGAAAACTTACCCAGCGCAGTGTGCTCTCTGCAACCCCCCTGGAGGTTTCAGTGCTGTTCCCGTTTCCACCCCCTCTGGAAGGGCTGACTGGTGTGTTCACTCAGGCCGGTGAGGAGTTTCACCAGGGGACTGTAATGGGCGATATTACCGTTTTCACGTGTACAACCTGCAGTGTCCACAAGGATTTTCCCTGTCTCTGGGCTGTGCGGCACACCCGCAGCCGCCGAGGAACTGCTGAAATCCTCTCCCGGCACCATCTCCCTCCTCTTGCAGGCCCCCACTGCCCAGCCTTTTCCCTACCTCCATCTCCCCTCTCCTCCAGCGACAGCCTGGCCCTGCCGTCCGGGGGGATTTGCTGGATACACAACTCCCTCGGGGGACAAGGCTGTGGCCCCCTGGGCTAAGCACCAGCCAGGGATGCTTATTGTTCCTGGGCGCTCGGTGGCCACTTGATGGGTGTTTCCACCCTCGCAGGACACTGGGAGAGCGGGATGGGCCAAAACACTGCAGGCTGTTAGCCTCAAACTGCGTTAGGGAGAGCCAAGCTCTTTGCCCGAGCCCGATCTGCAGCCCGAGGGAAGATCTCTGCTTTGATTTCGTTCACTTCGGCTGTGAGAGGAGAGGGGCAGAATAGCAGCCGAGGGGGGGAGGACGCAACCGGCAGCACCCCGTTAGAGAGCTGGTGTCGCAGCCTGCATTAAGGCTCAGTTAAGACAGGCGGTGCTCCAACCCCAGCAGTCCAGGTGGGAAGAGGGTCATGTTCTCGTGGACGTAACTGCCCGGCCCAACCTCGGCAGAAGGATTTTTCCCTCCTGACTTGATGGGTGGGGGCCTTTTACTACCCGTTTCTCTCCTAGGAGGCGGGTATCCCTCCATCAGGAATGCCAGCAGCCAAAAAAGAAACATCTAAAAGCCTGAGTTTTTTTTTTTCCAGGATGCTGGGTGCTCCTAGAAGTGTGTTTAGTAAGTTCACCCCCGTATCTTGCCTCAGCAGGTTCTTTTCGGGCACCAGGGCACCAGGCAGTACACCGCCTCCGCAGCAGATCCCGGAGCCTGTTTTCTCTTTATCCTGCAAGCACAGTGTTGCTAGCAGAAACCTTTCTTTTTCTTATTTTATTTTTTCCCTTTTCTAAACCAACAACTGCTTCAGGAGGTCAGGGGCATTATTATGCAGAAACTGATATTCCAGGGGCAGATTACCTCCCGCCTGCCACTCCGCACACCCCGGCTCATCCTTTCCCTCCCATACAAATTTTCAACGTTATCAGCCCCAGGAAAATCAATTGACTCTCCTCATCCTGTTTTGTAAGACAGAGAAAACTGGCGAAAATAGGTTTCCCTCTACTCCTTTGTCAGTTTAATATTCTGGTCCTGTTTGTCCCGGGCAAGTCTACACTGATGAAGTTTGATTAGGTTTCACTGTCTCTTTGGGGAAGACTTTGTCTTCTAGCGTGGTTTCTTTTGGCAGGGGATGCTCCCGTCACGCAGTGCTGAGCACATCGGAGCTGAACAAGGGAAAAAACAGGCATTAAGAGACGAGAGCAAGGGGGGAGTGTCTGCTTGACCTCAGCAGAGCGACTACTTCCCTTGTCGCATTCCCATTTCAAGGAGGCCGGCCCAGCCCGGCCCAGGGCAGATGCCCTTGTGAGGGGTTTGCCCAGGAGCTGTGTCCCACCTGGAGGGGCATCTCCCTCCTCCGACACCTCCCCGTGGTCAATGGGTGCAAGCCAGCATGGGCTAAACCCATTGCTACTGCTTCAGTGGGTCGTACTGCCCTCCCCATCAGCAACTATAAGCCTTTTCCTCGAGCGTGAAGCTCATTTTAACCCCGAGGCCGGGCCCACTGAGGACACGGAGCAGGTAACAGCGAGCTTGAGCCTTGTTCATCGCCTGCAAGTGGAGATAAGTCGCCGCTGCAGAGAAACGCAGACCAGGAGAGGACGAGTGCGTGTGAGACAGAGGGAAACGGTTTGCTTCAGGGAACACAAAAAGTGCAAAACTCAGGACGCCTTTTTTTTTTTTTTTTTGTGTAAAAACTTACATAAGTTTATTGAACTGATCCAAACCAATTACCTATTTGGCCTGAATTCCATCGCTAAGTCTGCAAGCAAACCAAAGGCAAATTGTGGGAGCGGGAAGTATATTCCCCGTGAGCGAAACCAGAATAAAAAACGAGATGGACTTACAGTTCTTTTTTCTTTAAAATCACATATAGATGCATCATTAATAGGGAGCAAGAATAGACTTTCATGTTTAAATTATATTTGAAGTTTCCAGTAACTGCAGAAAAGCAATGGCAGAGGCAAAGGCCTGAGATGGCTAGAGCCCCTCTAACGTTGCTCTGGGCAAGGCGTCTCTCTACCTCCTACAAAAGTGCCACATCCAAATGAGGGAGGCACAGCTGCCAGGAATACATATTGTAGCCTCCGGGCTGCTTTCAGCACCTCATCTGCGTTTTCAAATCCGCACACGAACAGAACCTACGGCATCTCATTTACAAGCAAAACCGGCAACTGAGGGAGGCAGAGCTGCCGTGGCGCCTTCTGCGGGCTCCGGACCCGAGCATGCGAGGGCAAACCCAGAGCCTCTTTCTTCCCCGTGAGGCGCAGTTCCTCCCAGCTGCTCCAAGCCACCACAGGCTGCACCGTCGTCTGCCACCGGATGTACTCAACCCCCATCAAAAAGGGGGCTGGCAAACCCCAGCGAGGGAGCAGAGGACAGTCGCCACGTCACACGTACTCATAACGTCGCCGGTTAGATGCTCCGCCTGAAATATCTGGTCCAAACATGGATATTCAAGAGGAATGTATCCAAAACCACAACGGCACAGCATCTAATCTCCACACGTGGAGCCATGCGACACTTTGGTATATAGCTGTCACCTAATTCCTTCCGAACTAGGTGCTTTTCCCACTGCATAGACTGCCCGCGGCAGACTTTTATGCACGAACTGGCATGAACAACAAAACAGTTCTCGACAAAAGTAGCCCTCAGACGAGAAGGACACAAAAGCTAGAGAAGCTTGCAAATCTATTTTGTTTTCTCAAAAGGAATTCGACAGAGCCAGGGATTTTTTGCTAAAGCGGGTATACGCTAATACCACCGGGACACAGCCCCCAGTGACATTGCACCCATTTAAATCAAACCTCCCGCCCTCTCAGGACCCTCCCAGATTCTCGGCACACAGTGTTGTCCACAAACCTCCTCCCTCGCTCAGAGCCCTCCCTCCCTCCCCAAGAAATGGTCCCCTATTATGCAGTGACATGGCAGACATACAAGACCTGTCCCCAAAAGGTATCAGAAAAGGAAAGCAAGCCAGCTTGGGGGATTTTGCCACATCAGTTGCAGGCCGTTCGGCCCTGCTTTTCAAAGTCAATCATCCAGACGCATAAACTGTCCCCGTGTTTTAGATGCGACTCTTTCCCCTTGGGAAACCAACCGCAATTTTTGGGTTCCACCCCACGAACGCTCTGCTAGCCGCGCAGAAGGCAAATGGCTTGAGAATGTCATCCAAAAACAGCCTTCCCCCGAAGAAGTGGCAAGGCGGAGATACCCATATTGGGACTTTTGCCGACCCAAACAGACCAGGGGAGCACGCTGGGGTGTGAGCACCAAATCCCTGGCAGCTACACGCATGGCGCTTGTCCACCTCGCGTGCCAGTGCGTGTTCTCTTTTTCCACCTTTCAGTTCCCACCAGGTCCACTGTAAATAAAAGCACGATTTACTGACAGTTCTCAGCCATGACAGCGCAGTTCCCTACGGGGACAGGCTAAACCTTCTGTGGGCGAACAAACTTACAAGCACATACTTGGGTCTACTTTAACATCCCACTCGATTCTTTAATGGTCTTTGTTTATTTCCTTCTCTGAAACCGAGACATTAAATTGTGCTGAGGAAGTTGGTCAATAGTTACAGCAGCTCATTAATACCAGTTACAATGCCATAAATATACCCATGGAGGCAATTACTGCTCTATAGAATTAGGTCAGAGATACTTTTGCATCCCTGTCGGTCGCTTGCCTCTCAAACTGCAGCGACCGAGGGCTAACCTACTTCAACTGGAGGTCAAAAGGAGAAATAGGCTTCTAATATTAAACAACCATATTTTCATAAAACTTCTTCTTATAACAAAATATCTTATTAAACACAATTTTTCCTATGCGCATGTATGTATATATCATACAGAAGTGTTGGCTTAAGAGTTCTGCTATAAGGCAGCAAATGCCTTTCTCTGCCCAAATGGCAAATACATCTTCAGTAAAGCTCTAGCTTATAAAAGCATCATCTTATGTTACACTGACACCACCTCCCCGCTCTTTTGTTTGATGGGTACCACGTCTCCACAGCTACGTGCCGCGGCCTCTACGCTACCTACAATGAGTCTTGCTCTGTTTCCTATTTCTTATCTCAACAGGGCCAGGAGATTGACATTTTTGGCAGGGGGATGAGGCACAAATTATTAACTTGTCTTAAATCCTCACATTTCGAATCATTACTCTGGATGGGGAACTACTTCCCTCCCAATGGTCCCCACATCCTGAACCTGAAGACTACGAGATAATACTTTGTCCCCTCCCCATCCTACCCCACCCCAGGATCTAGGTAAAATATGAAGAGAAATACACAACTCCAAGAATATAAAAGGAGCTCGGTGATGTGGACAGAAGCATCATGAGAAAGAAAGTGCACGTGGGGATAAGGGAGCATTGCAAAATTAAGGTTAGAAGTTCACGTGTAACTAGAGCCCTCACTGCACAGCTTCAAAAACTTTTATGCAGCTGCTTATAACTAGGCAATTTGAAAAAGTCTTCAACTTGTCAGGGGGGCAGAGGAACAAGGGAAGACACAGGAAAGCCAAACTAGATATAAAGGAAGGAGAGTTTCATCGCACAAGAAAGAAAATCTGCTCTGCAGTAGAAAATTTGGGCTAATTTAAGCAGCAGCACGCGATGCTTACAAGGTGCGTGTGGGGGGAAGCCAATACAGAGAGTGAAAACCTGCTTTACAATAAAGGTGAGTCTAGTTGCTTTGTCACTCATCTTCTAGAAACTGATCCGAGCCAACGTGCTCCCAGTTCGGACCCTAAGCAGGGACCCCACAGCCAGGGCCCCCGGGGGAAAGTGCTAGGTTTCATTTCTGGTGCAACAACAACAAACACAAACTTCAACTCGACTCTTACTCTCTCCCAGGAGAGCAATTTTAGCCATTCCACTTTCAGTACAAACTGGTGCAAGGTTACGTGCATACTGGAGGATCTCTTCAGCCTTGTGGGGATCGATCACAGCCAGTGGGGGAATCCTCTCTTCAATCCCTTTTTGACCTGTTCCTCTAGAAGCCCTTCCAACGCAACACCCACCCGCTGCCTTCTGAAATTCACTTTGCAACACACACAAGGGTCCCTTTGCCTACAAAGCGCTGGTGCTACAGGCTGCAGGGACTCTGTGAGATGGGTACAGAAATCAAAATGTTTTTTCCCCCAAAATCAGAATAAGACAGCGTGGATATAGAGCATGCGCTTTACTAAAAGGGTCTCTTTCTTTCCCCCATTTTGTGCACTCACACAAACCAAACCAGTGGTGTTAAGTGGATGCACTAAATACCTGAGCTCAGAATCAAGCGGAATACTGTTTTAGATCTTTTCAGTAAACTCGAGCACAACAAAAGGTGGAGACAGCACCTAACTGCAAAAAAATACTTCAGCAAGCTCGAGCCGCAGTCGGATAGCTAGGCCAAAGGGTGCTCTGGCGGAACCAAAACCCCAAAAATTTAGAAAAAGAAAGAAAAACAGGTCAAATTCTGCACCGAGCTATCTTCTCCCTTATAGGCCCTAGCATTCTTTAGCTTGAACAACTGACCATTCATGCCAAATCACGAGTATACCGGAGCATCGAAGAAAACATCAAGGTATCGCACACACTGAAACACACGCACTGAAGTCAATTGTCACCTGAAGGTCACCTGCAGTGGGCGGCGGGCATGGTTCTCAGATCAGGGCACTCCCTCCGGGCTACGAAATCACCTGCTACAGAAACGCAACCAAACCTCAACCAACCGACCGAAAGAAAAACCTTGCAAAAACTCCTTAATGCATGTGTGTGGGTGTGTGGGGGCGTGTGTGTGCACGGCCGTGCACTCACAAGGTCAAAAGAAGCTATTTCATTCTGGGCTCCACATAAATTTTATCTCCATCCCGAATGCCATAAGAATGAAGTGCTCGCGAGCTGTATTTCATCTCCTCGGGACCAAAGGGAGCTTCCTGGTCCAAGTAGAAGAGCAGCATGTTGCTTGTTGACAACTGCACTACAGTTTTTAAGTGCTTCTTCAATTCTGCCACAGTCTGATCGAGACGGATCGACATCTCTTCCACCTTATCCTGGAAGTGAACCTCCACCTTCACGCTGCTCTGTGGCCGAAGGTCCACCACTGCCAAGGGCTCCAGCTTCCCGTACTTTGTGACCAGCTCGTGATACCTAAAAAATTAAACAGTCCAGAGTTACGGCACAGTTGCTCGTACGGCTAACGCACATTTCATATTATGATACTATTCCACTTTATCCAAGGATGCTACTAGGTTGCAAAGTATAAATGAATGTCTGCACGGAGAGAACAGTGACTGGATAACAAGAGGGTAAGCGCAGATTCCAAGGCGCTAAAGCCCAGAATTCTTTGATGAAAGCTAAAACCAGAACTCAGACAGCAATGAGCTGTCCTCATCCTCCATGACAGTGAGGAGCTGGCATATGGCTCTTATGAAACATCTCGCAGTTTAACCGGCACTTCACTCAAGGTGGGAAGGATGGATGAGACTCTCACGAGTAAAGAATGTTGCCGAGCTAGCACTCAAAGCTGTGCATGCCTCTCTCCATACGAGTCTCCCACCCAGCACTGAGTAAAGGAAAACCCAGCTTTCTTCCCCATCTGCCACCAGATCTTCCACACTTTGGAAACTGAATGTTCCTCGTGCAAGACAACATTCACCCCAATTCAAGTCTGATGACCTGAAGAGACATCCATTAGGAATAAATCTGGGTGGTAGGAGTCCTGTTTCCTCCCCTGCCAGCACGATGCTTCACAGAGCACACGGTGTTTCGCATGCAAGATGCTTAAAAGGAGAAAACAAAACCCAGAAAGCCCATCCACTCCAGTCACCTTGTCTCACAGTCCCCAAGCTGCACCCTGGCACCAACATGAACCCGAGCAAGCGTCCGACTAGGGCAGAGGTATCTAGCCAAGGAATGTCAAGTTATCACTGACCTGAGGCACTCAAGTTGACCGATTTCAAAACAGATTCCTGAAGAAAACTAAGCAGCAAAGCTTTCTACTGGTCTCCCTACAACTTCAGAAATCCCAGCTGTGACTACAGTGGGATTTGGAAGAAAAAGAGGGTGCTACGCTCACAACAAGACTCCGCGCCTCCTGCTCCAGTGAAAACACTTGACTAAAGAGAGCCAGAACCAAGCAAGCGCTCACGCAAATGACACAGCCCTCAGCCTACATTCCCATACCTGTGGCTTCACGACCTGACTGATTTTCAAACATTCCTGCTGTTTTCCAAGAGGCCAGATAGGTCACAAGTGTTACACTCCACTGAGCATGGGATTACCAAGACCACCAAACCAAGGTGAGCTGTCACGTAGTTTAGAAGCTGACAACAAACAGGGGACTTCTTGCCAACTGATTCATCACACCTACTCTAAAACAACACAGGAATTTTACTGGCAGAGCCACACACTCCACCATCGCTTTCTCCCTGGGGACAAGTTCTCCGATTGTCCTTCACAAGATCCATCCCGGAGATCCATCCCCTGCAATGGAAAGCCCGGCTCGCCCTCCCGCCGCCTTCAGCGGGTATCGCTCCCATCGGATACAGCTGCATCTCCCCTGCCTGGCTGGGAAAGAGGCGAAACGGCAACACAAAACACAATGCGATTGAAATGACAAAGACCGAGAGCTGCCGAGAAAAGGTAACATTTCAGAGGCCGTACAGAAAGCTCTTTTTGTTCCCCATCCGAGCCTCAGCTGAATGCGATCGGTGCTGTGTCACAGCCCCTGTCGAGAGATGATGGGACCTGGCAGGCTGGGTGACCCCAGGGAGTCCTGCCGAAGGCAGGAATGTTCCTGGAGAACAGCAGACCCTCTGTCTGCCGGGAAATGAGGTAAGGGCCACAACGCACTAGGATTTCCCCAGTCTCACGAGCAAAACGAGACTTCACTAGGGCAGAGCGTCCGAAGGCAGGCTGGTGCCCTGCTCTCACAGTCACCTGGGTGATACAATCAGGCCTATTTATTTGGAAAAGCCATTAGTGCTGAGAGGAGACACCGCACTCCCCATATTTTACCCACCAGGCTAATGCCTGCAGTAAGAGTGAGCACTAGCCAATGTGTGGCTGACAGGGAGGATTTCTTTGCAGCAGTTTCGACTGCAGAGCAGCAACAATCCCTGACGTGCTGACCAGAAGTACTGCCAGGGTTCACGCGCTAAGGAAAACTGCAGTGAACAGGGCTGATGGTGGGAAGAGTATACAGAGGGGGACAAATTTCAAGCAAGCTGAGAGAGAGAAGTACCACGAGGGAGCTGAGATTACCCACACGCATGCTGTAATGATGCAGAGGTTCAGGCAATGTTGTCTTAAATTTTCTCATCTCGAGGAAAGGCAGCACTAGCTCTGCAGCCTGCTCCTTGTATGCTAGCTGCAGCCTCCAAAGAAAGTTAAGAGTCTGAGTATCTGGCTTCCCTCAGATCAATAGGGACGAAGGCACACTGCTCATACAGTTCTTTCGTTCCCTGATAATGGGCACCCTGGAGACTTTTATAATCACCCCTTGCAGCCTGGCAGACGCTGGCTGCCAGAGCAGAGGATGCTGGAGACCTGAGCCTGGCTAAAAGTGTCTCTGATACCCTGCAGATAAACAGTGGACCAGACAAGCAGAGGACTCATTAAAAACCCCCAGACACAAAGACGTCACTCAAGAAGACAGCCAATATTGGATTGTACGCTTGGCGCTCTTTCTAACCCATGACATCCAGAGAGAGAAATTATTCTGCCCATTTCCCTCCCTTTCTGATCCCTTTGCGCTGCAGCCCATGAAGACAACGCGATGCATGCAAGGGGGCTTTGCCATGAGAGAGCGTGCTGTTCGCTTACCGCACGCTACGCTGCAACAGCCTTGAGGGGGGCTGCTTACACTCCTAAGTTTTACATGCTCAAGTGCGTCGTCTTCCTCCGCTTGAGGCAGCACTGCAATGCAGATGCTGTACCCCCAGCAACAAGATGTGTGTGTCCTGATTAGATTCTAATTACAAACCACCTTCGGACGGACCACACCAGATTTGGGAGCAGAGAAAAGGAAGCTTTAGCAACAAACACACACGAAATCCCTCTGCAAAGAATGCTAAGTTTCCCTTCCTACAAGGGATGCTGTGTATGGATGCAGGAACTGAAACCCAGCCCTCGGCACTAGGGACACTCTCAGCCATCTGCAGCCTCGTTAGAATATAGTCTGTAGTAGCACACAACTCCTCCAGAACAGAACAACCCTCTCTAGTAGCTGCACAAGTCTCTTGGAAACGCTGCACAGACGAAGGGATTCAGACAAAGAGCCCATTGACCACAAAAAGGGCAATAACAGTTGTTTAGAGGTTAAGAAATCAGAGGGGGAGCTAATTCTCCTGTATCTTACCAAAATAGCAGAAAGCTAGCATGTTGGTCAAGATCAGCCCAGCTTTTTAGGAGGGGTGAGATATTAGTAATTTCTTGCATGAGCTCTCACCTGCAAACCGACCCCCGCTGTGTGTAGTACTGTGTAATTACACGGATGTCCCTAGCCTGTTCCCAAAGTCCATGTCCTAACAGCAGCACCATGCGTGTATAAAGCTATACCCCACCGCCCCCTCCTCAGCAATACATAGGTCCTGCGCACGCAAAGGCAACACAATACCCAGAGATGCAAGTCCATCAGGAAAAGATTCAGAGCCTGCCAGCTATTCATTTACCTTTCCCTCTCGTGCGCAAACCCTTCCTCCTGGGGCCAGGGTGGCACATCTGTTCTACCAGCACCAAAGGGCTACTTGCACCTTAGTTCCCTTCCCAGTTTGCATCCAAATACACCGTTTTTAGCACAAGGGCCTGCCTTGCCTTCTCCCAGCTGGTTTTCCAGGTCAGCCCAAGCCCCGTTCACCAAAGGACAGGACACCACTGAAGCTGTTGGGCTCAGCTGCCCTGCTGTTCTCCCCTCCTGGAGCCACGAACACAGAGACATGAAACAATTTTCTTAGAAAGAAAATGTTACAGAAAATAACCCATTACAGGAGCAGCAACACGAGCTCGCAGTGCCCGTCTCCCCTTCCTCTCCCCTGCATTCTCCACCTCGGCTGCTATCCTTTCCCATATTTGTTTCAATTTTTCTGCTTCAAGGGCTTCTAAAATTACAAGCCAGGACTCGTCATCAGAAAAAGGCACAAGAGGGATCACCAGCTGTCTTGTCTCCCTGACTACATTAGTAACCTTTTGCCTCTGAACTGACCCTAGTATGACTTTAACAAATACTATAATTGCTGGACCTATTAGTATTCATACAAAACACCATACTTTCAATTCCCCTTTCTGGTCTTCTCATGCCCTTACTGTGTTGGCAGGTCACATACACAGTGCTTTCGAAAAACAAGAGACATCTTACCTAAGAGTTAAGCTGGGGGAAACACTGACCAGCCAACGAACACACTGACCAGATTCTATTCGCACCTTTGTCCTTCTCTACCTCACTTGGTCCCTACCTCTGTCTGTCCCCTCGGACACAATCACACACACAATTTTGTCCTACTCGCTTTCAGTAAACAAAGGGCTATGAAGCTTTGTTGTCTGCATGAAGGTTCTAGGGCAAAAGGCACGTAAATGCAGTGGCTTCATTATCCATGATCCTTCCTCAGCCCATTAAGAAGCAGTAAGTAGATGCTGGCACAGAGAAGATACCGACTGAACAGCATCTGTCAAAGTTCATTAGTTTACCAAGATTAACGGATCATTGGGCATACTTTTTTGGCAAAGAAAAAACATCAGACTTGTGATTTGCGGGCCTGAAAGTGAGGGGACAGCTTCCCATCGCCAGTCACATTCCACACACCAGATGGTCAAGAGAATTAGATGCCCTGGCCTGGCACCAGAGAGCACGATCTGTACTGGCTTTTGGGCAATCCCAAGCACAGGTGGATTATGAAGCTAGCCACGGGAGAGGCCAGGAAGCAATGAAGACCATGAACTGAACAGTCGTGTTGTTTAATGGCACTTGACGCGGACACTTTAAGACCAAATTTGACTCAGAAGTGATTCTACAAGTCATCAGACAACATGCTAATATAACGGCATTAACTAAAACAGATTGAGGAAGGCAAGACAGGAGGAAGGCAAGGGATGGTTTTTTTCATGGAACAGCTAGCCCGGATTTCCCATGTAACATCATCTGTTCAGTCATCTTTCCTTTTGCCTCGCTGCCCTTCTGTCCCTGCTCTCCATTCCACGACAAAGAATTCATACCTGAATGGGACTTCCTCCTCTGGGAACTCCATGTAGTATCGGATGAAGAATCGCTCCGAATCCTCTCGCTCTCCATCGGCAACGATGCTTCCGTTGAGCTTGACGATAGATGGCAACCTGCATGCAGACACCAAGAAATACAGTCGGCAAGAGAAACTCGGAGAAGGTAACCAACAAGACAGTCACCGTCAAAAGCTACGTGCCACAACATCAACTCCAGGAGAATCCTGCCAGGGAGCTTACGCCTCAGTCCCCTTGAGAGAGAGCAGGCAAGTTCCATGCAGTTTCTCCAAGCACATTTAAAACTAATCATTTTCGTTTTGCCACATACATGTGTCGTGGGCAGAGGCATGTATGAGACTCAAACAATTCTCTGAAAAGTAGATGTTGGTCTCAACATTTCCACAACTCCCACTTTCCCACACAACAAAAAAGCGCTCAAATCTTTGAGTGGTGAATTCATCCAAAACCCCATGTCCTAACAGCCTCTTCCTCCAATTACCTGCTCCCAGCCATTCAGTGCCACGTAATGCTTCTGCTGAGCAGAATCAACAAGCAACAGACCTGGCTATTAGCAGCTTCCTGCGTTCCTCGGTGGTGTAGGACTGCAGCAAAGGGATTCCTAGCAATTTCACTTCCTCGAGCTTGGGAAAAGAATTTAACTTGTCAATGTCTTCCCAGCAATGCAGACCTGCTCAGAAGAAAGAACTTGCTTACACAAACACAGATAATAAATACATCGTGTATCCAAGATAATCAGACACAGTCCAAGAACATACGTGACAGGCATCAGCTGCTGTTTCTTTGAGAAGTCGGCTTTTTGCTCATGATGTGCTGCAAAAAGTCTCCTTCATTTGCGCACAAGACAGAGCAGTTTAAACTAGAATAACAGAATGTGTTGGGTTGGGAATTCTCTCACGCTGTTTTGTAAGTCTAGAAGGATGATCTCCGTGGCTGATCAGGGAGCTTGGTTTTTTATGGACCATTCAGTCTTTGGCCTCACTGCCGAGGACTGACTAGCATCAGTTATGATGGCTGCATCTATAAAGGGATGCTGCCTTAAGTAGTATTAAAGTCATCAGGACTTCTGTTGTTCTAGGCGCCACTAAATAGCTATGAAATGGCTTTACCTTGCACACATGACCACCTTGGGTCCTATTTCCACTCACGACCCAACGGTAAAACAGTCCCAGGAGCCATCCAACCATTTAATGAAAAAGGCTTTAACTCAATTTCAGCCCCTTGAAGACCTGACATTTGGGATAACAAGGCAAGCAGAGAGGGTAAAATAAAAAAAAAGCTGAGGATCGAGCAACAGTACAGCCCTAATTATGTGGTGAGATCAAGACTACTTGTCTTCACTTCTCTTTGCTGCGACTGCATAAATGTTTACCACAATCCTTTTCTGATGACTGTTGCAGAAGCTTATACTGGCAACACAAGTTAGAAAACTGGTTTCTCTGAACAACATACAACAGCTTCACCCACACAGTGCAGAAAAAAACCAGAACAATTATCAGTTCAAACAAAATCAGGGATCTCATTTGAGCTAAGCCTGTCAGGAAATGCCAAGTTCAAGCCCAAAGCGTGTGTCACAACCACAACTCAGAAGAAGGGGCTGTTTTTAGAGCAGAAACAAAACTCCTGTGTGCAAGGTGGTCAGAGAGTTTCCTTTCCCCATGGCACTCAAAACACCTCTGCCAGGGTCACCTATGCCTAAAGCCATCCTCCAGCCATCAGCATCAGCTACATCTACAAACTCAGTAGGTGCCTGTGACAGGAGAACTCTTCCACCTGATCTCTGGGGCGTAACGTCACCAAAGAATGACAGCACCTCTCCGAATCACGCTGCTCTGAAAGGGCCAAAAGCTCTGGTAGCTGGGAGGAAGCTAGTGCAGAGACACAACCACCTCTGGAGGAGAAGTTCTGTCAGCTACGACATCCACCTCAGCAGCAACATCCGTTCATCCCTTTGTGACCCCCGTTGCATTACTGCTTCACTAAAAACCATTCTCTTTAGCTCATCCCTCATCTCCACTAAGCTAAAAGTGCCTGCAAAAAGCGGTGCCAGTTTGGAGTCTTCACGTGACAGAATTTGGAGCGCAGCAGCTCTCCCTAAAAAAAAAAAATAAAAATTGAACATGCTCCTTGGGATTTCTCTTTTGACTTTCAGCTCCCAAAACATCCAAATGCAATACAAAATCCAGAGTTCTTAAATACCTGGCATCAAAATTGCAAAACCACTTACCACAGGAGCGTTTGCTCCTCAGCGAGACAGTGCTTTCAAATCCAGCTTAACAGGCTTTTCTTCCTCTAGACAGCTTTAAGCTTTTATTATAGGGATTCCTCAATGCTTACATTGCAGAGCGCGTTAATAAAGTACCATCTACCTTGGCTAACACTTAACTATCGCTTGTACAGCACATAAAGCTGTAAAGAACAAAAGATGATGATGATGATGCATTAAGTACTCCTGCAGAACAACTTCTGGCGTACGTGTCAGCTCACAAACACTTCACAGCCCTCAGAGGTGCCCTGCAGCTCCCTCTCTCTGAGCGCGGGGTGCCCTTCGCGACATGCCAAATGCGTATTCTCTCTCTGGAGTGTTGGCTGAACATTCTCTAGGGCTGAAGCGTAAAAGCAGCCTCGAGCAAACTTGTGGTGAGCTTCTAGTAAGTGAGCAGAGATGACAGACAGCTTTTGCTGGTGAATGCTCAGCCCTTACGCACCACATACCTATACAAATGCTCATTTTACCCAGGATAAAACACAGAACAAAATGATGTGGGATCCTTTCATCCCCTCCACTTCCAGACATTTATTTATCCTTCTCCAGCCAGGAGCACCTGAGGCAGGGACAGGAAAGAGAGGGAAACTACCAACATAAAAACCCTTTGCCAGCTCATTTTGAGTAACTGCCAGTCCACAATACTCTGACTCATCTTTTAGACAACGACTAACTACCAAAATCAGCAGGTAGAGCCCACAGAGACGGGCAAGTTGATCTCTTGCCTGTTTTCCTCTCCTAAGACCGCATTCTTCGGGGCAGTGCACTTCAGTACATCTGCTTGTGTGGCCCTGCATTACCACTGTTAGGAAACTGGACTTCAAGATGAGAGGTCTGCCAGGACTCCATTTATCAACAGCTTGTCGATTCTGCCAGGAAGCCACAGTAGATCAGGACAAAGGTCACCGGGCATTGTCACCTCTGCTACAGCAACAGAACCATCCCAAAGGTTTAAGCTCTTGCTCAGCACTTCTGCCTTCACCTGCCCTCTCTCGTACTTTGCAGGAAGCGATGCTGACTGCAGGCTAGTTACAGCTAACACAGGCCTAAGAAGCAACCACCCCAAGGCCAAAGTTTCCAAGAGCACAAAGCAAGTGTGTTTTTCACCTACTCAGGAGGACAGACTGATCGACCGCTGTCACTCATGCTGAGAACAAAAAGCATGCGGCTGCTAGGCTCTCACCTGACTTGTGCAAATTGATGGATCGCAGGTTGGGGAAGAGCCTTGCTAGGGAATCTTCCGACTCTTCAATGGTCGTGAGGTTGTTGTTAGCCAGAATAAGTGTGTCCAGTGATGGAAACATAATCCCCAATTTTCGAATTTCAGTCCAGTCTTGAAGATTATTGTCAGTTATGTGGAGTAATTTGAGAGACTGACAGCAAACCGGAGAACAAGACACTGTTTCGTAGTCGTTAAGGCACAGGAAGAGCTCCTCCAAGCTGCACAGGGGAAGAAAAATCGTATCATCATCTCAACATACCTTCAGAAATACCTCCCATCTCAGGCACAGGGACATGCACATGTGATTTTAACATGACTTTCTGCAACGGCTATTATGTGATTTGAAACCTTGGTGTAGAGAAGAGCTTTGAGCACTCCAAATGGAGTGTTTCAACTACGTCTCTGCTCCCATCTGTAAACTTCCTCGATGGATAAAAAACACTCTAAGTGTTCCCCTAGCCTCCCAGTATTAATTGCCTAACAGATTGCTCGGGGTGGTGTTCCACATTTGTGCCCAACAAGCCACCGACCCATCTCCAATGGTGACTGGTACCTGCTCTCTATGCTCACCACTTAACTTAAAAAGGTGGTTTTATACAACACGGATGACCCTTTTTCCCCACATCACTGGTTCTGCCAAAGATTCCCGTTAAAGGAAGAAGAGGTCCCACTAAGTTTTCAGATGGCTAAACTAGCTCCCCTAATCCCAGGGAAGTCTACATTGGCTACACAGGATATACTGCTGTCATCACCTCCACTTACAAAGCTGTACAAAGAGGAATCTGTTATCAAAATGAAGCCACCAAGGACACTTGGGGAAGCAGAATGCCACTGCCAAGGTGGACTGTGGCCAAGCCACAGCAATCAACACTTTTGCACAAAAAAGCATGATGAAATATTACTTGACAAGTGGCCAGACCCTCAGACTTACATCCCATTCAAAAGCTGTTAGTAGAGGTATGCACTGCACCATTCATTCTGCAGCGACTCAGAGGAAAACGTATTACGTCCTACATTGTCGGGATGATTATCTGTCTTTGGTATTTAGATTTGGACGAGAAGCCCTGGGCTTTGCAGCACCACACAAGTTCAGCCTTTAAGACAATGTAAAGCATTCCCAAGCTCCCAGAGGAAAAAAAAAACCCTCCCTTTTTTCTCTACCAATTGTGTTTGCATCCTCACACCCCTCTCATCCCTCACTGTGTGATTTGAGAAGCCAGCCTTGACCTGCGTGCAGCAAGCACCCCTTTCTACGCCCAACTCCCCGTGCTTACTCTGGTAACTCCTGCAGGATTGTGTGGACTGTTTCCCAGGAAGCTTTGCTGTTGTTGAGCACAAGTTTGCGAACACCAGCGAAAGACCCAGCACACCTTCTCTCTAAAACGGACAAACTGAGAGGGTTGGAACTCAAGTTTAGAAACTCCAAGTGGGGAACGTTGGACACAATTTTACTGACCTAAGTGGGGAGGGAAAAAAAAGAGAAAGAAAGAAATGCGTATCAGGCAGTAATCGGACCTCATGCAATAATATCCCGTCTCCTAAAAGGGGGCCCTTCGGAATCACCACAAGCCAAAGAAATGATATAGGGGAAAAAAATAAGGCTCTCAATAACTACCTGTAATTCATACTCCAGCTATTCACTGATCTAGATTGATTGGTTAATTGCTCATTCACCTCAACAGTTCATTTAATTACACTCTCCAAGCAGCTTGATAGGAAAAAGCCAGTCTCTTGGGAGAGGTCATAAAATCCACCTCAAGACCGAGCTTAAGCAGCAGCACGTTACAGGACCCAGCATGTCGTAACCCCCGTTTAGTAGGGGGGCAACAGGCACATCTCTTGAGTTTATGGCCAGCACTCTGATCACTTGCTCAGCTTTCCACTGCTCCCATCAGCCACAGACCTCACCATTTCGCCCAATGTAGAAGACAGATGGAAGCTCACTGTACTCATGCAATGAATTTCTGATTAAATTCCATTAGTCTGAAAACAGCAGCTTTCTTACAATCAATCCAAATGTTCAGGTAACTATGCTTGGGGCTACTTTCTCTTTTTGTACGTACAGATGTGCACCGTACAGGCAACAAAGAAAGACCGAGAAAGAGAAAGAAATGCCAGAGACGACGACGGTACAGCTCTGGAGTGGGCTGTGCGATGAGGGTAGGTGCTGACCTAGACACTGCCAATATACAGAAAGATACAGGGGCAGGTTATTTAGATGATCAATTTGTAGTCACCTAATAACAATTAAGTGAGAGAGCAGCCAGGCAGCATCAATTTGTAAAGAACACATCACGTCAATTTTATTTTCTTTTCTGACTGGGTAATTGATTCAGTAGGAAGTAGTATAAGGGAAGGACAGCTTCTGACACCACCGGCACACCAGTCACATTGGCAAACTGGGGACTGACAGTGCCTGGGGTATCACTGTAAGTTAAGAGTTCACTACAAAGCCAGGAGACATACCAAGGAAGTGTTCTGGCAGAACACTACTTGTTATGTTTTCAATGACCAAAATAATTGAATGCTACACGTTTTCTTAACCTGCGGGTGACACTAAGGTGGGGAAAGGCTGCCATCATATTGCGGTACGAGCCTAGAGACCAAAGTGAAGCCATCTGAAACCTGTAAGATGGAAGTTCAGTTCAAGGACAGTCAAAGCACTAATATTCAGGGAAAAAGAAATTAATCCAGAAAATAATTACAAGTCAGAAAACACCTGGCTAGAGAGCTGCTCTCCACCAAGCAACTGGGACGGGAGGAGATGGGACCATGACATACGCAGGTCAATAACGGGGCCATTTGCTAGCAAAGGGCAATCGTCTCATGCGGAAGCTGAATTCAAGTGTTGCATACGAGATGCTGGAGGTAATTAGTCTGCCTCACTTCGCACTGATGAAGCCTCAATTTAGATGATGTCATGTCTTGGGCACTGCACCTTAGGAATGAAGTAGACAAACTGGAACGACATCACAACAACAAAAACAACACAGGATTTAGAAAAAATGGCCTATGATAAACGACTGGAAGAACTGGATTTTTTCAGTATTATACTAAAATAGGAAAAGGAGACGTGAAAGCTCTTTTTCGCAGATACAAGAGGCTGTCGTATAAGAAACAGCGATGAATGCTCCTCCATGGCTGCTGAGAAGAGGGCAGGGAGCAAATGGCTTAAATTGCAGCATGGGACACTTAAGTTACATAGTTTAGACTATGAAGTTATTAGCTAAGCATGGGAACAGGCTACCCAGGGATCTGGAATCCCCATCACTGTCAGCTTTTACGAGTCGGGTAGATATCTATCTGTTGCGTATGGGCTATGAAAACTGAATCCCGTCTCGGAGAAAGGGGCCAAAGTACCCGGAAAGCCTTTCATTTCCTGCTCTTCTGCGGCTCATGCAGAAGCCGGCAAATTGTGCCACCCAGGGTAGGCTAAAGAGACTGAACAAACAGCAGGGTGTGAGGCATGCAGCTTGAGCTACAAGTGTATGTGCAGCTCTCCCAGCTGCCTACCAGATGCGAGGTCATCCCACTGAGAGCAAGAGGCAGAAGAGGGAGCGGAGAGGCAGCACTTCAATACTGTAGGAGGGGGCCTTTCGGGGTCAGAACAGAACACGCCAGGAGACACCATCCCAGATCTTAGCAGATATGCCCTCAGTACAAAACCATCTTCTCTAGCTCTGATCTCAATGGACAAGCCTAAACTCTCTCTCCCACCCGCTGAGCTGATACCTTGTAGGCTAAGAAGGAAATAACAGGAACAAGCAAACGTATCCCACTTCTGACTTTGCAACCCCCATGCCGGAGCTGGAGCATTTCTGCTAACACTGAATTAACTACCTGTTTAAAGACATAGGAGCTTGATGCAACACAAACACATGATAATTTTTATGTTGCACATCCTGGTTTTTTTCTATGCATTTCCAACAATAAACACTAACATAAAAGCAGAGCATAAGCCAGTGAGGAACTGTTAACAACACCTGAACAGATTGCAGTTGTTTTACTCCTATTACATGGCATTTATCTAGCATATTTCATCCAAGCACTTCAGTGGATTTTACAATAGCATTTAGCATTAATTAATGAGGCTTCAAAAATATCCTTTGAGGTTAATGTCATTAAATCTGTTTCGCAGATAGGGAAACAAAAGCGGAGAGAGAATAAATACCTTGCCCAGCGTTCACAGAATCGGTGGCAAAGCTGGGAATCAGCTCCCATTACTTGGACCTGCTTGGTTCTTACTCTGTTTAAAATCGCACTGACCATTAACCTCTTAGAAATGACAGTTCCAGTGCTTTGCACAAAAAAATATAAATATATATAATTATCACTCACAGGCCAAGATCGTAACTCACGAGGTAAATGAAGTGCCCAGATGGATTACATTAATCATGTTTATTGCTCAGCTGTTGTCAAAGTAAATAAGCATCAGCTTCAAAGATGAGTAAGAAGCCACAAAAAATGGAAATCTCTCTCCTTTAAATGAACGAATCACTCTCATAACCTGCAACGCGTTTGCAGTCATAGTAATAGCCATAAAAGTTATTCAGAAAGATGCACACGTAACCATTTTACCTCATGCCAGTCTTCCAGTTTATTGTCAGAAAGATCTAGCTCAGACACATGGGCACAGAAGGCGGCGATTTCATTCTCATCCCCTGCACAGGTTATGCCACAGCTGTTCAGTACGAGCACGCTTGGAAGGTTGAGGCGATCTGAAAACAGGGAAAAAGAAAAGATGCCCTCTGGTCAGCATCGCATCGCTTAGTTACAGAAGGTAAGAACAAGCACAAACAAGCGTGACACTCAGCAAAAGAAAAGATCTACCAGTTATTCCACAATTTACACATATTTAAGGATCTCAGGATAGACATGGATTTTATGACAAGTGACTGACATCAGTCAAGAAGTCTTTTGGTGTCTAAACACGAAGCACCACTCAGTATCAGCACTCCTCAGTTACTACATGTATTTCTGTCCCCACCGCAGCGAGGACAGGCCAGTCCTTGCTAATTTATAGTATGTCTCATATCACTTCTTGCCAGAAGTTATGCTCTTCCCCAGGCATCTGCTACTGCAGATAGGACACAGGACTAGGTGGACTATTCGTTGTACAGAACCAGACTCCCTTGTGCTCTTGAAAGGGATTCTAGCAGCAGACAATTCTCTGGAGCAGTCTGAGTTTTCAATTTTCCTGGCTCATTAGCAGCTTCTTTAAAGTCTTGTACTTTAGGAATTAGTCATGGTGTGCTTGTAAGTCATGTCTTGGTCACACTGTAAGACTTAGAAACACGTGCCCTCTTTTCAGCATCCAAACAGCCCAGATAAGCGGGTGCCCGCACACAGGAGAGAGGGCACTGACTGAATATTCCATCCGGCCAATTTTCTGTTCGTGTTAATTTTGAGCGACATGCGGTAGTTTTATCCTCAACTGAACTCAGGCCCTTTTTTCTCCTCTGTCAAACTCAGTTACTGTAAATTTCATCCAGCTGACTTGTGTGGCTATTTTCCCCTTTGGGGCTGGTTATGATACAAATTGACCTGACGGAAATTTAAACTACTCTTACAGATCAAGATGGGCAAGAGGTTACACAAAGAAGGGGCAGTTCTGGTGGGATAAATGTGAATCTCAGACTCGTCTGTGCAAACGGAGAACCAAATGCGTGAGGGAAGACTACAGGGTGTCAAATGGATCCAGTTTAAAGAGCAGGAAAGAGTGGCGCAGATTCCGCAGTACAGGAGGCACAAGGACATACATGAGCAGCACAGCGCTTCAGACACATCTGTCAAACTCCCTCAAGGCAGTAAGGTCAAAGGCAAAGGAGAGAGGGGATTTCTCCACTAGGTCAGCATAAGCACGGTCAGAGAGCATATGATGCCTTGAGAAGAGAGCCAGAGTAAACCACAAATTCATTTTATGTCACAAAAAAAGCCTAGCTGGAGATTCAATGACTTATAGCTTGGTTTGAAATATGGTCCACTCCCGTGGAACGCTGGAATCCTTCTGTACCTGCAGGCACCGATGAAAATTGATGGCACTGCGTGACACCACTAGCGTGTGGACCAACCTCGAGGTTAGATCGAGGTGTTGTGCATTTGTTAAGCCGTCTCTGTCAAAATACACATTGTTGCAGCCACTAATAAAATAGTCGGCACCACTAGTCTGAAGAAAATAAGCTCTAGGGAATGCTGAACCCTCAAAACTCAGCACTGCACAGGGCCTTATTTCCATCTTTCACTGACAGGATTCTGATTCAATTATGCTGGCAACGACAGGGGTAAGAAAAGTACTTGGTTTTTTACAGCAACTGGTTCAGTCACTAGATCAACTTTCTGTCTTTGTTAGATTCAAGTCTCTCAGCTCTTCAGTAAGAAACACGTTATAATACATCATGATGTTTCTTTTTCTGGTCAATTCGGGGCAATTCTTCTTTCAACATAAGCAACAACAGCCAAGAAACTGATCCCACCCAGAACCCCACAGATGCCCAGAAAGACCAGAACCCTACCTTTCATAGGTGAACCCTGTGGAGTTGCTGGGACATGCACACCCATACCAGGTCCACGACGATACGGGAAGTTCTCGGGGCTGTATTTCTCACAAAGAACTTGCATGAAACTCCTTCCGCTGGGCTGGTCCATGCTCCCTTCTTGGACTTCTAGTTCATGGAGAAAAAAAACAGAGCATATAAACAGTCAGCCACTAATAATCATCCTTGGGAACACAGGACAGAAAATGACCAGCTGTGTCATGGGTTTTGCTTCTTCTGAGCTGCAGATTAGTGCAACAGGTCATATTGCGAATTCAAGATTACAGCAAAACATTGCCTGGAAAGAAACCGAAACCAGAGGGCCCAAGCTACACAAACATGCTTTCAGTTACACCATTACAGGCCAAGTACAACATCTCCTTGCCCCACATGCTCTTACAGGACAGTTCCCAATATGCCCCAGCCTGCAAAGATAACTCCTGTGCCTCACAAGAGGATTGTGAGATATTCATAGATGTTCTCAAAAGCATTTCCCAGGCAGCAAGGAGGGGAAAGAGCAACGAGCTGTTTATGAGTAAGAGATTGCTCAAACAGGGGCTTTCACCCCATAACTTCCTTTTCCTCTAACTCAGGACTTTCAGTCAAGGTAAGTTTTTTGGATGGGGAAAAGAAACGTAAAAAGAAAAAGGATCCACAGCTCCCTAACTGTTTATAAAAAAACACCATGCAAAGCAGGTTATGGTTTGTTTTTTTAAAATCCGGCCAATACTATAAACAGCCCGGAGCTCAACAGCCTCTGAAGCAAGACTTCCATCAGCTGGCCCACTGGGTACCATGGAAATACTTGAGTTTGATAGTCAGCTCACTCAGGATATCTCAGGTCACCTTCACTGACAGCAGTGGCTCACTTAAAGTAAGCTTTGGCCTCAAAAGGAGCATCATCATTTCTCCTCTGACATTTGCAAAGAACTACAGTTCTTCTGTAGGTCTGGGCTTCTAATTAGAACACAACTGCTCTGTCACAAAACACTCTCAAGCACATATAAGCACATCCCTTGGCCAGTCCAAAATGCAAGTTTTGCCAATTCAATTTTGCAGCTGCTTAATGTATCTGGAAGATAAACATGCCCTTCCTATCTACACACGCCACAGAACAGAACAGCACAGGAAAAAGGACTCGCCACATCGCGGGCTGTTGACCTGCCTAGAAAGATATCGAGTGTCAGCTGGAAGTGTATTTGGCACAAAGATACCATGATGATCGGCATTCTGCTGCACCCTAGGTGGAACTAAGCTTAGCTGTCCTACTTTCCTCACGTACTCTGACCTTGGTATTCTACAGTATCCTGGATAATAAAGGAGTCGAGCTTGACAGATGCACAAAGAAAGGGAACCACATTGTTCCCTGGTTTCACAGAGGTCTTGTCCTCCAAAGCAGTGTGTGCTACCTGTCACGGACACGATGGAAAGATCCACATCCGCCTGTTCTAACAACACAAGGCACAAACTTGGAGGAATCAACTGCAGACTTCCTATAGCGTACCATCAGTCACGGAGCCCTGTTTTCATTAAGTACTGCGTAATTACATTTTTAGTATATTAGCAAAAGCCAGCTCACACAGATATGTACATTCTGCGGATAAACCAGCATGTCCAGGACTCCTAGTGGAAATCCATACTTTTGAGTTCATGGTGGGGCCACACATATGCTGAAGTGATGTTGCTAACCAATGCTGAATTAAAGTTTCTGCCTGCTGCCATAGATTTTCCTTTAGATTTATTACAGGCAAGGATAAATAAAAAATCCCGAACAAAAGTGAATTAACTAAGGTTCAGGTTCTCTTTGCTGAGAATCACCTATAACAAGCTTTACTTTACTGCTTCATGAACAGACTATCTAAACCACTTCTATCACAAAGGACTCCAATACAATAAGAAGCAAGTGAAGCCTGTTATAATTGTCATATTATCTATAAAGTTTACATGTCACAAATAGGGACGTAAAGGATAGGTCTGTCTTAAAGAAACCAACAACATGCCGTTCTCAGCCCTCACCAACTCAATTGATTCATATCTTCAAACTTAACTTCAGGCCACTAGTTGGTCTAGAATAGAACAAAAAAAATCCTCAAATTGAAGGTTGTGTTAGGAACACACCATTTAATTTTATGCTAAAACATTACAGAAACAATTTGCACTGACAGCCAAGGCTTTAGGAGTGATTTGGGAACACTCCGGAGTGATTTGGGAGCTCAGTACTGTAGGACAGACAGACCTGCTTTCTAAATGCACATTCAGACCTCCTGGTCTGGAAATTCTGGAACTCCCCTGTGAATAAAGCTTTCTGTCCTTCACATGGCTTTTCTATCAACTCCATTCCTCTTTATCCACTGAGCAAACATCAGCTGGAAATTTCACATGAGAAAGTCAACTTAACATCACAATAGAAGCAAAAAACTGTGTTTTCAGCTTCAGTAGAGAGCAATCCAGAACTGAGACAAAACCCTCATGACATTCACATTCATCAACTTTGAATCACAAGCATTTTCTTTCTCAAGCTTTACTTTTGTAAGCCAATGCCACTGCCAGGAGACAAAAGTGTCAGAGGGTGCGCACGCACCTTTCCCACTTCCCTTCTCATCAGATTTCACATTCACTATAATCATCCGTCACGCACGTGGCTTCCCTGAATCACGACAATTGCTTGAGAGCAAGGACCGGCAGGATATGCACAGAAAGCATGACACATTTCAAGTGAATGCTGTCTGTACAAGGGCTGGACAGGATGATTTTGCAAGGTGCACGTTTCTGCGTGTTTTCCTCCTGACGGCACAAGAAACAATGCATATCCTAAAATAACTTTGGGTTTTCTAAATGACAGCATAGATTGCAAAAGACGTGCTCAGCCTTCAAAAGATGTCAACAAACAGTCTTTGTTGTCTATATTTAAAAGCTCTGCTGGAAAGCTGTGGCCCCAGTGACATGCAATGTGGCAAGAGTCTGCAAAGAAGAGCACGACCCTGACTTGAGATCCAAGGGAAACCCAGCGGGCTGCTGCAGCCGACGAGTGAAGTGAAAGGAGGACACTAAAAATGACATGAAAAATATTTCTGTCCCCATGCCACAAGCCTACAAGGAGTATAAGAGACCCTCCAGGAGAATTACATCACTAGTGGCATCCTGATGAATTCCAGTGCGACCCAAACGCCTTCAGAGCAGGTCCTAACCAGTCACACACCTAATGCCTTTTGACATGTCTGTACACACGAAAAACAAAACATAAGGAACAGACGCAACAGAACAAACATCTGTCTAAAAGACGCTGGTATGTCCTTCTCCTCAGACGTGATTCAGGGAGATTATTTTTGAAGTGATCTTGAGAGACAGACGAGTGAATGCTACCAGGGCAGACAGACTGACCCTCGGAGCCAGCAGGGCAAGCCACCCAAGTACGAGAAAGGCTGTCAGGGACTCCAGCGAAGCAAGCACAGCTATTTGCCCACCCACCACCGTTCCACGCTTCTGGAAGCGGCCAACGCCAATAGGTAGGGACTGTGTCGAGGAGATCGGACACAGACAAGAGGCGCCGGGCACGTCACTTGGCGTGCTTCTCCCCGGGACCCTGCCACCGTGCTACCGAACCAGCACCACCTTTGGGGGCTGCTGGAAAAGCCAACCNCCCCCCCCCGCCGCGCCCCCCCCGCCGCGTAGGGGATCGGTGGGGGCCGGTGACAGCCGGTGACAACCGGTGACAGCCGGTGACAGCCGCGGCCCCCCCGCCGCCCCCGGCCCCGCTCACCCAGGCCCGCCGGCCGCGTCCCGCATTGACCCGGAAGCAGCTCCGCGGCAGCCAAACATCACGTGACACCGCCCCTTCCCCCGTGCCCAATCACGTGAGGCCGCAGGGGCCCGGCGGGCGGACGCGCCGGGGTTGCCACGGAGACGACGAC